>QANY01013727.1:64135-356178 GCA_003255025.1 Datisca glomerata | reverse complement strand
ATTTTTGGGATACCAAACTTCTCGAACTACTGAGGTGAAGAGTTATTCTTGGGATACCGAGAATAACTCTAATAATGCTTTGATTTTAAAAAGATATGAAAATACAAAAAAAAGTAATAATTTTTTTCATTGGTCTTTGAACCACCCATTAAAAGTAATTTATTTTGTTCATTTCTATGATACAAAATTCCTCAAATGGGACATTCAAAAATAAATCTCTTTAACCTTTGTCTTAAAATAAAAAATGGATAGCATTTAATTAAATTTGGTAACCATTTTATAATGGGTGTTGTGGGGTGCTAATACCTTCCCTACACACAAACGACTCCCGAACCAATTTTGAGTTTTCATAGACAAAAAATTTTCATCTTAAAATTGGGTGACTAATCACATCCTAAAATGATTGGTGGCGACTCCAAATTTCTTTTTCCTTAAAAAATGAATATTTTTAATCGCCACTCTGCGTCGCACGCACGTTGCGACAATATACATACGACATAAATAAGGTACATTTTTATATTTACATGTATCTTCCCGTACCTTAATTAAATTTTTATTGTTTCTAAAGTGAAAATTATTATAATTTTATTTCTACTATTATTTAGAAAATACATAAATATGTATATTTGTTTAAATAAAAATCAATATCTATTTACCTATGAGATGTGGGGAGAAATATTTTGATAAATCTATCCCCACTACTTAATTGAATTCCTAAAATGTCACTTGCTTTTAATTTTTTAGACAAATATTATTTATACTTCTTTGTTGAATTCCTAAATTACCTTCAAAATCATCAAAAGTTAAATATCTTAAAACTAATTTATACATTGTTCTAAGCATATATTTAGTAACTCTTATTATCATTTCTAATTCTATCACCCCGTCATTTCCTAATAACTAGACAAATACAAGTGTAAATGCACGGAACTAAATAAATTCAAAAAGAACTAAAAACATAATTATGAAGTGTGTAGCATTGATATAGAAATTATGTAAAATTACTAACCACGATATGAGAGACCTAATGCAATATCCCGACCCTTCGTAAATGGACATTTTTGTAAAATTAATTTAAAAGATAAAATGATTTTAAAATTTGAATTTAAAAAGTGATTAGTTGTAATTTTGGTAAAATAATTTTAATTATATATGATTTAGTTTAAAATTGAATTTAAAAAGAGTTTTTTGGCTTCTATCTCTCCATTTATCTCTATCAAACTCATACCATATACTTATGTATACCCTAGTATCACCCTAATCCCTATTTTATCCTTGATTAGGCAATCTCACCCTTCAATTGTAACTCACTCACACTATATGCACATACACACTAAGATAGCCCTAACCTTATATATATATATATATATTCTAAAACTTCTTCTCTCCCTCTCGCGCAGCCTTTCTGTTGCGAACCCCATTGAAAAACCCAGTGATTCTCCTTCTCATTCTTTCCCCCTTGGCAGCCCTGGTGAAAGCCTCTTGTCGCCATTCCTCCCGGTAAGCTTCTTCTTTTCTCCTTCTTCTTATCTTCTTTCTTTGTCTTTTCTCTCTCCCTCTATTTCCTTCTCTCTCGCCCTCTGTTTCTCTGTTTCTCTATCAATTTCTCTCTTTTGTTGTCTATTCATCTTTGCATTGTCTCTCATTTTCTCTCTCTATGTCTCTATTTGCTTCTCTCTTTATCCCCCTCTCTCTTCCCCTCTTTGGTTCCCTCTCTGTTTATTTCTACTTGTTCTCTCCTTTCCCCTCTGTTTTCATCTTTGATTTTGTCTCGTCTCTGCACTTCGTGGAAGTCTTTCGCCACCTTCACGGACTGCTTCCAGCTCTGTCACGTCGGTAAGTTTCTGTTTCTTCTCTCCGTCTCCCTCTCTCTGTTTCACCCAGTCTATCTTTTTCCCTTTGTTTCCCTCTCTCGCCCCCTGTTTCTCTCTCTATCTCTCTCTGCTTCTCTCTACATCCCTCTCTCTTCCCCTCTCTCCTCCCCTCTTAGATTCCCTCACTATTTTTCTTCCCCTATTTGTTTCTTTCTCCTTCTCATTTTCTCTCTCTCCGTTTCCCCCTGTTTTCTCACGTTCTGTTCTGCAACTGGGTCTTGCACCCGTTGTTCTGTCCTGAACCGGTTCATCAGGAACCGAACCAGTTTAGTTTACTCGACCCGGCATGAACCGGTCCATCAGATAAAATTGAACTGGACTGGTCCGAACCAGCCCGGTCTGAACCATTTGACCTGAACCTTTTCTTTTGGCTCTGGACCTGATATATAATTTTTCGACCTCACTCAGACCCCTTCGCACCATTTTAATTAATTCTCTTTTATTTTATGATATTAAAAATATGTTTATATTGTTTTATTTTAAAACAATTTAATGATTATATTTTTTGGATTTTAGGTCATTAATTGTTTAATTCATTCTTCCGTTTCAGGTAAGTGGGCTTACATGATGGTGTGACTCCAGTTGTTATAAATGTATATGCTTTGTGTAAGTGAATTTATATCGTAATGTGACACATGTGTGATGAATATATATGCTTGTGTAAGTGAATTTACATTGTAATGTGATCCACGTGTGATAAATGTAATATGTGTTATTCTTATCAGCTTTAATTGTCTATAAGCATGTTATGTTTATATATATGTTTGTAAGTGGGCTTACATTTATAACAACGGGAGTCACACCATCATGTAAGCCAACTTACCTGAAGCGGAAGAATGAATTAAACAATTAATGACCTGAAATCCAAAAAAATATAATCACTAAATTGTTTTGAAATAAAATAATATAAACATATTTTTAATATCATAAAATAAAAGAGAATTAATTAAGACGGTGCGAAGGGGTCTGAGTGAGTCGAAAAATAATATATCAGGTCCAGAGTCAAAAGATAAAGTTTCGGGTTAATGGTTCAGACCGGGCTGGTTCGGACCAGTCCGATTCGATTTTATCTGATGGACCGGTTCAGGCCGGGTCGAGTAAACTAAACCGGTTTGGTTCGTGATGAACCGGTTCAGGACAGAACAACTGGGTGCAAGACCCAGTTGCAGAACTGAACGTGAGAAAACAGGGGGAAACGGAGAGAGAGAAAATGAGAAGGAGAAAGAAACAAATAGGGGAAGAAAAACAGTGAGGGAATCTGAGAGGGGAAGAGAGAGGGATGTAGAGAGAAGCAGAGAGAGACAGAGATAGAGAGAGAGAGAAACAAGGGGCGAGAGAGGGAAACAAAGGGAAAAAGATAGACTGGGTGAAACAGAGAGAGGGAGGCGGAGACAAGAAACAGAAACTTACCGACGTGACAGAGCTGGAAGCAGTCCGTGAAGGTGGCGAAAGACTTCCACGAAGTGCAGAGACGAGACAAAATCAAAGATGAAAATAGATGGGAAAGGAGAGAATAAGGAGAAATAAACAGAGAGGGAACCAAAGAGGGGAAGAGAGAGAGGGATAAAGAGAGAAGCAAACAGAGACAGAGAGAGAAAGAGAAAATGAGAGACAATGCAAAGATGAAGAGATAGCAAAAGAGAGAAACTGAGAGAGAAAGAGAGAAACAGAGGGCGAGGGAGAAGGAAACAGAGGGAGACAGAAAAGACAGAGAAAGAAGAGAAGAAGAAGGAGAAAAGAAGAAGCTTACCGAGAGGAATGGCGACATGAGGATTTCATCAGGGCTGCCAAGGGGGAGAGAAGGAGAAGGAGAATCACTGGGTTTTTCAATGGGGTTCGCAACAGAGAGGCTGCGCGAGAGGGAGAGCTGGGAGAGAAGAAGTTTTGGAATATATATATATATTAGGTTAGGTCTAGCTTAGTGTGTATGTGCATATATTGTGAGTGGGTTACAATTGAGGGGTGAAATTGCCTAATCAAGGATAAAATAGGGTTAGGGTGATACTAGGGTATACATAAGCATATGGTGTGAGTTAGATAGAGATACATGGAGAGATAAAAGCAAAAAAAACTCTTTTTAAATTTTATTTTAAACTAAATCATATACAATTAAAATTATTTTACCAAAATTACAAATAATCAATTTTTAAATTTAAATTTAAAATTTCTTTATCTTTTAAATCAATTTTACAAAAATGCTCATTTACGAAGGATCGAGATATTACAGTGTGACTCTCGTAGTTATAAATGCATATGCTTTGTGTAAGTGAATTTATATCTTAATGTGACCCATGTGTGATAAATATATATATGCTGGTGAGCTTACATGCTGGTGTGACTCCCGTTGTTATAAATGTATATGTTTCGTGTAAGTGAATTTATATGTTAATGTGACCCATGTGTGATAAATATATATGCTGTAAGTGGACTTACATGATGGCGTGGCTCCTGTTGTTATAAATGTATATGCTTTGTGTAAGTTAATTTATATCGTAATGTGACCCATGTGTGATAAATATATATGATGTAAGTGGGCTTACATGATGGTGTGACTCCCGTTGTTATAAATGTATATGCTTTGTGTAAGTGAATTTATATCGTAATGTGACTCATGTGTGATAAATATATATGCTGTAAGTGGGCTTACAGGATGGTGTGACTCCCGTTTTTATAAATATATACGCTTGTGTAAGTGAATTTACATTGTAATGTGACCCACGTGTGATGAATGTAATATGTGTTATTCTCATCAGTTTTAATTGTCTATAAGCATGTTATGTTTATATATATGTTTGTGTAAATTGGCATATATAACGATATGACTCTGATATTATAATTTGATCATATATTTATTATCTGTTTAACCATTTTTTGATAATTATTATATTTCGTTAACACTTTGGTAATTGATTTTTGTTCAGTTATTAATGTGATTATCATGAGATAAATGTTTGAGTATGACTGATTTTATGTTAGTATGTTATCATATTTAATTCTGTTATATGAATCAATATGCATTATATGATTAATTATTGTCATACGTTGGATTCTGCAAGTTATGAGGTTAATTCATTTAAGTGGTAATTAAGTAAAATATGAACTTAAGCATGACCTTTAGTTAACAAGAAATCAGGACTGTTCACTTTAAGTTCTGTTAAGCGAATGGGGTGTCATCTGTTCATGCTTTCATCACACATAAGGTGTCATATGTTCATGTTTTGGTCATTCATTGGGTGTCATCTATAAATATTTTCCGTCACTCATGAGGTGCCATCTGTTCATGTTTTTCGTCACCTATAAGTGCCACCTGTTCTGTCGCTCAATGAGTGTCATCTGTTTCATCGTCCGATGTGTGCCATCTGTTTCGTCACCCAATTTATCATGATATGTTTCAGTTAACGTGTGATCAGTTCTAATTAGGTTGTTAACTAGAGGATATGCCAAGCCAAGATATGATTAAGATTGTTAAATGATTATGTTTAAGTCACGTGTTATCTGTGTGCTATGTTAAGCCATGTCATGATCAAGTACGTTACTTTATTTCATTTATGTTATATGTCAAGTTCAGATATTTTATGTCATGATTGTATTTATGACATGTGGATGCATGTTATTATGTGAGTTTGCTTATTGAGTATTTTAAAATACTCATTCCCCCACAGTTATTTATGATGCAGGTGGTGATGGCGAGCAGCATTAGTGGGAGACTGCCATAACCAGTTAGATCGTAGGAATTTATGTTTTCAATTTATGATTTGATTTAAAACTTAGGAAAATGATTTTTATTAAACTTGGTTATTGAAGTAGTTTATTTTACGTTATGATTTTCTACGAATTATTATGAGTGAAAGTTTCATGAATTATGAATTTCAAGTTTTGACTTTATTTCAGAATTTAATTCAGTTCTTCGAGGTTTTATTAATTATGCATTTAAGACACTTTATCACTTCCGCTATTTATTGATTAAGATTCTGATCATGGATAAGTTTAATGCTTCCACTATTTAATGTCAGGGGTTTTCCATCATGGGTAAATTAAGAATTTTCAATTTGAAAATTTTCCTCAAAATTAGGGTTTGTTTCGAATTGGAGATTTCAAAATTGTGAAATTACACATATGTTTAACCTTCAAGGATCGGGGCGTTACACCTAATGATAATAATATATATCATTTGTCAATCTATTGATGTAGATATTCTATTATTATAAATATGATTATGGTTCTCATTACCATTATAAAAAGAGCTTTAGAAAACAAAGTTTGAAGGCTTGTGTATAATTTGAATCAAAAAGTAAATTATTTTCAATAATCTAGGTAAAAGAATAATAAACAAAATAGAAAACCAAAGGGCAAAATGAGAAATTAAAATTTCATCCATCAACAAGGTGTGTTAACCCTTCTTCAAACTCTGATTAGTATTGTTCATAGAGAAATCTCTGATCAACGATAGAACACGATCTATTTTACATCATATCTAAGGGATTCCTTGGTTCAGGCCGAAGAAGTAATGTCACTCGATCATTATTAAATCGACTGTAATCTTTTTCTGTCCGTGAGTATCCCACCCGAGTGCCTTCTACTTCTAATAGGTCATAACCTATATCAGAATCATTCTCAACGAGCCCATGAGAAGTGATCCCATTTTTTTCATTGCTTATAATTATTCTAATTCTTTCACTTCCTCATTTTCTAATAATAAAATAAGGAGAAAATGTTTGCATATACTTTACAATTAATTTTTAATTATCAATATATCCATTATATTTAATTTAAAAATATTCAATAATGAAAATGCACCTCTTATAAAATAAGGGAGATAAAAAAAATAATTCTCAAGGTCTTTTAAATTTGAAATTATTTTTAAACTTAAATGTCAACTCTAATATTAATTATATATTCATGTGCTTCGGAAGATGGTTATGGGTTGAAAAACCATCCTCCATACAACTGTAAACCAAATCGTTTCATTCCCTATCATATTTTCACAATTTAAGCTTACTAGATGTATATGCATTGCACGTGATTGAAAATATTTACCATGAATCTTAGGTATTGTTTTTAATTACATAGCAAAATACTATAGTTAAAATTACAACCAAATGTGATGTGTATTGTATAATATGTTATACACAACTCTTGAATATCATATAGAAACTATTTTGAGTTTATAAAAAAAATAATATTTTATGAGTTATCAAATTTAAAGTTTGATTAAATAATTGTTTCAATTGTCACGTGCTCACGCCTGTCATCTTAAAGTTTTCTCATTATAACCTACCCAACTGTTTTTTCTCTTTTGGGTCCCCAAATCTTTATAACCGATAAACTTCAATAAATATAAGAGAAAAACATCTCACGCTGAGTGAACTTATATATGATATGAATATGTCTAATTTAGGTATGCAATGTCAACTTAAAATGAGCATAAAATTCAAGTAGTAATAAAAAAAATTACTTGTTAATATTTCATGAGAATATATATTACTCAAAATAATATAAGTTTTTCATATTTCTTCTAGTGATTTCAATTTAAGGAAAATATAATGGTAGGAAAAATATGTTAAAAATATCATTATGTCGGATTAATATTTATCTAAGAATGAAAAATTTAAAATATAAATAAATACTTGAAATGAGAGAAGGTAATTGTCTAATTCATTGATTATTAACTTGAGTTTTAGTCTATGAACAGATTGCATCGTGAAAGATAATTTCATAACTTTCATGATGAAACTTTCAAAGAATCAAAATATTGCTATTGCTAAATTAACAAAGAAGAATGACAGTAGAATAAAAATGAATTGAATAACCATAAAAAATGAATAAGTCGTATAATTTCTATCAATGCAGTTTTTCAACTCAACGTGAACAAAATTTCTAAAGAATAATTTTACAATGAAATGAAGATTTGATTAGTTTTACGAAGCACAGTTTCGCAATTCATAGGGAAAAAATATAAATAAAATTATTAAAGTAATTAACATTTTCAATTCATGAATATTTCGAATTCATTCTTTACACGAATTTTTAAGTTCATTCATGTGACACATGAATTATTTCAAATTTATTAGAGTGGGTAATGAATATTTAACAATAGTTAAAAATTAAGATTTGGTTAGTTTTGCAAAATTCAGTTTCGCAATTTATAGGAACAATTTATAATAATTAAAATCATTAAAGTAATTACTATTTTCTAGTTATGAATTCTTAAAATTCATCCACTATAATAATTTAATGAAGATTTGATTATTCACAGAGGAAAATATAAATAAAATCATTAAAGTAGTTAACATTTTCAATCCATGAACATTTTGAGTTCATCTCTTACACGAAATTTTAAGTTCACGACACATGATTTATTTCAAATTCATTAGAGTAGGTGATGAATATTTAACAATAAGTTGTAGTTAAAAATTAAGATTTGGTTAGTTTTGCAAAGTTCAGTTTCACAATTTATAGGAAAAAATTATTATAAATCATTAAAGTAATTACTATTTTCAACTTATGAATTCTTCAAATTCATCCTTTGTACTAATCAAGTTCATTCATTTGATTGGGTGAATGAATGTTTGACAATAAGATGTATTTAAAAAATGATAATATATATTTTTCTAGTTGATTCTATATGCAAAAATAATCAATTAGCATTGGCCGCGTGTACAGAAGAGGGTTATTTTGGATCAGATGAAGAATTTATTTTTATTGTATATTATTAATGCAAAAGTGATGGATCTATCTTTTTAACTAGGTGATAATTTAAACATTTCCCAACGAATTACAATGGAAAGTGATGAATTAAACAATTAAAACTTAAAATATGATTTAATATATAAGTTTTCGGCTGAAAATATTGAGAACATATTGTAATTTTATTTTTTCTAAGTTCTAATAATTTGAATGAAATTAATTGTTTTACATTTATACATTTTTATCTATTTACTTGGCATTATTTTATCCATTTCAGCTCTATGTAGTATTTGATCAATATACTATTAGTAATAGCTAGTCTTTGAGACTTGCGTTGCACGTAAATATAAAAATTTATAAAAATTATTATCATATATAAACTCATTTTTTCTTAACATACGCATTTTCTTTTTTATGTCAATTTAAAAAATAAGCGCAGATGAGTATTTATAGATATATAGTTTTTAGATTTCTTATGCTTAATTAAGTTTTCTTTTTTACCTTTTTAATGCTCATTAGATAAATATACACACAAAAATGACAATAAAAAATCCTAATAAAAGAAATGTTGAGTTAATTTAAGAATTATTTTTCTTATAATTATTCTTTCAAGATTTTAGATTAATAATCAGGAGAAAATATCTTTAAAGATGATCATTTGAACAAAATAGTTTAAAAAAATTTCATATAAATAATTGAGATAATAAATACAACGTTATTTAATAAAACTTTTCATATGAATAGTTGGAATAATAAATATACTAAATGGATAGTGTAGGAAACATTAAAAAAATTTGGGATAATATTGTCCAAAAATATTTCTTCAACTTCATAAAACTTATTTTTCTTAATATACACGTTTTCGTTGTGAGGTTAATTTAAAACAGAAGCGCAAATGAGTAGCCATAGATATAGAGTTTTTAGATTCCTTATACTTAATCTACTTTTCTTTTTTATTTTTATTTTAATGCTCGTTAGATAAATATACACATTAAAATGACAATAAAGAAATATTAACAAAAAAATGTTGAATTAATTTGAGAATTATTTTTTCTTATAATTATTCTTTCAAGATTTTAGATTAATAATTAGGAGAAATATCTTTAAACAAAATGGTTAAAAAAATTTCATATAAATAATTGGATAATAAATATAACGTAGTTAAATAAAACTTTTTATATGAATAGTTGTGATAATAAATACATTAAAAAGATAGCGTAAGAAATTTAAAAGAATAGGGATAATATTGTTAAAAAATGTTTCTCCAACTTCTACACTTTTATGTATGGTATAGATAGATAAACTAACTGTTTGACTTATCTATTAACTCAATGAAAAATAAATGTAATAGTTATAAGTTGAAGCAATAATATTTCATAGCAAAATAAATAATTCAACAAAGTAAATATTCATTTGAACATACTGATTTTCAAAGAGAAAAATGAGTATACTAAATTGAATCTGCACAAATAGTCAAATTGTGTGAAGATATAATATCATTAAAGTATATTTAATACTTAAGTAAACCATGAAAAGTCATGCATTCACGGTTGGAGATAACACTAACAAAATAACAATAACAAAAAACTAAAAGCAGCTAAAGCCCCTAAAAGAAATCACTCATCCAAAATAAACTTAAAATTCTTATGTAAAAAAATCATCGTGTAAAAGCAAAAGAAGTTGCAAACATTTAATTAAAGATCATCTAAACCATACTTAATTAAACTAATACAAATAAAGAAGACCTTTAAAACAATGAACTAAAAATTCTTTCAACTAAAAGCACAACCACGTTAGATCTCCAAAGCATATTTAATTATATGAGGTTTAACCACATTTAAACAAAAAAAATCACAATTAACCACTTCACTAAAAATACATGGAGAAGCTACAACTTCCTTGTAGATTACCTACCAACATAAAACTTATAGGTATGTTTACTTAAAGAGATAAAGATTGAGAAGTTACCTTATTTCTTCGTTATGCTGTTACCGACGAAGAGACATATTGAGAAGTTAAGAAATCTTGAGAGAGAAACGATTGTCATCCTTTGGTGAGATAAGTTTGTTTTACGTGAATATAAAGCGTTGATTTAAAAATTTAATATATTATTACTATTATTATTATAGATTCAACAATGATTAATAAAAAAAATTAATTCATCAATTTATCTTCCACAATTTCATATACTTTTAATAGCCAATATTAACTCCTTCATAATAATTCACATAAATTAAAAAGTTACATAACATTAACATTCTATCTATACTAGAAATTGCCGGTGCGGTCCATGAGATTATGTAAATATTTTATTCAAATTTTTAACTAAATAATGTCAAACTACTTTAAATTATGTAAGTGACTTTCAAACTCACATTATTTCTTACAGAAAAATGAATATGAAGTTAGCATTAAAAAATTACAATATTACGACTTGTAAGTTACGGAATGCTAGGCCACAGTCCAAATGATAAAAGAAATTGAACTAAACTTTTTTTTTCAACTTCCACTATTGTAAGGTACAAGAGAGTATATAAAAAAGACTATTTTAATACGTTTTACGTGTTAAAATAATTATTTATTTAATATATTAAAAAAATTATTATCAACAAAAAGAGTTAACACAGTGAATTTTTTATATTAAAATATACGTAAAATTTGAAATGAATAATAATGTTGAAATAAATATATTATTTTTTAAAATAATTGTAAATCAAATTAAAAGCAAAACATAATAATACTATGCAAAAGGATTATTCATCAATTTTGGTATATTCCACCATATTAAGGGATAATTTATCTTATTTAAAAATATTTATCTCAATTTATTTATGTTAATTTTCATGTTCTGATAACATGAACATTATTTTAATTTATTTTTATAGATTTCTAACAACATATTACAATTGACCCAAAAGTAATCTAAAAATCCATCGAAATTTATGTTTATGGATATTTACATTTCTATTTGTATAATATTATAAAACTACTAAATTTTACAAACTATTTATAAACAGATTATTAGTTGAAAAAAATTTCATTATATGAGTTAATTTAAATGAGAAAAGATGTGAAATCTATAAATTGTACTATATTGTAAGGATGCTTGAAGGGTAAAAAATAAATTAAAACTCTAAATCTATTTTCATATAATAAGATCAAATTATACATGAATGAACATGTTAGCTGAAACTGTGAATTCAACCGCACCACAATTCAGATCGGCCATTTCAATTTGTCTCCAATAAGGGTGTAAGCAAAATAAAAAAATCGATCAAACCGAACCGGATTGTGCCAAGGTTGGTTGCTATATTATTTAGATTTCTATCAATTTTAGGAACATAAAAACCGCATTATTTGGTTCGATTTGCGGTTTAAAGATAAGAAAACTTCTAGGAAACGAAACTCACCGACATATAGTAAATAAGGTAAAATAAACTATGAATGAATGGTTAGTCAATGGCAGGCGGTAAGCTGAAAATGTTATTAATAGAGCTAGCACAATCCGATTCATTTCATTCGCTTTACATTTTTCCATTATTTTTTGTTTTTTGACACTTCAACTTCTAAGAAATTCTGGTTTTAAATTGCTCCTTTTTCTAAACGCCCGTACCCACTCTCACAAGCTTAAACTTTCATCTCTCCCGTCTCTCTTCCCTCACTTTTCTTCCCGTGCCTCTCCATCGTCTCTCTCCATTTCAACTCTCTCTCCATCGTCTCTCTTCCTTCTATGTCATCCTCATCTCTCTTCCATGTCATTCTCGTCTCTCTCTTGTGGCCAGCAGCATACATCATCTCACAGTCGACAAAGACTTTGTATTCATCTCTTCAAGATCTGGTAGAATGAGTGATTGTTCTTCTAGGATTTTTTTTGCTAAAACAGATCCCTAGATAAACCATTTTGTAGGATTGGACCCATTTTCTAATTTTTACTTACTCTGACCTCTACCTACATTCCCT
Source organism: Datisca glomerata (assembly GCA_003255025.1). NCBI lineage: Eukaryota > Viridiplantae > Streptophyta > Magnoliopsida > Cucurbitales > Datiscaceae > Datisca > Datisca glomerata. The sequence continues at coordinate 343,657 of QANY01013727.1, read as the reverse complement.
TCACCTTTTCTCTTTTTTTCACCCTAATGCCCTTCTTACACACTGAACCACACACTCTCTCTTTATCTTCCAATTTTCATCTTTTTCTCATTTTCTAGAAATCAATATTCTCATAAATCCATCTTCATTTTTTATTTTTTAATGCTTCATTTGCTTTATGATTTTACAATTTACTATTTTTTCTTAAAAATTAAAGTTGAGAGCTAAAATTGTACTTTTGTTTTTTGGAATTTTGGTGAAAAATTAGTGAGAATTTTGATCGAAATTTGATGGATTTTGTTAAATTTAATTTTTACCCTGATTTGAGAGAGAGAAATCGTAGAGAGAGAATGAGTTTTGTTAATTTTAATGGATTTTGTTAATTTTTGTAGGTTTTGTTAACAGATGGCTACACTGGCATTGTGTAGCCATTGGTGTAGTCTACACAATGACTATACTGACGTCGTATAGCCATGGTGCAGTCTGTAAGATGGCTACACGACGCAAGTGTACCCATCGTGTAGTCTATATGATGGCTACACGGCATCAGTGTAGTCATCCGTTGACAAAAATTAACAAAACCTACAAAAATTAATAAAATCTACAAAAATTAATAAAACCCATTCTCACTCTACGATTTATCTCTCTCAAATCTCGGCAAAAGCTAAAATTAACGAAACTCATCAAATTTCGGCCAAAAATTTCACCAATTTTCATCAAAATTCCAAAAACAAAAGTACAATTTTAGCTCTCAATCTTAATTTTTCGAAAAATGAGAATTATAAAGCAAATGAAGCATGAAAAAATAAAAAAATGAAGATAGGTTTATGAGAAAATGGGTTTATGAAAAATGAGAAAGATATGAAGATGGAAGATGAAGAGAGAGAGTGTAAGTCAGTGTGTAAGAAGTGCATTATGGGAAAAAAAGAGAAAATGTGAAGGGAATGTGGGCCAGAGATCAAAGTACACAAAAATTAAGAAATAGATCTAATTCTATAAAATGATTTATCTAGAGGTCTAGTTAATTTTCATGTTGTGATTACACCCCTAGTCTCTAATAGAACCGACCTGGCCGGTTCGACTCGATTTTATGATAAACCGAACCCGGACCGCTTAAACCCTATACACTTCCAGTGAAACTTTGAAAGAACAAGAGGAAAGGGTTTGGTCAGACTCTCCGATACACAATCAAATTAGAAGTTAAAGAAGACATTGGAAGCGAAAGGATGGAAATAAACCTTGGGCAAATCGCGTTCTATGTTGATTTTCATCCGTCGGAGCAGCTAGTGACTGCCGGACTTATCAACGGCCATCTTCACCTGTACATTTGTTTTCTTGTATTTATTTATTTTGTTTGCAAACGCCTATGCAGTTCCCTAATCGTTTGTTGAATGTACAGGTATCGATATAGTGCTTGTTCTTTGCCCCAAAGGTAAAATTTAGATTTTTGTTGTATTTCACCTTAACTTACAATACATCTTTATCTCTTTAAGAATTACTCGGTATATTTGCTGATGTGTTAGGCTCTTGGAGGTTCATGGCACACTGAATCTTGCAGAGCTGCTCAGTTCATCAACGGTGGACGTGGTATTTGGTTTAGAATAATTTAATGGCTAAAATGCGATGCTTTCATTGTTTTGCAATCACATCCTTCATACAGTTTTTGGCTAATTTAGTTAATAGGAATTTAAAATTCTTGCAATTAAGCTCCTGTTATTCAAGATAGCTTGTTTTGAAAATCCTTGAGTTAAAAACAAAGCGTTCTCTTCATAAATTTATTCATACAAAAATTCTACTAAAAAGTTATTAATTAGTGGTTTCAAACTAAAAGTTAATAGACTATCAGTTACATACTAAGCAAAATCAAAACTTAGTTTATCTGGCATTTCACATCAATTTTGTAACTATTGGAAGATAAGAGTTGAATGAAGAAACAACTTTAAAGCAAACGGTGTGCTAGAGATGCTATTGCTACTGGATTGTGGTTCAATATTGAGCTTGGATACTTAAATGATCATTTTTTAATGTTGCACTAAATTACTCAAAAAAATTGTAGAGGGTGAGATTGCAAAAGAAACGAAGTGCAAAGGGTCCTTTTGCAATTGAGTCTAATTTATTGGATTATTATTTGCAACTAATAATAGAAATCTATAATGTGTATGTTAGCAATCGTGACGGGTTCTCCAGACCTTTCAATACTGGCAACAGACGTGGAAATTGGGTCCGTTATTGCTCGACTACAGGATGCTCACAGGTTACTTTTTTTATTTTCAAATAAAAACGATTATTATACTCATTTAATCTTGAATTTCATTGGTTTGCGATGGGTATAATTCTATGCTAGTTTTAGATATACAAAAAATGTTGTTTTTGCGCAGTCATCCTATAAATAAATTGATCAACTTGACTGACTTCACCATAGCCTCAGGAGACCAAGAAGGCTGTATCAAGGTTCCTTATCCCTACCTTTCTTTTCTTCTTTTAAAATCATCTTACTCCCCTTTCTATTTTTCTTCCCTTGATGACATTCTGGTTTGGAGAGTTTTTTTTTCCTCTTATCTGGGCCATTCTCACTTATTGCATATGTCATCTGCAACGAACTCTTACATTTCAAATTGCTGATACCTTTGCAGGTATGGGATGCCAGACAACGATCTTGCTGCAATTCATTTGAGGTTCATAGTGACTATATCTCAGATATGGCTTTTGTAACTGATTCAACGAAACCCTTGTCAACAAGGTACTCGATATATTGCAACATCAGTTTCCCTTGCATCTCTAAATGGATAGTAGGCAATGTCTTGTAGTAGGAAGTTTTATTCATATCACAATATTATAAGTTTAAATTGCTCATGCTAAAAGTTGAAAGAAATTGACCGGTGAAAAAAATGAATAAATTGATACTACAATGCCATACCCGTATGATATCCATTCATCTATGCCACCAGGCCGAGCCTATTGTCTACGTATATGTTTTCTTCTTTTCCATATTGATATTTAAGCAATAGCAACCAACAAAGTTAATTATTTTTCTCTTTGCCTCAGTTAATTTTATTGTCCTTTTCTTGTTTCGGAACTCTAAAATATTCTCTTTGGCGTATCTAAGTGGCGATGGGACTCTATCTGTTATCAATCTTCGAAGAAATAAGGTCCAATCTCAATCTAAGTTCTCTGAAGACGAGTTACTTTCTGTTGTTATCCTGAAGGTTGGATTCAATTTAGTCTGACTGTTTCTTTTATTGCAGCAAAGCAAATAGATGTACCTTAATTAGCTTGGGAACACACAAAGAATATTTTACATGTTTTCTCAGTTAAGCTATTTCAAATGCAAAAGCATATGATATATTAGGGGAATTTTAGAAATGTCTTTAAAAACTTAGAGGATTTCTCATTAGAACTTAAAAGTCAATACATGTCTCATCTTTTTTAAGAAAGAAGGATGTAAGCAATGACAATATGATCGTGGGCTTTACCCTTCAGCTAAATGTCGTCTAGAGGTCTCTTCTAGAGTGATCACTGGGGGGAAGACAAATGAGATAAATTGTCGGCCAGAAAACGGATCACCCCACAAAAAGAAGACCACCTTCATCGAGATATGTTTCTTATATTCACATGTTCTGATATTTCTGGTTTTTCTTTTTGTTGGTCAGAGTGGTCAGAAGGTCATCTGCGGATCACAAGGTGGAAATCTCCTGTTATATTCTTGGGGTTGTTTTAAGGACTGTAGGTATATTTACTTGAATAAGTATCAACTTGGTTATTTTGAAAGAGTATTTGATGTAAAGTTGATTTGGTTACAATCTAAGGGAATTTGAGTCCAAAAGAAACCAAACTCATAGCTAAGACCTGACTAAGACCTTGCCAACTGTCAAGAAGTTAGCCATTTGGACCGTCCGTAACTGAAAAGCAAAAAAAAGAAACAATTATTCTTCCACTTTCGCAGTTTAGAGCCATCAGGGCCATCTAGATCTGAATGGATGGTCGAGATGGCTTGAACTTCCGTATGTCATTGGCTTGATATGAAAAAGGTGAATCCTTGTGATCTTCATCAGAGTGCAGATAGAATCTGAAGCATGTTTCACCCTAATTGGTGCATTCTATTTCATCCTCTATGAGGGAGGGAGGTATATACATATATACATATATATATATATATATATATAGGTAGATAGATGATAGATTGAGAGGGGGAGGTAGGGGGGATGTTAACACCTTGTTTCTTTTTAATCCATTTGGAAGAGGGACTATGAAACAAGAAGTTGATGTTATGGAGAAGTACACGTTTTGTGACCTTATAGGATTATGTCTTAACGGAACTCTATAATTGTTTAATAGAATCCTAGGAATTTAAATGTTTTGTTTGAAAACTTTAAATGCGTTACATCTAAATTGGCGTGTTCTTCAAATGTTTTAGGGACTTTTCTTTCTTTTTGGTCTTCCCAAATTGGAGAGATGTTGAAAATTGATACATCGATCCTGTAGATTTTCATTTGTGAAATTTATTAATTTCTTATAAAATGAAATTATAAAGGAGACTTCAGCGGGTATAAGTCATCATCATATCTGAGAAAAACTGCAAATTGTATTAGTTGCTGTAGAACATTTCCAATTTAGAGCTCTCTACCCTTTCCCCTCCCTCTATTGACTTTTTTCTTTTTGATTTCTTATTCCTCATTGATCGCTTTGTTGATTTCTCTCCATATTCTGTTGATGCTTTGGTAAAGGTAAATAGGTTTGTTACTGTGCTGTTAGTTTGTGGATGTGTAAAAGGTTCATAACCATATAGCTATATTTCTCCATGTGTATGTTAGTTTGACGAAGATCGGGTCGTCGTTGGAACTGAGAATGGACTTATCAGGTGAGATCATACTTTTGGAAGTAGAAACTGTATCATATTCTACATGTTTTTCATGTATACTTTACTTTCTACAAGAGATTACCTAATTTTATGTTACCTTTGGTTTAGCTTGGTAGGCATATTGCCCAACAGAATTATACTACCGATTGCTGAGCACTCAGAATATCCTATCGAGCGCCTTTGTAATTTTAACTTCTTTTCTGGAGGAAATATTAAATAACCACTTTGATGTAGGAAGAATTCCAAGAAATAAATTAAACAGAATATAAAGGATTAAGGGAAGTGCAAAAGATATAACATGCAACTAAGAATAGGCTTTACAAAGGGGAAAATGAATTTTCTATTGTTCATAGAAGTTTCTGCGAATGTTTGATGTCAAGCAAATTTTTTTTATAAGCCTGATTGAAAGTTACACCGAAAGCAAATCCTAACTCTTAATAAGTCCTATATCAGCCTTAGGACACAACTAAAGCAAGGAGAAAAAGGTTAATTTCATAAAATAAGGAACTGCTAAAGTACGTGAACAATACTTAACACATGAGAACAAGCCCATCATGAGAGTTATTTGCTGAAAGAATAGGTTATGATGATAATTTTTTAGCCGATGTCATCTCATTGATGCTTATTGTATATTATTATATTTTTAATGTTGATGAATTTTTCTTTCCATCACTCTACAAAGTACAAACTATTGTTTTTTGTTCCCAGATAACTCATTTACTTTTTCTCGTTTACACGTCCCTTAATCCTACCCTTATTAATAATTGATTATTGCGGAACTACATTGGAATTACTTAAGCTGATCAGTGTTCCATATGTTTTGCTTTGCAGCTTTCACTCATGATCAGAAGTTTCTAGGAAGTATGGCCCATGATCAGATGCTAAAGGTCTCTCTCTATTGAGGAAATAATTCCACTTCGGCTAAATAATAGTACTGGGCTAATAATATAAGCTTAGAGTAACTCTCAACTCTTAAATTAACTTTTGAGTTGAGTTAAGCTCTAAGACTTCAACATGATATCAAAGTTTTTTTAGACGAAAGTGAAATACGACTGGGCCCATCTACCTTTCCACGTGACAAGGACCAGACAGAAGACCGGCCTGCACGTGACGAGGGTATTAAGAAAATAATCCCACATCGGCTAAATAAAAGAATTAGGCTAAAAATATGAGTTTAGAGTAACCCTCAACTATTAAGTTAATTTTTGAATTGAGTTAGACTTTAAGACTTTAACATGGTATTCGGGTCTCTTTAGACGGAAGTCAAACACGACTGACTCCATATTACATTTCCACGTGACAAGGACCAGACAAAAGACTGGCCTGCACGTGACAGAGGTGTTGAGGAAATAATCTTATATCGGTTACATAAAAGTATTAGGCTAAAAATATAAGTTTAGAGTAACTCTCAACTCTTAAATTAGCTTATTGAGTTAAGTTCTAAGATTTTAACATACTCTCTCTCTCATACACACACTGGTATATCTGTGGGTGCTTGTGTGTTGCCTTGACTTCTTGATACAAGCATGCTAAGGAGAACATGATGGCATACGGTTGGAGGTTTTACATAAAAACTCGTTTATGTTTGTAAAAGAGAGCTTCAACGGAGATCAGAACTTGCCTTTCTGATAGTTTTGTTCCTCTTGGCTTTGTTTGGAGGACTTTGTGCTTTACATAACTTGCAAGTTAACACTACATAAATACTTTCTATTCAGCTTTGGGATATGGATAATATCTTGCAAGGTTCTGCAGACACTCTCGATAATCAGGTCACAATGGTTGAAAGCAGGAGTGAACAGACTTTTGGTACTTCAAATGTTTTTTTCGCAGATTTGTAGGTTTGATTGCTGGACCGATTGCTTATCCGGTCTCAAGAGGGCTGAGCTAATGTAGGATTGGACTGAGCTAGAACTACCGGCTATTGGTGTGAGTCTTATGTTTATCTATTATCATTATCATAGGACTGACAACAAACAAGTCATGCGAGTTTTACTATTTTGATTTATTAAGTAATTAAGTCTGTTCAAAGTGCATTATGCATTGTTGCATTTTTGTTAGTACAAATTTTACCCTTGTTACTGATAAAAAAAGGTTTAGATGACACCTAGTGTATTTCAGCTCCGAAAGACGAATATGATGTTATTTTAGTTTCTTCAGTGTCATAAACACCCGTAGTTGATTGTGCAATTTGAAAACTCTGGGAAGATTCTTGGTCCATTTTATGCTTCGTCAGCATCAGATTGGTCGTTCCCTTTCTTGGTCCTTGTACTTTCAGCCCATGATACTAGAGTTGATTCCCCCGTTTCTTGGAACGCCCCTTTCTTGAACATGCTACCCATCTTCATCTGGGAGAACAGTCGATGATTTTGACAAAGAATGAATAATTATTTCACACATAATTACGTAATAAATATTAGAATTAAGAAGAAAGAGTAGATATGGGGAAGCACATGTTACCTGGGTCACGATAGCATATAATGGCAAGGTTCTGTAACTGCAAAGCACTTGGACAATTACACAGCATATTTTTCACTCTAGGTGATTGTGATCTTTTCATCTTCCTCCCTCCAGAGTTGTGTTACATTATATGTTCTAATTTGACACCCTCAAGCAGTAGAAGCTGTCACTTAATTATAACCCGTTAGTCTAACCATTCTTCCTCAACTCTTCTGGGAATAAAACAAAAAGCCAGCCACTTACAATTACTGGTAAGAATGATAGCCAAAAGTAAGTGTCATCCTGCGCAATTTAAGGAGCATGGATTTTAAAACATTCCCTTCTTAAATTCAAGCTTATGGTAATTGGCACAAATAAGATTCAGGTAATTTACCTTCCAAATTAAGCAACAAGAAAAGAACAACGAACAACCACATGAGCCAGCTGCCACTTAATGACAGTAGACAGTTTTATACATAAAAGGGTCAAAATAAGTTTTTTTTTGTTTTGTTTAAGTTTGATTAAATAATCTTGATGAAGCCCTGTCGGAGTGCCATGTAATCTGACTTTGTAATAGAGCCGTAGAACTGCTTGAAGAATGATCTCTACCAAAAAATAATTGATCCAAGAGAGAGCACAATGGAAGCAAGTAAGCCATCTTATTTTTAGAGGATTTTCATCTTGCTAATCATCCACTTTGATAGAAATATATTAAAAAATTCACTCACTTTAAATAAGGTTAGACAAGTTTATCATGCGCGAATTTCAATCTTAATTAATTTGAAAAGCGTTTTAAATAAATTTAAAAATATTTACACTAAAACACTTATAAAATATTACAAAGAAACATGTTTCGGATATTTGCAACCTTTTAGAAAACAACATTGTTTACCTTGTTTAATTTTTTTTTTAAAAACTCATTCAAATCATGATCTTGGCATGATTTTCTTTGCCCATCATCTAAGTTAATTATGTCAGACATGATGAAAATTACAATAGGGAATAATTATATTCATAAATGTATGGCTTCAAGAACTAAAAGTTATGAAGTACTGACACTTCTCCAAAATCAATATATATATATATATTCTCCTGGAACCATTTGTAGTCAAACACTTTAAAAAATGTGTCATACAATTGGAGTGTGGTGGTTAACATGTCTAAAATGTGTCAGATTTATAATGACAGCATATTTAACCTATTAGATGCTACCCTCAAATAGATAAAAAAAACTTTAAGCTAAAGCACTTATTAAATGCTAGCTTCAAACATGTTTCAGATATTTGATTTTATTGTTGCAGTGGTTTAAAAAGCATATTCAACTCACAAGTCAAACGGGCCTAATTCTTCAATTTTAAATATGTAAGGTTTGAGAAAGGAAAAAAACAAAAAAAGTAGTAAGTCATTCTTCTTTCTCCACGAAGTGAGTTAATAATGTTAGTGATGATCATGCTCATGGGGCAGCTTCAAGCGTTAAAACTTTAAAGCATGGACAGCTCCCCAAGTCAATGTACTCGTGTTCTCCCGACACTCCTTGACAGAAATGACATGTAATATAGTGTGTCTAACATATGCTAAAGACTAAAAAATGTTGAAATTTCTTATGACACATCTTCTGTACTATTATTTTTAAAACAAATCGAAATAATTGAAATCTCCATACGAAAGAAATCAATAAATACTTAAATGATAGTTTTCAATGATGAAACAAACAAGAGCAACTATCCATGTAGGTGTATGGTCCAACGAGCTGTTCATTTTAGACTCCATTTTCCTTCAAAAGATCGTGTAAAGGTGATCCAAACCCCCAACTATAACGTCACAAAATTGATCATTATTAGGAACATGAGTGGGTTTTCTTTATTGGTCTTTTCTTTTTTTATAACTTGGCGACGCAAAGCCTTGGCATATAATTTTGACTGTGAGATGCTGCGGGAGGAAGATAATATATTTGAGAGACTTCTCAACCTATAGAATCAGCAAACAAAGGCAATAGAAACCTTATTAATTCCCTTTCACTAAAAAAAGACACTTGATTGACACCCATTGCTTCCATTTTGAGTTTACCTTTTGTTTTTTTTTCCTCTTTGTGCTCTTAAACGTTAAACTGAGTCATGCAAATAGTAATCCCCTGATAAACTAGCATTGATCAGACCTTAAAAACTGCATATGACGACTTGATGAACATAATGATTACGTTCTCATGTGAGTAATATCTATACTATAAAGTTATGAGTTCGAATCATGATGTACATTAAATATGTAGTTTTTGTAGTGTTGGTGTGAGAACTTAGTCATGAATGTCATGACTAATTAAATATCTCTAGTATTCAAGTTGTCACGTCATGATGACTAGGTCATACTTGAAAAAATTGACCGTTGTTATTAACGATGTCAGATTAAGCCCCAAGTAGTACTATTGTAAAGGTAATATTGAAAGAAATCTAATGAGACCAGTTTGACGTAGCGAGTATTGACGAACGATGAGAAATGAGGTTGAAAAGTCAATGATGAACATTTTTGGGTCCGTTAAAAAAAACAATGATTTGAGATAAGATATCCTTTCAAAAAAGGACTTGAGTGGTGAAGGCTTGGACTTCAAAATTTCTTTTAAGGTTAATTATACCAGACCTCTCGACCTTTGTGTAGTGTAACTATATCATTTTATCTCATGACCTTTAAAATATTTCATGAAATCCCCTCACTTTTCATTTTGTTTCACCAATACCCCATATCCTGACTTTCGTTGAAAAAACTGACGAAAGTCAATGCACGTGATATTTTTAATGGACAGTTAGATAATTTAATACCTCATTACCACGTGTCAACAATCAATGACTTCTCACCACCAACCTCCTTCCTCCCCTCCCCCCTTCTACATCTCCATGGAGGCATGCCCACCAATTAAAACCTCTTTCTCAATCATCCCGTTTTCTCCCTCTCCTCTCTTCTCTCTGCTAATGTTGTGACAAATACTTGCAGACAAAACCTCTCATTTTGTCATTGAAAGTTGTTTTAGGAGCATTTCCAGATCTACTCTACTCCATTGCTCTTTTCTTCTCAAATCTCCTTATGAAATTCTTCTCAGTGTGTTTCTGATTTCTCCTACTTTCCTCTTCGAATCACCTCTATGTGTGAAAACGCATAGCCTTCGATGTTCTAAAGAGGAAAAATAGCAAAATAATGTTAAGATAATAGAAATGGAAAACAAGGGAGAAATCAAAGCAGCAAAAATATTAGACCTTAGAATCTGCTTACTACGTGAATTTGATCAAAATAACGGTCAAATTAAAGACAAAGTCCATACTCTATATCTGAAAATTTCTTTGAACTTGCGACTGGAAACAAGACCATGGAGGGATTGAGAGTAGAAGAGGAAGAAACGATACTGGCATGCACAGCTGGGGTGTCGTCATCGACGTCTTCGTCATCTTCAAGTATGTCACTACATCCAATGGAGGGATTACACGAGGTGGGTCCTCCATTTCTCACAAAGACCTTTGATATGGTGGAAGACCCATTAACCGCCATTGCTTCCTAGAGTATAGCTCACAACAGCTTCGTTGTTTGGGATTCACAAGTTTGCAGCAGAGAAGAGAGAGAAGAGAGAGAGGTGGCAAGAGAATAGAGAGAAGAAAGAGAAAATGAGTTGCTGAGACTATGACTTTAATTGATGAACATGTGTCCATGAAGAAGTCGCGCATTTTTGTATTAAATTACGCAATTACTCATTAAAAATCTCACGTGAGAAGTGCTTTTCATGTGCATTGACTTCCATCAAATTTTTGAATGGAAGTTACGGTAGAGGATATTGGTGAAAAAAATGAAAAGTGAGGGGACTTGCTGTAAACTTTTAATGGTGAGGAGGTAAAATGACATAATAGTAGAAAGTCAGAGATATCTTGTAACCAGGTTCTTCCCAAGATGGCGTTATAGGGAGATGACGTGTCCAATTCTACAAAATCTGTGAGGTAGTTGTAGGGCTCAGCGTTAACGGGAAGAACTACAATTCCCCCCGAGTAACTAACTGCTCCGTTGAAGCCTATCAACGGTTGTGGGGGCGCTTATAGCTATAGACTTCCGATGGCCATCTTCTCAAACGTGCATCGAGGTAGGACATTGACGGCATTCCCGTCATCAATCAACACCCTTCTTAATAAGCAGTTTCTAACTTGGATTGAAATGACTAGGGCGTCGTTATGGCGCTCGTCATGCTTTAGATCCAGTTCATCAAATATCAGTGATATATTCAATGACAGATAGAGTCTTGCCACCGGCAAGCCCGTACCATAGTCCTACCCTGAATCAACTCCGATATTGAAGAATAACTTCCTTTCACCTCCAAACTCATGGGAGGGAACCATGGGTGCCTCGGTATCCACGCTTCCAAGCTCACATGTACCTTCATCCATCTCTGTTTTCTTTTCTTCTTTTTTCCTAATCATTTACAATTTTAAACTCACCTCCTACTGAGGGTAGCTTGTCTGACATCTTAGTAAGGAAGCTTTCATCTTCGTCAGCTCCAGGTATGGTTCTTTTGTTTTGGGTGTAATCTTGGAGTTTGATTTTACTTTGTGCACTTAGCATGGAATGCAGCGATGTTGCTTAATTCTGCTTCATAATACCTGCAGTTTTGAAAAATTTCCAATCTGAGAGGAAAGAAACAACCTCTATTATGTCCAAAAGTGTATAATCATGTTTTACCAAAAACTACCAATGAGTCTGTATGTTCAATAACAAATTAATCAACTTCGATTTGTTATTGATAATGTGAATGGCATTTTCAAAATTGTTGGTATTTCTTGATTTATCGCCAAATGTCGTACATGTCAATAATGTCGTATGAAGCAATGAAGTCGTCAGCATAATCTTTGTCAAAAAAGAATATATGCTTCTTTCCAAATTTGGCTAGTACGTGTGTTAATCAATGTTTAACTTAAAAAAATTTATCATTAGATGTAATTGAGTGCACGCTGGTTTTAATTGATTATATTGACCTTCAACCAATATTTGATATCTAGCAATTATATGGTCTGGTATTTCTTAAATATTTTGTCTTTGAGACAAAAGTTTGTTGGTTTCCAATTTCTCATCGACATTTTCACTGACATTTATGTATATCTAGTATCTAGTGTTGACTATTTGAGTAAATAATCAAATTTAGAGGATCACGAAATATTGTCAAGTACTAATGTATGTGCAAGCGTTTCAATGTATGTTTTGCAGTATTACGTGTATTGAAAGTTACACATGAGAAGCGCGAAGACATTTGAAGAATCATGGAGGCTCAAAAAATAAATTTCTATAGGAACTCAAAATTATTAAGATGAAAAAATCATATGGTTCATAGGATTGAAAAAAATCAGTCTAAAAAATAAACCTTAAATCATATTTTTGGCCAAAATGATTTTACCACAATAAAGTAAGTTTAAATGCATAAATTAGTCTGTCTCTATCAAGAACGGACGTTGGATACTGTGTAGCGGACGAGGTTTTAAAATAAAAAAGCTAAAGAGGAATTTTTCGTAAAACCTTTGAAATTAAACAGTCGAGTGGACGACCGTTTCCCAAAATAGAAACTGTTTGAAAAATAAAAAGTTGAGCGGACGACCATTACTGTATACTAGTTGACCGCTGATCAAAATGGAAAACTTTCAACAAACAGACGCTCCACCGGATGATCGTTATTGTACTGGCGAACGTCTTTTCCTCACTGTTTTGAACCAACGGCTGCTTTTCCGAGCCTATAAATAGGGGGGTTTCTTGGAGGCAAAATACACAACAATTGAGCACGAATTTCTTTGTGAAAATTCTGAGAGAAATTTGTCTTTCCTTGAGCCATGTAATTTCACATCTTGGTGTTTCGAGTGTAATTAATCTTGTGAGCATATTTGTATATCTACTCTAAGTGAGAGAGTTATTCTTTTGTTCATGAGAATTGTTAAAGTTGTAACGATGTGTGATTGGTACCGTTAAATCAATCAGTGTACCAGGTTTTGATCTCCAACCTTGAAGAAGATCGTGATTATATTGGAATCTTCAAAGAAGTGCCTTAGAGCGTGGTCGTAGGCAAGGAGTGCCGAACCACGTAAAAATCGTTTGTGTTCTTTCCCTCTTCCTCTATTTCTTGTTTCGTACTTAATTGTTCTTCAATATACTTGCTTGCCACTATTATATTTTTTAATTGAATAGCATAACACGCTTTCACACAAAAATCCCATCTTGGGTAATTACACGATCCTACAATTGGTATCAGAACCTTTCGGTCAGGAGTTCGACTCTCAGGGAAAGTATTGTGCTTGCGGGCATGTGCTGAGGGAGGGATTGTTGGCAAATGAGCCAGCATTCTGCCACGTGACGGAGGCTTGGTGGGGTCAAGTCATAGTCGAAATCTGAACGCATGTGTTTGAACTAAATAAGAGAAATAAAATTACCCTTAACTATTAGCTATAGTTTTTAGTTCAACAGTAAGCGTTTGATCCTATATCTCGTTGTTTTTGCTGTTACGAAGATATTTTCATTCTTTCACAGGATGGCAAGTGTACTTGGATTAGATTTTTACTAAGAAAGAAAAGCTGTTCTTTTCATGATGCACATTACATTCCATTTCAATTCTAATTATGAAAGTAACGAACTGCAGAATTCTGTTATCCTCTCCTGGAATTATTTATGAGGTGCTTCAATGCATAACAAATAATGAACTCAATAAACTCTGATTTCCTTCAAGTATTACAATTTGGCATGGTGCTAACTTTTCAGTCATTCTTAAGAAAATCGTTTTGTTGTTTTGATAAAGTCCTACAATTCCATGCTGCCATGTCAAACTACAATTAATACAACAATTTGCAACATTGTTTCACAAATATAATCTCATATTAGGAAAATCATTTTCCATGCTGCTATTGCAATGAATCCACCAATTTGTTTGAGAGGCTTATTATTAAATGTTCTCAGTTTGTTTGGTCAAAACAGTAACTGTGAATCCGAAGGCTATACTGGAGTTGTTCTCCATGTACCAGGACTGGCAGGAAATGTTGAATTGTCCATCAAATGTTGAATTCAGTCCCTATTACAAAGATATGGGACTTGGATCTGGCGTAGTTTCTTTAGAAGGCTATAAATTCTTATCAACTCGAATATACATGTTTTCCTACAAACACAAGTTTTAATTTGCACAAAGGCTTAATTCAATCTTAATTCAAAGAGACTTGTATGCTTTTCTTTATTCGTTTCTTTTTCTTTAAATCAATAATCCTCTCTGCTTACCCGTTAAAAATTAGCAAAGACCTGAATCATAGTATGAGAAAAATTTGTTTTGGTAAAGTGTTTTCCCATTTCTAGTAGTATAGGAATTAGGTTTTGGAAAGTTCATAAATATAAGATATCTGTAAAAAGTTCACTAACTTTGTCTCAAGGAGAGAGGGTGATAAACAATGTTTATCTCAACGACATTATCTAATAGCAATGAAAAGCTTTGCTCTAAGAGATAAGTAAGGAAGAGAAGAGACTAGTTCTGGTGAGGATATCCATAATGTTAAGAGGGTTAGTCAGAAAACTTCGCTCACGCTAAATATTATTTGGTAGGAAAAATTATAAAATAAAACAGATTATTTAGGTGAGTTGATTAAACAAATGTCCCTTTTTTTATTTGCTATATAAATAGCTGAATTTTATAATCTATTTCTAAAATTTTGGTGATGTTCATTTTTACCCTTGGTTTTAGTACATTGGTTCTACTCTCTCTCCAATTATAGGAGGATGTAGAAACTCTCTCTCTCCTTCACCTCCTCTATCTCAACCCCTCTGTCTCGAATCCAACCAAACTAGGTGAGATCAAAATTTTCCTTGAGCTCAAGTATGGTGCTTTTGCCGTTTTGATTGCTAGGGAAATTAGGTACATTACCACTCTCTCTCTAGGAGCGTGACCTATGTCCCTCATCTTTCTCTCAAGTTCGAGTTCTAGTACTCTTCTTTCACTGTGAGATCAACATGTGATAGGTAAGTTTTCAAGCTGTGTTATTTTCAAATCGAGTTTCGTTGTGAAGATCAAAATGTGTGAGTTTTGGAACATTAGGTTGATGAATTTGTGTAGTTCTTTTATGTACTTTTTACTAGCATTTTGAGATTTATTGGACGGAAAAATAGTGTGGTTGCGCTCTCAGTATTTTCACATATTATACGTAATTATTGATACAATGTAAATAAAAGATGGACATGATGTACATTATTTGTTCACATGATGAGTTACATGATTTAAAATATGTACTTGACGTGCATAAAATATTTTTATTAACTTTTTTTTATTATGGCGTTAATTAAATTTTTATTATAAAAAATTAAATATTAATTGTTTCTTGATAAACCGAAAAAAATCAAGCACTTGAAATTTCTTCCAATCATCTCCACAAGATTATCTTCGTCTATTTGTCATTCATGCATATACGTCCATCTAATTTCTCAACATATTCCAGCAGCTAAATGAAAAATATTAATGTGTTGTATTTAAATTATGTACATTGTGTAAATAATTTTATTTACCATGTACGAATAAATTTTTCTTATTGTTTACATTTTGTTGATCATGTAGGTAATTAATACCTAGTTGTTTTGGTTCTCTGTTCAAAATCATCATTTATTGTAATGAATTAGGGTAATAGACTTTTGTTTTACAAAACGTTCAAATATCTAAAATATTCAAAAAAGAATATTTTAAAAAGTTACTCTATTATATGGCGTAACATTTATGTAAAACATAAAGTAAATATTTTATTTTTCTTATGTGAAACTCTTTTTTTTTAATTAAAAAAATAACAAAAATACGTTCACTGTGCAGGTCAGTGCACGGTGACCTTTGATGTGCATTGACATGTGTACAGTGCACGTCCACGGGATGTTACTTCACCTTTTTTAATTTTTTTAAAAAGCGTCATGGACGTTCATGATGCACACATTTACACTATGAACAGTACATGTTGTGATTTTTAAAGTACGTGTCCCCGTGATTTTTTACGGGAACAACATGGGCCATTTAGCTATATAAATGGCCTAAAAAAGTTATTTATGTAGTTCTCTCTATTTCTAATCTAATAGGTTAGTTCTGACCTGATCAATGACTATCGACTTGTCTAAATTAGTTATGTTGTCAAATGTGATGTTGGCATTGACCTTACATGAGAGATCAATATCATGAGGTATTGTTTAGGTTTGAGTTTAGTTAAGTTTTTTTTATCAAAGAGTTTTTTTTTATTAAAATTACGTTATAAATGTTTTGAAGAATTAGGATGACTTAAATCCATAATTTTTATATTATATGTATGAAATTTTAATCTATGTTAACTCAAAAGTTCAGTTAGAATATTGAAGACCAAATGTGCGACTTTTGGTGGGATAAAAATCAAGCAACTTGGAAAAAGATATCGATTACAGATGCTACCAACTTCAACTTTTTAGTCAATCTTATGAATCTATGTATTTTCTTCATTTTAACGAAGAGCAGCCTTCATGAGTTATGGATCTCGTCAGAAATTCAATTTTGTTAGTTTTTCTTCTTCTCCTTTTCTTTTCATGCTTTTCAGAGCTTGGAACTTCTATAGACACTATTACATCTGCTAACTTCATCACAGACCCTGATTCTATCGTCTCCAGTGGAAGTGTTTTCAAATTGGGATTTTTCAGCCCAATAAATTCCACTAATCGCTATGCTGGGATTTGGTATAATCAAATTACAGTGAATACTATCATCTGGGTGGCTAATAGGAACAAACCCCTAACTAACTCTTCTGGGGTTTTGACAATATCCACCGAGGGCAATCTGGTTGTGTTAGATGGACTGAATAAGAATGAGATTCTTTGGTCTTCTAATGTTTCTAAGTCTAACTCTGCAGTCGACAGAACAGCTCAGCTTTTAGATTCAGGGAACTTTGTGTTGAAAGATTCAACTACGGGGGTGGTTTTATGGGAAAGCTTCAAACACCCATCTGATTATTACTTGCCCAAGATGAAAATAAGCACAAACTCAAGAACAAATGAAAAAGTGAAGTTGACATCTTGGAAAAGTCCATCTGATCCCTCTGTTGGGAGTTTTTCTGTGGGTCTTCATCCTCACAATCTTCCCGAGCTTGTTGTTTGGAAAGACACTAATACATATTGGAGATCTGGTCCATGGAACAGTCAGGTATTCATTGGAATTCCAAATATGATATCTGTGTATCTCTACGGGTTTAGCCTTGTAATTGAAGATGGAACTTACTATCTATCTGTTGCTGATACTTATGATCCTTTATCTTTCGATATCGTACTGAATCACAATGGTAACTATATACAAAAGTATTGGGACAGCAAGATTAATGATTGGGGAATTGGGTGGATGACCATAGATAATGAGTGTGATGTATATGGAAAATGTGGAGAATTCGGAATCTGCAATGCTCAGAACTCACCAATTTGTAGCTGTTTGAGTGGGTTTGAGCCCAAGAATGTACAAGAATGGAATAGAGGAAATTGGAGTAGTGGATGTGTAAGGAGGACAGAATTGAAGTGTGAGAAGGTGAAGAATACTAGTGTTGAAGCAGGACTAGAAGATGGGTTTTTAAAACTTGAAATGATTAAAGTACCATATTTTCCAGAGTGGTCAACTGCTTCAGAAGTTCATTGTAGAACCCAGTGTTTGCTAAACTGTTCCTGTATGGCCTATGCTTATGAAACTGGGATTGGTTGTATGCGGTGGAATAGAAGCTTAGTTGATATACAACAATTCTCCTATGGTGGAGCCAATCTTTACCTTCGGTTGGCATATTCCGAACTCGGTGGTAACTTATTCTTATCTATTATATGGCGACAAACTCATTTGTCCTTCAATTTTTTACTTAACTCCCATCTCCCCATGTGTTTTTATTTGGTGAAAATATCTTCCTTCTGTAATTTGCAGATAAAACTAAAGCTAAAGACATAAAAGTGATTGTTTCGGTTACTGTGACTATAGGAGTTCTTATAATTGTCATCTGCTTATACTTTTCATGGAGATGGATGGCTAAACGAAGAGGTAATCTCCCCATCGATTAGCGACACATATACATAGCATTTGGCCCGTTTCTCTTAATTTACTAACTTCTACTAATCTGAAATAGTAGGGACATATGGTGACAACTTAAACCAAGTTAAACTCAACGAGCTGCCACTTTTTGATTTTGAGAAAGTGGCAGCTGCAACAAACTGTTTTCATTTTGGAAACAAGCTTGGTGAGGGTGGTTTCGGTCCGGTTTACAGGGTAGGGTTCTAATCTTTCGGCAGTAGGTTTTCTGCTTTTCCACTTAGGTTGAAAGGTAATTGGTGAATATCGATTGTTTGCAGGGAAAATTATTTGATGGACAAGAAATAGCAGTAAAAAGACTTTCAAGAGCATCTGGACAAGGTATAGAAGAATTTACGAATGAGGTGACAGTGCTGTCCAAACTTCAACATCGAAATCTAGTAAGGCTACTTGGCTGTTGTATTAAGAAAGAAGAAAAGATGTTGATATATGAATTCATGCCTAACAATAGTTTAGACTCATTTATCTTTGGTAAGTTCTTGTTAATGTCTTTACGACTCTTTCCTTCAACTTTTTCCTGCAAATCATGTTATTTATCTCTCATTTCCTTCAATATTGTTCATGTAGATCCAACCAAACAAAAAGTTTTACACTGGAGAATACGCTTCAATATTATTGAAGGAATTGCTCGAGGTCTTCTTTACCTTCACAGAGATTCGAGGTTGAAGATTATACATCGAGATTTAAAGGCAAGTAATATCCTGCTAGATGAGGAACTGAACCCGAAAATTTCAGACTTTGGCATGGCTAGAATTTTTTGCAGCAAAGAAGAACAAGCAAATACAAGAAGAGTAGTGGGTACTTAGTAAGTAGCTGTTTCTACTTTCGTCAGATTCTATTTCTTTGCTGCTTGTTTTAATTGACTTGGTTGTTTCTCTGATAAATTCTAGTGGCTATATGTCCCCTGAATATGCAATGAAAGGTCGATTTTCTGAAAAATCGGATGTCTACAGCTATGGTGTTCTCCTACTTGAAATTGTTAGTGGAAAAAGAAATTCAGGATTTCATCATGATGAGCAATCTTCAAGCCTTCTAGAGCTTGTAAGTCTAATTATTACCCAACTTATTTAAAGCTAAATCTCCATTAATAGCTGGCGTGATGTTCGTTGAAATTTCTTAATCATTCTCAGGCATGGAAATTGTGGGTTGAAGGTGAAATTGCGGCTTTAATAGGCAGAGAAGTATTTGATCCATTGAACCAAATGGAGATACTGAGATGTATTCATGTGGGTCTTTTATGTGTGCAAGAATATGCAAAAGACAGACCTTCCATGTCTACTGTTCTTTCAATGCTGAATAGTGAAATTATGGAACTTCCTACTCCAAACCAACCTGCGTTCGTCTTAAGGCCGAGTGACATGGATTCAAGGTCCTCACAACAAAGCCATAGCAGAAGTTCCATTAGCTATTTTACGGTAACTGATATCTATGGCCGGTAATATGCTAATTGTTCTATAACTTTTTGTTAATTGATGTTATTTGTCGTAGTCAGTGAGTTTACTAATTGTTAATTGGTAAAGGGTGGCGTTGGCTAGCTTTTGTATGTACTAGCCGTAGATCACGTGCGGTGTGTATGTTGTATTTTCAAACCATTATTCGTCCACAAATTTAATTTACATTAAGTAAAAAATTGAAGTAAATAAATTAGTTCAAATTTAGTTATAATGATGTTATAAAACACGTTTCTTAGAGGTTGTAACTTTCGTATATGCATTATCATATATATTTTAGGCTATATATCTATCTCATATATCATATTGTAGGTTCTAAAGTATAAAATTTTTGGATTTTATTACAGATATTATTGCTTAATTAAAGGGAAGAAATTTTGTTAACAATTTGTAATTCAAAATAGATGTGACTTCTAAATATTAAATTTGAAAATTGTAGAAAAATGACTATAGATATGTTATCTATATTTAATACATGTGAACATAACATGCTTTAGATACTGCATGCTTTTTCTCAAGAAATTCACATTGGATATAACCATTTCTTTGTCAAATCATTGATATATAACCATTTTATGGAGACAATATATAAACATTAATGATCAAGCTATATAATTAAGAAAGTATTTGAATTAATTTTTAAACTAAATTATCTCAACTATATTGTTTTAATATCGGAAAACACTATTTTGTTATAGCTAAAAATTTATACAGTAACTTTATCTGTGTTTGTAAATTTGTAAAAGAAAATGAGTAATATATTATCCATAAATAAAATATGTGTAATTATGGGTGGAAATGCCTAGGCATTAGTATAAAGTATTAGATAAAAGTTATGACAAAAATGAGATTATCATATTTGAAATCGAAATGACAATAACCTTATCCTATTTTAAGTCACAAAAAATTGCTTATGTCAACTATCTAGGGTAAACTTATCTCTCGAACATGATTACATCGTCATATCATAGCATCTGCTGAGAGAGTCGTAAGCCTCATCAAAATAACTTGAACTCATAATCTTTGTCCGATTTCGTCTCAGTCTCGTCGGGACCAATCTCATCCCAAACCTCAATTTTGAGATTTCTGTCTCGTTCTGAATCTGTTTGGGCTAGGATTGGGATCAAATCTTTTAACCGGGCCAAGACTTTTGTCCAACTCGAACCCGTCCGCGATCTGATTTTGTAAATCTCAAACTCGGACCCGTACTTAGGCTCGCATAAATATATTCATATTAAAATTTAGTTTTTTTTTTAAATATATTAGTTTGAAAAATAGTTGTTTTAAAAAAAATGATAATGTTGCATTCAACACTACTGGGCAGAGTTGTTGCACTGCGTAGTGTAATGCATCATTGTCCCGTCCCAAGATCGTCCTAAGGGCTCGTTCTAAATCTCAATCCGACAAGACGGGACCAGGATAAGGTTTTTATTCTGAGGTGGGACGATCCTTCCCGTTCACTAGTTAACGTCCCGTCGGGCGGGACAGGACCAGAACGGGCCCAAAAATTTTTAGACCGGGACGTCTCGTCATGACCCGTTGATGATGCTTAGAGAGTAGGATGAAAGATATGAGCGAATTCTATACCAACACACCTTTGAAACTTCAACAATATTCAGACTATTAATATCCACGAAGTCAAATGCCTTTTAGAAGTAAAACTAAAACATGCAACATGCCAACTGTCTTAGCCCTAGGATAAAAAAAGAGCTCTTTTTCCGGCTAGAAGGAAGAGAACATGCTAGATGAAAACCCCTAAGAAGAAAAGGAGAAGGAAGAGAAAGATGAAGTAATGTGGAGGTCTTAGAGCAGACGAGATTCTAGCAGTGTAATAAGCTAGATTGAAAAATAAGATTCAAGCTTCAAGCTATGCAATAAGCTAGATTCATTGAAACTGTCTTTCCTTCTCAGGAAGGTAGGTAAGTGAATGAGAGCAGATGTTCTTAGGCGAGCGAAGAGGCAAGAGGCTTTATCAGAAAAACCTTCTAGCTAAGGAGGGGAGGTAAGAGCGCTTTCTTGCAGCGCCCTTACAAAAATGAGCGAGAAGTCATCGAGCTCTTACCATATCGCAGTTAATTTTTCTAATAAATGAGCAAGAAGTCATCGAGTTCTTACCGTAGCGCAGTTAAGAACTAGCAATAGACTTCTTCCCCCCTTTCTATTTTTCCTCTCCTTTTGTGTGTACATCTACCCGAACTTTTATTCTATTTTATAGAGACCTAAGAATATTTTTTTAAGAATTAATGTAAAAATGTGATATACTTTCCCCGCATATGGAAAAAAATTTCAGGATGACGGATGTCAAAAGACGAACAAAGAAATTCTTTGTTGACTCCAAACTAAAGTAGGACTTCCAAGTATATTTTCATCTATACAATTTATGTAACAATAATTAAATTATCAAAATATATCTCGATCTAAAATATCAGGCTAATGAACATCAACGATAATCATAGAAAATCACTTTTACATGATACATGCATTTATTTTGTTCACCTTGACATATACAATACCATTATTTTGGATACAATTACATCCTTTAAAATGCAATACATTGATGTACGTTGCTTCCAAATTCAACCAACTAATATTATTATGAAAGATACAATTACTTTAGGATAATACAATACATTTTGTGTTTGAAGTTGCTTCCAAATTTAATTAACTAGTAATTGTGATGTAAATATATAAAAAATGTTATTTTTATATAGATAGTATTAATTTGCTTGAGATGCTCACACGAACAACTTGGATTGCCAATCCGCTTGAGCTACACATGTAATTTTAATACAATAATAATAAATAATAAACAACAACCAACAATAATAATAAAGATAAGGATTACATATAATAGATAAATAAATAACTAAAATTTTAAGTATAATAAAAAAAATTGATATGTTGTCTTGATCTTTCTGTCTTTTACCCTCATAATCATGTAATAATGGTAGGGTAAGGGGTGGCTACAAAGTGCAATTGACCAATGATAGCTGGTCGAAGCTCTAGTACGTAGTCGTTCCCTTCCCAGCGAACACACATGAGACTTTCCGAATCATACGGCTCTTGGGGTCACCCTTCTCCCCAATGTCAGTTAAACAAGGGATTAGTGCTAGTTAAATGATTGTCTGATTCTGATTCTACTTTCACTCTTTTCAAGGAAGGAGGCCACCAAAGAAAGGGGAGGTCTTTGCTTGGTTTTCCTCTTAGATACTCTAGTCTTTTTATAAAACTGCTCTGCATGTGTTTTCTTCCAAATGGCAACTGATATGTTGAAGTAGTCACGAGATAGGAAGGAGCCTCTGAACAATCTGATGAACTGTGCTAAGTGTGATTTCTTAGCATCTTTGAGTTTATGTTAGCCAACCGTTTTTGTTTCTAGTTCATAGTAGCGCAAAGAGTCATATGCCCTCTATTTTGATGATATAGATTCGGTTTGTGATTATTGAAAAGTAAGTTGTCCTTTTTCAGAGTCAAATTATGGTTTGGATGCTGATGATATTAAGACATCACTTGATACTGAGGAAGAAGGGTATTTTGAGATGCTCACATGAACAAGTTGAATGCCAATGTGATTAGGTCACATGTCATTTTAGTGCAATAATAATAATAATAAAGATAAGGATGATAGATTATAGATAATAAATCATTAAAAAGTAATTAAAATTGAAATTAAAATAAATAAAAATTAAAGAATAATCATTTTTTTTTCATATTTTTTAATTCCACCGCATTAAATAATATGGAAAAACATAAATACTAAATTCAGTTGCAACGGATAAAATGAAATATTAAAAATCTAAATTAGTTCACTTATGTTCATTCATTTTAAGGAAACTAAATAGTAGTATTCTTGACTTAATATAGAACTGACAATATTGAAATTAGAGTTTCATCAACCTCCCCGTCTTTTGGCTTACAGCATGCACACTCCTCTAGGTTAAGCAAAGTTACTTTTCGCGTCTCTTCGGCTACTAACATATCTTAAATTCTACGTTTTTCAAGTCGTTGAATACAACGAGAAATTAAATGTTAACTGATCATCCACAGAGCAATGCATTCGCCGGGCAATTTTAAACGTCGAACATATTACGCGGGATGAATCGCATTCTATTTTTTCAGTCCATAGAGGTATTTAGGACAAAGTCCAAGGATAAAAGAAGCACTCTGAGTATCAGTTTTCACGTTGGGTTCCTTCATTTGCATTGACACTTTGTTTTGAAAAGAGAATGTTGATTTGTTAATCTGATGGTATTAATGTCAGATTTCTCAAGTTCCATCGAATGCCTTCATTCGCACTAACATTTTATTTAAGTGCAATTGACGACTCTCGTAATAAATACAAGTGACATTCAAGGCACTGACGCACACTCATAGCCGACTGCCCGACATGATACTCCCGGAGGATATTTTTTAGTTGCGGAGCCCCAAACCTCCCTTACATGAACCAAGTCAATCAAACAGATGGTCTCCAACAGAATTTATGTTGAGCGTGGTCCTGCTACACCATAGCTGCTCTATAAAGCAGGCCAACTCTGTCTTCCTTCTAGTGGAATCCTGACGTGTTTAATTCATCTAAAAGCTGTCAGCAAACACCCACAACACCCGATATTCAAAAGGATTTATGCATGAAAGTACACTACTCTAAATTTGACAAAATCATCTGTCAATCATAGTGAGAAAAATTATACGATTGATTTAGTCATATAAATTCAGTAGGGATTTAGATCTTCTGTTTGTCGATCAAAATAGGATACAATAATAGACTGATTTGAACTGTTGAATAAAAAAGCTTGCCGAGGTCGACTTGGTACGAAAAAATTATATAAATATATGTCAAGTTAATTGAGCCAAAATTCAAATCGGATAATATTGTCTCATGTTTGACTGAAAAGAGACAATCTAAATTTATTCACGAGTATATATAATTATGTGATTTTAAGGATATTCAAAACTAAGAAAAATATAGGGTAAAATAAACTTTGGTCTTCCATACTTTGGTGTTAGTTTCATTTAAACCTTAAACTTTCAAAAATAATTCAATCTACACCTTGTGCCAATATTATGTCCATGGCGCCAAACGAACCGTTAACTTTTTTATCTAGCTGGCACCTCAGTAACCGATAAATATGACGCGACCAATTAAAATATCTAGCTGGCACCTCCTTCTCTCTTTTCCTTCCTATTATCTCTCTTATAAAAAATGCTAGCAATAGTATTAAACGGGTGTATTTGTCTTTCTTTGATAGAAAATTATCTTCTACAAAGATTCGGGGATTTTAATATCGTATTGTATTGGTGTTATTGTTAGAATTATATCCATAAAATAGGGTGTAATAACTATTTATAAGTAAAAAATTATTTCTTTGACATTTATGTATTACTGAATTTTATGAATAAATGAAAGTTTTTTTTAATCAAAGTGTGTTTGTAATTTACTTAAATTCTGAAACTATTATTAACGTAAGAAGAGTAAAGACTGAGCGATCTTCTAGACAAACTCTTCTGAGATAGTTCATAATGTTATTCATAATCTTACGATCGACCAGACAATCGAATTCAATTACGGTTATTAGGTTGAACCAAATGATGTCGATCTTGGAGTATGAGAGTGGAGACTCTAACAGTTGACCTAGATATGTTATGAAACATATTAAATAGACCAGTAACTAATTAGTTTAGAGCAAAACTGTTTATCTAGCTCTAAATCTAATTGTTACTCTTTAAGAGTATTTTTGTAATTACCTTAATCCTAAGGTGAATATGAAACTTGACTTAGTTACTTGCGATCTTTGATAGGTCAAAAGAGTGAGTTCGAATTTCTGGACAATACTTCGGCTGTTGGGACTGTGATTCAACTATGTTGGAGTTGCGTGATTCACAGATATGGAATTCGTAGTTAGATTGCAAAAGCAACAATATCACCTTATGCTTTATTGATAAATGTGTGAATAAAAAAAATGGGCTTGGTATTCAATGACATGAGTCATTGAATGAGACATGATGATCTGTATGAGACACTTTATTAATCTGTATGAGACACTTCACTGATACAGTCAATAAATGAGTTGAGGAAATAATAATTAGAGGGGTAAAATGACAGTTTTACATGCTTATCTTGTTATTGATATTCACGAATGATGATATCATAAAATATTTTGTGGACCTTGAAATATAAATGTTTATTTGCGCCAACAGAAAATGTTGCGCGCATGAATCAAAAGTTTACTCAGCATCGGACCTATAATAGAGTAGTACAATGTCGTGATTAAATCGGTCGAGAATTTATGAAGATAAATTAGTTGGGTATTTGAATCACATAGCTTTATTTGTGAGAATTCATTCGGTCTTAGGAGTAGTTCATAAGGACATGAATGAGAAACAATGATAGTCAGACCAAAAACATGTTTTGGACCAATGTACACTTTCGGAGCCCCATATAAGATGAGTGTCATTACTAAATTCGTGAAGAGAAAAATCAATGTTAAAATTAACTATTTTGTTATTTTCTAATTATTGGATAATTAATAAATAAAATAAAATAACTAATTAATTGATATGGATCAATTTAATTCATCACTTTGGGCTAATGAATTTAGACACAATTTTAACTTTAGGGGAGATGTAAAAATCGCACATCGCAGTGCAGGGAGAATGAAAATTTCAGCTTTATAATATAAGGGATTGCATCTCTATCCCTAAGTGTGTTAATCGGAGCAGAAAAAAGTTTCTCTCTCCTCCCAACACACTTGCCGCCAATTACACAGTAGGGGAAAAGAAAAAAAATTATTTTCTATTTCAACAGTTATTTTGAGAGCTCACACTAAGTTCCTACAAAAACCCTTGAGAGATTTATTTCTGACTTTAACGTGTGGTTGTCGGTGTAATGATTAATTAATAGCTCTGCTAAGAATGAAGAGCGCACGATAGAAATTGATCCCGCCAAATTAGAGATTCTCAAATAATTAAAAATGTATAAATTATTTCAATCTTTTCTCAATAAGTTTATATGATTATGCATGTTCATTAATTGATTTTGTGTTTAATTGGATTAAACATTTGTATGAAAAACTTTTGATATTCCGTGCATGAACTAATCATAGCTCATTAATTTTCTACAAAATCTAAAACCCGATCCAACAACTGATATAAGAGCCGATGGTTTTGAGAATATGCATATTCTGAATCTAAATGTATGTATAGATGGATATGATGATATTGACATATAATTTTGTATGGTAGATTCAAAATATGTTTGAATGTGTTTTATGAATGGATCTCGATCGATTGGCTCTAGGTATTCTTTTATAATATTAGAACTGATGTACGCCAAAATTGTGGCATATGATTTTATATAATTTAATTTAATAAGAGTTGTATCATTAAATTTCATGTAAATCTGTCGCGAACACGTTCCAATCGTATCGTCACACGAATCCTGAGAAGCTGCACGAATCTTGAGAAGCCACACGCATTTGAGGTCCACTGTCCGCGCACCACATCATCGCCGCCACGCCATCCGTCGTCCGCTGTGGTAGTGGCACCGATGGCGACACTAGGACTATCCGGCTGCCACTGCCGGCGGCAATCCTTGTGATATGCCCGGATACCGTGTTGCCCTATCCCTATGATGCTTCGCAAAAACTGTAATCCTATCTTGAATCTTTTCAATTTTGAATTTTGAATTTTGAATTTTAAAAGTTAGTTATCAATTTTAATTTTTTAAAAATTAAAATTGAATTAATTGATTGACTTTTACCCAAATTTGATAAGTGATTAAATTTTTTTGAATAATCAAATCAATTAATTTAAATGGGATTATTTAATTAGGAAAATAGTTTTTTTTAATTAAAAAGATTTTTTGATCAAAGCTTGAAGATTATTTTAAAAATGACTGGACCTTGGTGAAGAGTTACAATTTGGTGGGACTTCTTGATGGAGACGGAGATAATTACTGACTCTATGAAGAATAGTTTTTTAAATTATTTTTTTATTATTTTTTTATGAGTTGTAATTAGAATGAGTCATAGAGAGGTTAATTTTGAATGAATGATTTATTATTAATCTCACACCTCATATAGCATGCCATATAGAAATAATAATATGCCAAATGTAACATGTACATGCATCAATTTTAAATACAATACAAATTTTATAAAAGTTATAAATTTTAAATTAAGATTTAAATTTTATAAAAAATTTATAATTTTTAAAACTTGCTTTTCAAATTTATAAAGAGTAATGATTTTTGAAAAAGCAAAGAAAAACCCATTTTTCCAAAAACTAAGTGGGATAGTCGTTTACATTGAAACGTTCTCAAGGTCCCAAACGAAAACTTGATCGTGGCATGAGGAATGGTTTAGAGTCACCCTAGTGGTCCTCTATTCAATGGGAGAAACTTGATAATCGTGTTGCTTTAAGTTATCGAGTTGCTTAAGAAGCTAAAGCTTGTGAGGGAAAGGGTGAGGCATGACCGTTCCTAGACGGTAAAACACCATTCTAGGTTTGACTTTGATACCAAAAGAGACAGAATTGCGTATAATTTAAGAAATTAAAAAATGGGTATTAAGCAGGAATTCAAACAAGAAAAAGTAAAATTGTTATTTGAAAGTAAGATTCCAAACTTAGAAGGTTGAAGAAAATTAATTTTCAACGATTAAATAGTGCTCCCGCTCACTATTTAATGTTGAAGAAAAAGAAGAAGAATATTACAAAAGAGGAGGAAGAAAGTGTTTTGTTTCAAAACAAGTTTTTCTCTTAAAATCGTTAAGATTTGAAAACAAGTTCTAAGAAACAAATGGGAGATGACTGCCTATTTATAGGCAAGGAAAGTGGGGTTCATTGAAAACCCATTACTTACATGTATTATTCTATTATATGAAAGTAAAAACATTTTACATTTCTATTTTTGACTAAGAATAGTAAAAAGTATAAATAGTTGCCTAATTATTTGACAACTAGTACAATAATTACAGAGAGAGATAAATTACAAAGATTCCTCGATAATTATTATATTGGTCTTCATGTCTTCATAGTTGCACTGTCATGATTACTGTCGTTGAAAAGTCATTGTGACTATTGTTGTATATTTGATTCATTGATAATTGTTATCTTAGATTCTTGTACTTTGATTTATTGATTGTGGAGAAGTCATTATTGCTTGTCTTGAAGATCATTATGACCATTGCATTATTTCTTGATTTTTGGTTTCTTGATTATTTCAACATTGACATTTTGTCAAGGATAAATTCTTCTAGTCATTCGCTGATTGATATGAACTTATTCATTATTGCTGAGATTGATATTATTAAATGGGTCTCGGGAATCTTGAAACAGATTATAAGTCCATTTAGGTAAAATTTGACCATTTTGGTTACTTTGGTCCTCCAATTACTAAGAGGTAGCCTATATGGATGATTGGATTTTTTGGATTTTTTGGATTTTTTGGATTTTTTGGATTTTTTGGATTTTTTGGATTTTTTGGATTTTTTGTTTAATTGGGTGATTTGACTCTACTGATGGTTCAAAGTCAAATTATTATTGTCTTCCAAAAAGAGAAGTATTTTTTGGATTAATTTTGATTTCAATTTGGATTCAGGCTTTGTGACATTTGATTTTGCCTTTGAAGAGGGTTTGGATTCTTTTCATTGATTTGGGTTGGATGGTTTAGTTTTTAGATTTGGGTTAATGGACTCATTAATTTTTAATGGAGCCTGAGTAAAAAGGTTTGTCAATTTTAGGCTAGGATGGACATTTGCAAATTTGTGGTTGATGGAGGCAATTATTTTCTGAGTAGTAAATTTACCCCAACATTTAACATTATACTGTCTTATGAGAATTTCATCCTCAATTGAGTATTACCACTTGGAAATCCAAGGTATTTTTTATTTGTTTGAAAAGTAAAGTATTTGGGGAATGGAGACCTCAATTGGTGAAACTTGTAGACCTTTAAAAATAAATAAAAATAGTATTGTAAATCAATTGAAAAAAATTCTAAGACAGGATCACAAATGTACTACCATCTTAAGAACCAATTGGAAAAACTAGCTTTGAAATTTTTATCAAAATTTAAAAAACCATGAGTGGGAAAAATCACTATTTTGGTGCATGAAAATCATATGTCAAGCATCAACATAGTCAGCATAATTGTATTGCTTTTTATTTGAAAGTATTTTGAAAGCTGAAGGATGGTCTTTTCAATCCTCCATTGTTATGATTCTAAGAATGTAGAAGGAATGATAGAGGATCTTTCTTTCAGAAGTTTTAATTGGGTTAATATTTATGAATTTTGTTTCTAAGAGAATGTCTCTGTAAAAGTTGAGATTTTTGTTATTGTGTCCAGGGACATAATGGAATTCAGGAATGAAATGGGCTTTGGCAATTTGGACAAGATCTTTCAAGTGAGAAAATTGAGGCTCAATTGAAAAAGATTTTTACTGGGCATTTTTCAAAAATAAAAGGATGATTTTCTGTAATTTGAAATTGGTAGATCAAGTGATTGGGCATCAAAGGATTCAGTGTTTAGGTCAAATTGGTTGACCAAAATTAATTGGTAATTGGGTCTGATGGACCCAAGTATTGCTGATTGGACTTGATTAGGAGTAGAACACTTCTATTTGATTTAGGCCTTAAGGGCCAATTGTGGAGTCGAAGACTCTCCTTTGATTAATTTCTTTGATGTCTGGGACCTAGACCCCATATTGTCGATCCTGCAAAACTTCACGAGTTAAGAAGTCAGAAATTGAATTATTAATACCTTCAATGAATTTAATATCAAAATAAAAAATACTAAGAATAGACTGTCATCGACCAAAAATCTGTTTGGAAGCAATATTTTTAACATACTTTTCCAAAACATGCTTTGCAAATTTACAGTCAATTTTCAAAAGAAGTTTTTGATTTAATAAGTCATCTTGAAATTTTTGTATACATAATACAACATATAAGATTTTCTTTTTTATTGTATTGTAATTTAATTGTGATCGCGTCCAGACTCCAGATGTGAATTTAACAATTTGTTATGGAGAGTCTGGAGAAATTTTTTGTAACAAAATACCTCCGTATCCAATTTCAGAGGCATCAGTCTGGATAATTTTAAAAGAATTATTAGAGGGAATGCCAAGACAAGGAAGTCCAAAGAGGGAGATTTTTCTTAAGCCTTTCAAAGAGAGGCTTGCAATCAATTCTTATTTTATTAAAAAATCAGCTATGTAATTTAAAGATTCTAGAAATCTTTGTAATTGGGTTTTGTCTAGGATTTCATCAGAAAATTTGTCAACAAATTGTATTACTCGGTCGATTGGTTTAATTATGGAGCGATGTATTTCAAGTCCTAGGAATCTAATCTTGGATTGAAATAGTCTAATTTTACTTGCAGAGATAACTAAACCATTTTGATTTATTATCCTAGCAAACAATTCAAAATGTTTCCAATATTGTTCTATTGATCTAGAAACAATGAGAACATAATCAATGTAAAAAATCGAGAAATCATTAAATTTATTAAAGATTTCATTCATTATAATTTAGAATTCACTAAGAGCATTTTTAAGATCAAACGGCATTACATTCCACTCGTAATGGTCAAATGGAGTTACCAATGCTGTTTTATATTTATCATTCTCATTTATCTAGATTTGGCAGAATCCAGACTTCATGTCAAACGTAAAGAATACGACATCATCCTCAAGTCTATTGATTAAGTCTCTTTTGTTAGGTATTGGATATATTATCCATTCTAAAATATTATTAAGGGGTTTGTAATTAATAACTAATCGAGGAACTCCTCGTTCAATTTCACTAGCCTTTTGAACATAAAAAGCCGAGCAAGACCAATGAGACTTGCTCCTTCTAATAATATTTTTATTGAGAAAATCTGCAATTTTTTTCTTACAGAACTCAAACATTTAGAATTCATTTGAATTGGTCGTGCCTTGGTAGGGATATTCCTTTCATTGAATCCCTTAATATAAGACAAACTAACAAAATGGTGCTTTTTGTGCCAGAAAGAATTGAGAATGTCAGAACATAATTCTTTATAAATTTTTTGTTCAAATATTTTAATTGTTTTCGAAGAACAAGATTTTGAAGTTGTTCTTCAATTCTTTTGAATCTTAATTCATGTTGTAGAAAACACAATTATCTTTCTTTACAAGAAATTAAATTTATGGATTTGAAAAGAGTATTTTGTTTTAGAGTTTTCAATATCTCATTGTTAGAAAAAGAATGAAATTTGAATATAAGATGTTTATCCATGAGATAAGTAATTATTTCATCATGCTCTATTGTAAAAGGATACAACAAAAAAATGAATGATAAACTTAAAATGATTTTAGCAGTCATATTTTTTACTAAGATAAAAGATATTTTAAAACATACATTATTTTGGCAAATATGAACTATGGGGATTTCATAATTGATATGCATCCGAGTACCATTGGCAAATGACAAAGGTTCTCTTGTCTTTCGGAAGTACTTGGTAGGAATTAGCCTTTCCTGCATACAATTTAAATCAACTCATGAATCAATCAGGGCCATTGAAGTGAAATCAAAATCTTGAATTATTATTCTAACAATTATGTGATATTTTTTTATTTTGATGTGATTAAGGATTTGAATGAAGTGATACTTATCTTGATTATTGACAATAGGTTCTTTAACCTCATTATCAAAAATTAGAAATTTACTAGGTTCTCCTAACTCACTAGATTCATGATTCTTAATTGAATTTTCTATTTTTAAAAGGATTTATTCTTTTATTATTTATGTGTTATAATTTTTTCATTCTTGTAATTTCAATTTTAATATTTTTAATTTCTTTCTGAAGTTCCTGTAAAGTAACTTCTTTTTTCTTTCGTTAATTTTTGTTGATTTTTTCAAACCTTTGTGAAATGCTTGCAGTATTGTTATTATTGGACTTAGAATTTTCTTTCTTTAGAATTACCTTTCTAAGTAATGTATTCTTGTTTTAATTCAAGATTCTTAATTTTGCTAACTAGATCAAACAATAAATTTTCTTGTTTTTCATTTTTATTTAAAATAATAGTTTTTTGACAACAACTATCCCTACACCCCATAGAGATGTTAAAAAAATCATTGTCAGAACTTGAGGAGTTAGAACTAGAGGATTCATTGCTACTCTCATAGTATCCTATTGATTCTATGATTTTAAACGATTCATGTTTATCTTAATCAAAATTTTTAATTGATTAAATTTATTTTTGACTTGATCAGTGTTGAAAAAATGGCCATTCCGACCACATTTAAAACACTTAATTTTACTTTTATCAATAAATTTTTTATTGGATTTTTTTCTAGAATAATTTTTATTTTTTGAAAGTATTTGTCAATCCTTATTTTTGTGGTATTTTTTCTTATAAGGCTTGTATGTCCTTCTAGGGTTTAAATGATAATTTTTCTTATTCGTTTGGGAAGGAGCAATCGCGGGTAAACTATATTAATCGCATAACTTGCTGAATTCATATTTGATAGTTTTATTTTCTTTTTTAATTTGTTTATTGATTTCCATGTCTATGTACATTTTTAGACCTTCCTTTTGAATTATAGTAATTATTGTACCGTATGTGAGACTATTATAGTCTATGTTTCCTAGGCCATTACTAAATACTATCTTAATTTTATAGGCAAACAAATTGGATAAGCCATTGATAAATTTCTCTTTTCAAAATGGTTGATTACTATCATCCCTTGTCATTATTCTGAATAAAAATGCATTTTTGTACCAATCAAAATGACTTAGGATTGGACACCTAAGATTGGTCAATTGATCATGGATATGTGAAATAACACTATTTGGTGTTCCAATAAAATGTTCAATTATTGTGTAAAGAAGTGTATATATTGCATCAGACATTGTTTCATGATCTTCCAATAATTGGGGTTCCTTCAGTATCAATCTTTATTGCTGAAAGGATAACATTTTTGGATTCTTTTTTTAGATGCTTTTCCCACCAGGAATGACGTATTCCTGTGAATCCTATGACTAAAAGTTTGATTACCTCATTATGAGGTAAATTATGTGTGATAATATAACTATTGGCCACTATAGCCATGTGCTGTAATTTATTGAGGACTTCATCTTCAGAAAAATCATCAATATTATATTAGTATAATTTTTCTACAGAAACATAAAATTGATTAACTAAATAATTTTCATTAATTTGGATGTCTGGAGGAATATGCCTTCTATGCCACATCCTTTTCAAATTTAAATGTTTCTTCAATATTATTAAAATTTGAAGATTCCTGAATTCTTGATGATTTGTAGGTAGATTCTGACCTATGATTTTCTAATTCTAAACTACTTGGTTAATATCTTAATAGAAGAAGATGATTCAATAGATTTATTCTTCAATTCTTGAAGTATTTTATTAATATTTTTATTGAGGGAAATTATATTCAAAGACTTTTTTGTAAAAGATTTATTAAATGGGGGTTTTCTAGAGATTCATGAAGATCATCAACCTTAATTTCAATTTTATCTAATTATTTTTCTATTGTTATTAAACTTTGATTGGTGTAATTGAGTTGTTCAATGATTTTTTTATTAGGATATTCATCATTTGAAATTTTAAAAGGAGAAACAGTGACTAAAGAATTTTTATGATTACTTTTGATTTTTTCAAGACGTAGATGACTAGCAGACACCACACTGGAGTCTGCCTTGACCCATTTAGATTTGAAAATCACATTTATATTCTTTTTGTATATGTCATCGATATAATGAGGGAAAAACATATCAATTTTGAATTCTTGCATGAACACCTTTCATCTAGCAAATATGATTTTTTTTTATCCATATTATATGCAACTCTGAACCTATTACGTCTATCTAAATTGGCTGGGTCATTATTGTGTTGGGTTAGACCTTCTCAATATGGTTTGTATTCTTGGTTCAAGATTCTTAAATTTAAAACTAAAAGTTGGGGATTAACAGGAGGTAATGTTCCTTGAATCCAATTCAGTGAGTGCTTCAGCTTTGTCAGATTGTTCAGACTTACTATCAAGATCGGCTGACTAATTTGAGAATTTGTGACTATGCCTTTAAGTTTTAATTTTTAATTTTTATGTTTTTAATTCTTGTTCTAATTGTTGAATCCTATGATCTTGATCATTATTAACAGATTATCCAGAAAAAGAATTCTTAAGGGTACTAGACTGGCTATACTCCATAATTTGAGGAGTGGAACTAGAAGATTGGAAATTAATGTTAACAGTACTATCCATGTACCGCTGAATGTAATCAACATCTTCAATTGGGTGTTGAATTGGAGTGAGTTTTCTTTCATTGGTTAAAAGCCAATTTGTAGGCAAAGTTATTTCAGACCACCTAATGGTTTTAGGAACTCTAATATTGGCATTACTTTGGCTAGATTGAATCAATAGAGTTTAATTTTTGAGACTCGTATTGATGGCTTGGAAATTCATATTGTTTTGAGTGACTTTCTAATGTATTTTAAAAATTAAAGCTAGGGGTTGGGCACCTTCAACGATTTGGTAACCACTAGTTTTAATATTCAAAGTTTGAGATTTTAGAATGTGGGGGTCTGCTAAGCTAACACACAAATCTGGAAAACAATCAAAATGGATTGGACTATTACAAAGTGAGGATTCAATTAATCCTAACATACTATCATTAAAATTATTGAATCTTGCATCTTG
Source organism: Datisca glomerata (assembly GCA_003255025.1). NCBI lineage: Eukaryota > Viridiplantae > Streptophyta > Magnoliopsida > Cucurbitales > Datiscaceae > Datisca > Datisca glomerata. The sequence continues at coordinate 308,166 of QANY01013727.1, read as the reverse complement.
CAAAGCTAAGAAGACAAAGGAATTTAGTCATCTCCTTATGAGTGGTTTAACTCCAATTTTGACTAAACCAAAATGAAGGAAATTATATCATTCTTCAACGTGATGTTTAATTGCATTGAGGGAAAATAATTGACAAGTTTCATGCTCTTTCCCAAGAGCATATATTTTTTCAATTGTTTTGACATGATGCTGAGACTTGAAAGAAGCAACAGTCCATGTTGATTTATAAATTTCTTTACTAGGGATTTTAAGTATATTCCATATCCTATGATCTACTTGATCATCTGTTAGATCTTCAAAGTGTTCTTCGTTGATTATGTCTAGTATTGTATTCATTGTAGACCTATTACTATAAGAAGAATTAGTTCTAAATAATTTACTCTTTGCTCAAAATAACAAAATTAATCTTATGATTAAAAATTCCATATTGCATTTTGATTGTCAATCTGCTATGACTTCTACAACCTCCTACCAGGTCGAATCTTCACTTCTTTGCCTCTACAACTATCATACCTTCAAGATTTACGTATCTAAGGGGTCTTATTAAAGTGCATGAAGCTAACAAAAAGAAACTGATACGTCAAATTTACAAATTAGATAATCAAATATTACAGAGAAATAATCAAACATAAAAATAACTAGCCACTTGGTCGAAGAGTGAGATTAAACAAAAACATTATTCAGGTAAGGAATTGAGTAACAATAAAAGTAAGAACTTTCCATAAAGGCGGTGAAGAATAATTATTATGCAAATATTAATTTAAATAGTAAAACACCCTATCAAGTTTGGCTCTGATACCAAAATAGATCGGTACGTTGGTTAAACACTTAGCAATCTTTAAAGTCGATGCGTTGGTTAAACACTTAGACCAAAGCACATTAGAATCTCTCATAGGAGCTAATTAATGGGGCTAAGGTGACCAAAACCAATGGTGATTGGTTGAACAAGATGTAGTGATATCTTGAGAAGCGTTAACCAAATAAGAAGAGTCTCGATGCGATAGGAGGTAGCTCGAACGTTGTCCCTAGATAAGACGAGCTATCTTTGTCGATCGTAACATTATAGAGGAAATATATTTTTATCAGATTTTAAATATTTAAGTATTTGCTTCATGCATCATACTTTCTTAAATGATTAAGGTTTTATTTTCACCACTTTATTTATTCTTTTTAACAATCAGGTCATTATCCACACTCTCAACGATCTTGAATTCAAACAAACTCATTGGTGAAAATTTGTGGATTGGAAATGTAATATTGATATCGTGCTGACGATAGAAAAGAACAAATTTATGCTCACCACCCCTTATCCCCTTGAGCCTATTACTGAATCGACTAATAAGAAAAGGATGAATAATATGCTTGATTGCGTTGTGATGAGATCACCAAGTGTTACATCTTGGCATTAGTTAGCAATATGTTGCAACAACATCATCTGAACATGGAGACCGTCGTTGATATGATGTTGAACATCACCAAAAATCTCAGAGATTAGGGTCATCAAGCCAAACAGGCTGCTGTGTGAAACTTCATGAACTGCCAGATGAAAGCATAAGGTGATATGATCCTCGAGAGCCTGCCTGACACTTTTGAGAACTTCAGACTTAATTATTCAATGAATAAGTTGAGGTGTTCTCTTCAGGAACTTATGAAGGAGTTGCAAGCTGTTGATATCCTATTTCTGAAGGGAAAGAGGAAGAATGGAGAGGAAAATTTACTGAAAATAAGCCTTCCACCTCTGGTGCAACAAAGAAACACAAGAGATGTCTAAAGAAAGCTAAGAAGGCAAACTCGAAAGCTACGAAAGGCAAAGGCCCTGTGAAAGTCGACAAATCGAAAGGCAAGTGTCATCATTGTGGAGTCGCTGGTCATTGGAAATTCAACTGACCCGATTATCTCAAAGTGTTGAAATCCAAAGGTACATTACTTGTTACCAAAGCCTGTTATATGGATGACTTTACTTTTTCATGGATTGTAGACTCTACAGCCACTAACCATATTTGAAATTCCCTGCAGGGGTTCAAGGAAAGCAGAAGGCCTAACGAGGGCGACTTCAGTTTCCATTGGGAAGTGTAGTAGAGTATCAGTAGTATCAGTTGTAACTATTAAATTGTTATTTGAAAATAGTTATTTGGTATTATGTGATGTTTATTATATCCTGGTTTTAGGAAAAACCTCATTGAAAGAGTTAGTTTAATTGAGTAAGTTTTTTTTTTTAGATTTCATTGATAATGATATTGGTATTTTTAAAAATGAATGCTTAATTACTACTGCACGTATAATAAACAACTTATTCTATGTAAAATTAAAAGTTATAATGATATGTGACACTGAAGTAAATACTGATTTACAAAGGGATAGTAAAAGATTAAAGTGTGACTCAATCGATCTAATCTACTTGTGGCACTTGCGTTTTGATCACATTAGCCTGAAAGAATTAAAAGACTCGCAAAGGATGGCCCATTGTAAAATTTAAGTGCGGGATCACTACCCATATGTGAATCCTACATAGAATGTAAAATGACCAAGAGACCCATTTTTAGGGAAGGGTGAGAGAGCCACTAAATGCCTTGAACTTGTACATAGTGATGTATGTGGGACATAAAATATCCAAGCAAGATGGGGTTATGAATATTTTGTAACCTTCACAGCTGACTACTCACGTTTTGGACATGTTTATCTAATGAGCTAAAAGTCTGAAATTTTTTAGAAGTTCAAAGAGTACAAGACTATGATTGAGAAGCTATTAGAGAAACAAATCAAAACACTACAATTCAATCGTGGTGGAGAATACTTGCTAGGAGAGTTCAAGACTCTCTCAAGCAAAGATATATTCTTTCTCACCTTACAACACATGGCACTTTAGAACAGAATGATATGTCAGAGAGAAGGAATCGAACTCTATTGGATATGGTTATATCTATAATGAGTTATTCATCCATCCCAGATTCGTTCTGAGGATATGCCTTGAAAATATCGACATATATTCTGAACCAAGTTCTCTCAAAGACGGTGCCTAGCACACTATATGAATGATGAAGTGGATGAAAGTCATCCATAACACCTTAGGATATGGGGATGCCTGGCACACGTACTAAGATTGAAGGCAGGCAAGTTGGTCAATCGATCATAATTCTGCCTATTTATAGGGTATCCTAAGGGAACAAAAGGATGAGTCTTTTATAGTCAAACTGATAAGAAAAAATTCGTGAGCACGAATGCTCATTTCTTGAATAGGAATACATAAGAAGTGTGAAGTCGAGAACCACAGTTGTGCTAGATAAATTATTGAGTGGGAGGACATCGATTCCCCAATCAGGACTTGTTCCCAATTCAATAATGAAAAAACCACAGTAGGAGTTGGAGCCTAGAGAGCCTCGACGTAATGAGGGGGGATTGTGAGACAACCTGACAGATATATGTCTTATGGAGATGCCTTTACAACAGTCTCAGATAAGTATCATGATTAACCTATTTCCTACTCATAGGCTATGGTTGGTCTTGAAGAAAACCTATGGGAGGACGGCATGAACGTTAAGATACAATTGATGTACTCGAACAGAGTCTGGAAGCTTCTAGATCCTCTAAAAGGGGTAAAACTTGTAGGGTGTAAATGGATTTATAAAAAGAAGAGATGTCAAGATGAGAATGTATAGACATTCAAAGCTAGGCTTGTAGCAAAGTGCAACACCCAAAAAGAAGGTATTAACTATGAGGATACCTTCTCACTCATGGCCATGGTTAAATCCATTTGAATCCTCATGTCCATTGTTGTTGCCCTCGATTATAAAATCTGGCAGATGGACGTCAAGACTGCTTTTCTGAATGAAAATATTGAAGAGCACACTTACATGGCTCAACCAGACGTTTTCATGGAGAAAGGCTAAGAGAACAAGGTTTACGAACTGCTAAAGTCCACTTATGGACTTAAGCAAGGTCTCATTTGTGGAATATCAGATTCGATGAAACTGTAAAGAACTTCAGTTTTGAGCAGTTAGTCGATGAACCATGTGTATAAGATGATACACAAAAGGAAGATGATTTTTCTAGTTTTGTACGTGTACAATATTCTACTAATTGGGAATGATGTAGGAAAATTGTCTGAGTAAAGGTTTGGCTTGCAAAGTAATTTGATATGAAGGATCTTGGAGAGCTATCTTTCTCCTAGGTATTCAGATCTTTCAGGATTAGAAAAACTAACAATTGATACTGTTTCAAACATCTTATATTGATAAGGTGATGGATCATTTCAGCATGATAAACTCTTAGAAAGGAAATCTTCCCTTTAGACATGAAGTCACCTTCTCCAAGGAACAAGCTCCAAAGACTCCTCAAGAAGAGGAAGACATGAGGATTGGTGTTTATTAAGGTACTGACCTAAATATGATAGACTATACCGACTCTGATTTCCAAGAAGACAAGGATTTCAGTAGGTCCACTTTAGGATCGATGTTCATCATGAATGGTGAAGGAGTGGTATGGAGAAGTATCAAGTAATCTTGCATTACTGATTCTACCATGAAAGGTGAGTATGTGACGGCTTGTGAAGCTGTAAAGGAGGTTGTCTATCTTAGAAAGTTTCTAAAGACTCTACAAGTCATTCCAGATGCTGACAAACTCATAACACTTTATTGCGACAATAGTGGGGCTGTTGGAAACTCGAAAAAACCGAGATGCCACAAAATATCCAAGATATAGAGTGGAAGTACCACCTCATTAGAGAGATAGTTCAGTGAGGAGATGGTCAATTAACACACATATCGACTATCAACAACCTAGTAGATCCGTTTAGGAAGACTTAAAGCAGTAAGTCTTTAATGGTTATTTAGAGAGCATGGGGATACAAAATTGTACACTCCTACTTTAGTCTAAGTGGGAGATTATTGGAATTATGTCCATAAAGTAAGGTGTAATAACTATTTATGAGTAAATAATTATTTCTTTGACATTTATGTATTATTTAATTTTAAGAATAAAAGAAAGTTTTCTTTAATTAAAGTGTGTTTGTAATTTACTTTAGTCTTGAAACTATTATCAACATAAGAAGAGTAAAGATTGAGCGGTTTCCAGAAAGACTCTTCTAAGATAATTCAAAATGTTATTCACAGTCTTAGGATCGACTGGGCAATCAAATGCAATTTCGATTATTGGGCCATGAGAGTGGAGACTCTAACAGTTGACCTAGATATATTATGGAACATGTTGAATAGACAGTAACCAATTAGTTCAGAGAAAAGTCATTTATCTAGCTCTAATATAGTTGTTACACCTTAAGGGTGTTTTCATAATTATCTTAATCCTGAAGTGAATACGAAACTTGACTTAGTTCAAATTGTCAGACAATACCTCAACTACTGGGATCGTAATTTAACTGTGTTGGAGTTACGTAATTCACAGATATGGAGTTCGTGGTTAGATTGTAAAAGTAACTATATCAGCTTATGTTTTATTGATGAGTGTGTGAATAAATAAACTAGGTCTGGTACTCGATGGCATGAGTAATTGAATAAGACATGGTGATTTGTATGAAACACTTTTCTAATATGTATTTCTTATTCATAGACATTAAATTAGTTCAGGAAATAATAACTAGAGGGGTAACATCATAAAATATTCTATGAACTATGAAACATAAATGTTTATTTGCACCAATGGAAAATGTAGTTCGCATGAATCGAGAGTTTATTCTACATCAGACCTATAGTAGAGTCGTACAATGTCGGGATTAAATAGTTCAGGAATTTAGGGAGATAAATTAGCCGGGTATTCAAATCCCATAGCTTTATTCATGTGGGTCCATTCAGTCTCAAAAGTAGCTCATAAGGACAGGAATGAGAAACAACAGTTGGATAAAAAATGTGTTTTGGAACAATGTACACTTGCCGATCCCTATATGAAATTAGTGTCATCACTAAATTAGTGAAGAGAAAATAAAATAAATTAATTATTGGATAATTATTAAATAAAACAAATTAATTATTTGATAGGGATAAATTTAATTTATCAATTAGGCTGATGAATTTGGACACAATTTTGACATCGCCAGTACAGGGAGAATGCAAATTACGGCTCTATCGTATAAGGGATTGCATCTCTATCCCTAAGTGTGTTAATCAAAGAAGAAAAAAGGTTTCTCTCTCCTCCCCACACAATTGCCATCGATTTCAGAGTAGGGGAAGACAAAAATTTTGTTTTCTCTTTCAATAGTTATTTTGAGAGTTACTCAATTCCTACAAAAATCTTGAAAGATTTACCTTTGACTTTAACAAGTGGTTGTCAGTGTAATAACTAATTAATAGCTCTGCGAAGAACGAAGAATGCAAGATAGAAATTAATTCCCGCCAAATCAGAAATTTTTCATAAATTGAAAATGTATAAATTATTTTAATCTTTTCTCGATACATTTATATGATTATGCATGTTCATTGATTGGTTTTTTGTTTAACTGGATTAAACATTTGTATAATTTTTTTTTATATTTCACCTATGAACTCTTCATGGTTCATTAATTATCTGTAAAATCTAAAACCCGATCCAACACTTATCAATAGGATAAGGCAAACCCATTAGAAACAATGCTTAGTGTTGCTATGCTTCTAAGTATGGCGAGCAAAAGGGATGGCTATGGGTTTTGAACAGAGAATCGATGCTCGTTGTTCATCAACAACCTTTGTTCATCGTGGTTCGTGGAGGTTCATGGTTCATGGTTCATTCACCGCCGTTCATAGTGGTTCATTCGTCATTCATTACCATTCATAGTGGTTCATCCATCATTCATCGGTGTTCTACACTTCATCACCGTTCGAACAGAATCATTCTTCGTTCATCGACGTTCTTACTGTCATGGGTTTTGTTCATCATTGTGAGTTCTGGTTCGTGGTTCTCTTGGTTTTGTCGTGCGTTCTCTTGGTTCATGGGTTCTGTTCATGAGTTCTAGTTTTTTGTAGGTTCTCTTGGTTTTGTCGTATATTCTCTTGGTTTTGTCGTACATTCTCTTGGTTCGTGGGTTCTGTTCGTGAGTTCTGGTTCTGCCATAAGTTCTCTTGGTTCGTTCGGCATCATGGGTTCTGTTATGTGGGTCTTCGCTCATTCACTGTTCTAATTTTTTTTTGTGGTTCTCTTTTGATTTTGAGATTTTTGTTTGTGGATTCGTGTTACCAGTTCTGTTCTGATTCGTGGTTTTTGGTCGTGGATCATGCACTTGTGGGTTCGTTTCTGGCTCATTGTGGTTGTCGTGGATTTTTGTTTTGCTGATTTGTGGTTGTGTTTTTGCTAATCATGTTTGGTTAATCTTACCGTCATGAACACCTCAACATTTACTGATCTTTCTCTAGAGCTGCACTCTCACGTAGCACTTACTTCAATCCAAAAAGAGCACAATATATATGCCTCTTATGCGGATGACTCTTTGAACATAAATCCTACATGAAGTCATATGCTCAAGCCGCATCTTCTGTTATTGTTTTGATTTCCTCTATGCGAAAGAAAAAATGTGACTTTGTGGCAATCTCATTCAACTCGAAAGCCTATAAAGAACATTCGAAAGTTTGTAGTTATTCACTCATTGGCTGAGTTTTTTTGTCAAATGGAGATGAACCATGGAAGCTCCCAGCACATAAAGAATAACTTCAATCCATTTGGGAGCTTAATGCTCAATGGCGTCTCATCTCTCTTGTACGTGGATTTTTTCACATACTTTTGAATTCTGAATATGATAAAGCACGAGTTTGGTGTATTGGATTATTTTATTTGAAGCTCGAGATTCTTAGGCTTCAGCCATGGATTCCAAATTTTAATCTCAACACGCAACGTATGACAAATGCTCAAGTTTGGGTTCGAATTTATGTTCTCCCTTGAAAATTTTGGCACCCTCCGATTCTTTCTTATATGACATGTGGGATCAGTGTCCCACTTAAATTTGACAGAATTACACTTAGAGGTGATTATGGTCATTTTTCCCGTATGTTGATTAATGTTGACTTTTCCAAGTGCCTGAATCCATCATGATAGAAGTTGGTGATGATTGTCTTTTTCCAACTCTTTATTTTGAGAATGTTCTGAATTTATGTTATGTTTGTTATTATATTGGACATTTGGCCATATCATGTCATCACAATCTCTCAAAGATAGTTAATGCAGCCAATGTGGTAAGAGATAAAAAATATGAGAGAGGTAAATCTAAAACGCATCAAGAATATCGGTCGATAGACAATTTAGGGGATGCACCTGCTTTAGAGAACCTTGCTACAACTCTTGTTGTGAATGTCAAGGTAATTATGATCGAAAAATCTGTAAAATTAGTTTCAGACATTGTTCTTGAATCTACTACCCTCTTCTAGTTCAACCAGGCCGATAAGCCCTCACATTCAAAAGACATCCATTAACGATGTTGCAAATTCAGACCCACAATTAGCTCATGTAGATGATCAGTTGGGTGCTCCAACTGTGCCATTGCGGGTTGATTCTAATAATGTAGATATCTCATACGGTCCTATTGTTGATCCTGTTGTTGATCTTAATAATGTTGATCATGTTATTTCCCTTTTGAGATTTCCACCTATTGAAGGTCCAGATCCTCCCCTAAATGATGCAAGTCAATCAGAGTTTGATAGTGAGAATATAGAGTTAGATTTTTCTCATACTGATGTTCAAAAGGATAAATATTGCACTGATAAAATAGAAAGTTCTGATTGGAAGGTGGTTAAGGCTAAACAGGATAAAAAGATATAATAAACAGGTTACTACTATGACTAACTCACCCAAGACCAGGGCTTTTAAAGGTAAAACAATTAAATGATTTCCCTTTATTGGAATTGCAGAGGTATTGCAAATCATGATACTCAACATGCTTTGAGAGATTTTGTTACCGTCATAAATTGGATTTTGTTGACATTGCTGAACCTTTATGTAAATTTGATTCAGTTGCTTCTATTGTTTGGAGATCCCTTGGTTACATTATATTTGTTCTAATGCTAGATCTTTTCCTAAGTTATGAATCTTTAAATCTTCTGCTATTCAAGATGCTATGATTATTTTATCTCATATTCAACTTGTTATTATTTCAACTAGTTTATGTGGCTTTATGAGTAGAATTTATTTTGTTTACGGTTATGTGAGTTACATCACCCATAAATCACTTTGGAGTTCTCTTATGGGCATTTCAGATTCAGATATATATGGCTTGTTCTTGAGGATTTTAATTCGATTTCGGGAGCTCATGAAACTACTAGTAATATCACACCTAGTTGTTGTGAAGACTTCTGGGCTGCTTTACCTATTTGTAATCTTATGGATATTAAGATAAAATGAGCTTTTTACACTCAAATTGGACAAAGTCGTTGCGCTATGGTTCTTTCTCACTTGGATAGGGCTCTGTGTTCTACTTCCTTTCTTGATACTTGAGCTCAGGTCTCTTGCATTACTCTTCTGAGATTACATTTAGATCATCATCCAATTTTGGTCTCTTATTCTACAGGTATATCTTTGGGACCTCATCCTTTCAGATTCACGGCATGTGGGTTTCTCATCCCTCTCCTCTTGATTTGGTTCATTCAGTTTGATCAACCCCCTATTGCAGGTAGCGGTACAATGATTTTTGTTCACAAGTTAAAACTTCTTAACATAGCCTTGAAAAAATGGAATTGAGAGATTTTTGGGAATGTTGCTCTAAATATTTCTAAAGCTAAGGAGAAAGTGACACTCATTCAAGATAGGATCAGATATGAGGGTTATCAAAGCTCTAACTTCTTTCACTCTTTGCTTAAACGTAGGGCATGTAATAAGCATATTTCCTCCATGAAAATTAGTGATGATATTTCTTATGATTCAGTTAATATTGGTGAGCATGTCATTTCATACTATCAACATCTCTTTCAGATTCTAGCGATTGTAGTTCGGATCTCCCTATCATTCATGAGCATTTTCCTTTTTTGGTCAATGATGGGGAGAATGTGTCACTTCTTCATGTTCCTTCTTTTGATGAGATAAGGAAAACAGTGTTTGACATAGATTCTCTTAGGATGGCTTCTCTAGTAAATTGTATCGCCATTGTTGGGATATTGTGGGGTCAGATTTGATTTTGGCCATCCAAGAGTTTTTTTCGTTCAGGACATGTTTTTCCTGATTTGAACTCAAAATTTATAGTACTTATTCAGAAGATTCCTAATGCTATAGCGGTTGACCAGTTTCGTCCTATTTCTTAGGTAATTTACTGTTTAAGATTATCACCAAGATTATTAGTGATCGTCTTTTTGTTATTTGCTCCCAAATTATTTCTCCCAATCAATATGGTTTCATTAAGGGATGTCAAATTGTTGATTTTATTGCTGGAGCCTCTAAATGTTTTAATGTTTTGAGAAATAATAGTCATGGATGTCATGTCGCTATGAAAATTGATATTCGTAAAGCTTTTGATTCCATCTGTTGGAATTTTATTTTTGAGGTTTTGAGGTGTTTTGGTTTATCTGAGTGTTTTCTTGCATGGATTAATAATATCTTTAACTCTGCATCGATATCGATGCTTATTGATGAGTCTCCTAAGAGTTTTTTTAGATGCTCACGGGGTCTGAGGCAGGGTGATCCCCTCTCCCCACTTATTTTTGTTTGGCTGAGGACTTTTTGAGTAGATATATTTCACATCTGGTAGATTTAGGTGCATTGGCTTCAATATCTTCTCTGATTGGGATGCGTGCTCCGACTCACTTTCTATATGTGGATGATGTTCTTCTTTTCTACAAGGCTTCTTATAAAAATTTACAAGTGGGCTTTTATGCTTTTGAGCTTTATGGTTCACTCTCTGGTCAACGGGTTAATTGGGATAAATCCTTCATTCATTTTGGTAGGGGTATCTCAGGGACCTAAATTTTTTATTCTTTGTCAATGTTTAGAATGCGTAAGAGATGAGATTCTATGACTTATTTAGGGGGTCTCCTCTTTGTTGGTGCTCCTAAACATCAGTGGTTGTTCCTTTGGGCTGATAAAAGATCTTGGTATCAAATATCTTTGCATTCTTAACAAGGCAATGTTGAAAAAGCTCACTTGCAGGTTGTTGACTGAGGACTCTATAGTTTTTGGTTATCTCCATGCTCGTTTCTTCACACAAGATCATCGACCGAGGTCATGGTATATTTCTTCTTCTATTTATCCTGGCCTTAAATATCATTATACTCCTTTGATGCTTAATTCTAGGTGGTTGATTGGTCATCATTCTAGACAACTAGTTGGGAACTCTGTTGATTGATTTAGTTGATGATTGCTATTTGTTAAATCCTCCTTTGGACTGCCTTGTGAGAGATGTGTACACTGATCTAGGGGGTTAGCATCTCCCTGTGTCTTTTCATTCTTCTCATCCGGTACTTACTTTTGAGATTGAAGGAATGGTGGTCAGCTTTTACAAAGATTCGTTAGTTTGGACACACTCTTTGAATGGTGTTGTTTCTTATAAAACTACATATTCCACTCTTACTTATGGTAGGAATTATGTTAGTTGGGGTAAGAAAACTTGGAAACTATTTATTCCACCCTCTCGATCTATCCTTACTTGGCATTTATTCCATAGAAAGAAGCCTACTGAATCTGCGTTGCGTGCTCATGGCTATATTTGTCTTTCTCGATGTTGTCTTTGTTGTGCTGCGGAGTAAGACTTATGTCATCTATTTATATAATGCCCTTTTTCTCATGGACTATGGGATGCCATGTCAAGTCTTTTTAGGAAGGATATTAAACTTGATGGTTCTCTCTTAGATCTTTGGTAGATGACAATGAGGATCTCTTTTAGCACACAATTAAAAGTTTCATGGCAGATTTCCATTATTACCGTATTTTGGGTGGTTTGGTTCCTTCGTAATCAAACCACTTTTAAGAGTAGAAAACTTGTCTTCGATGAAGCTCTTGCCTTGATTTGGCGTTCAGTTCATGAAGCAGACTCTTTCAAGGCTGGCACGATGCAGAGTTTACTTAAGTAGCTTTTGACATTCAACAATTTTATGTTTCAGACCGTCCTTCTAGAGCCCCGTGTATATTAGAAGTTTTTTACGTCCTCACCCCATTAGGTTGGATTAAGGTGAATACATGTAGAGCAGATTTCGGTAGTCTTAGGCTTGTAGGTTGTGGAGGCATTTTTTGATCGTTTTGAGATTTTATAATGGGTTGTTACACTATTCACCTTGGCGTATGTTTTGCTTTCGAAGTTGAGTTTGTTGGGGCTATTCATGCGATTATTCAACATTTGGATGGAGACAATTATGGTTGGAAAGTGATTATGTTTATGTGGTGTTCATTATTCGTTCTAGATCTTGAAAGGTTTCCTGGCATTGGCGTACTGCTTAGGATAAATGTTTAAACTTAATCTACCAGATATTCATGCGAGTATTTATGCTTCAACCTTTGGATGAAGATAATTATGGTTAAAAAGTGATTCTGTTTATGTGGTGTCCATTCTTCGTTGTAGATTTCGAAAGGTTCACTGGCGTTGGCATACTATTTAAGATCGATGTTTAAACTTAATCAATCAGATAAACATTGTTGTCACTCATATTTATCATGAGGGTAATCGAGTGACAGATTATTTGGCATTCAGTGCCCTTAGTATAATTACTTCAACTTGGTAGTGGAATGCTCCAAATTTTTGTTATTCGTTTGTTTCTAATGGTATTTGTAATACTATTCGTAACATGCATTCTTTTAGCTTTGTTTGACTTTTTTTCTTATGTTTTTTTGTTGGTTCTTTTTCTTTTTCTTAAATGATTAGGGTGTTAGAAAGCATCAGTTCTTGTGCACTTATGGATTTCTTCCACCAATAAACTAATTTAAAAAAATGCTTCTAAAGTATGGCCTAGGTGAAGAAAATGCTGCCAAGAGAATCGAGACAGCGGATCTAGATACATTGAACACGGGTTCCGAACCGGTGAAATATACTCTACTGGAAATGTGAGTATTTATGTTCCAAAAATTTACCTCTTATTATTTTCTTCATAGTAGCTTAATATTGTAGTGCTCACTCATTTTCGGTCTTTTTGTTTTCCATCTTCAACCTGGGTGAAAACCATTAAAACGAGATCCTTATTGCTTCTGCTTTAGTTAGACAGATGGAAAGGTCTTCAGATATAATTTATTTTCTTCTCCTTCTCTTCGAACATAATTTTACCCGAGTCATACATCATAGATGCGTCGGTGATTGCTCACTTGTAAATTAAAAGATCTTGAACTTGGACAAAGTCTCAACTTAATCTGTGGCTTACATTTACAAAATCTGGTAGGATGCAAAGAAATGGGGGAAGACGTATTAAAGTCGGTTGAATCTCAAGTTGCTGCTGTAGTATGATGGTCTTCTGTATTCCAACAGGATCTCCAACAATGAGGAAAAGGATTTTCAGAAGCAAGCAAGGCACTCACTTTTCATCTGGTCCTTTCTCATTATATGAATAATTATAAGAGAAATAATGGAAGAGAGAGGGAGATGTATTTTTTAATTAAAAAATAATCACCTTTAGTTTTAACTCTTTAATTTAACAAAATGGTATTTTTTATAATTTCTCAATCTACATAAATATGAAAATATGAAAAAAAAATTAGATATATATTTTACATTTTGATCAAAGTGTAAGAGTGTATTTTACATTTTAATCTAAAAAATGATTTCAAGATCCTTCTTTGATTTTTAACAAAATTCAACTACGTTTTTAAGATAAAATACTAAATTGTCTTTTTAATTTAAAATATTTCAATTAAAAAACGTAATTGCTAGACTAGGGTCCTACAAATATTTTTTGCTGACCCTGATGTAGAGTGTAAATTTTAACAATAAATTGCTAGGCTAATGTTTACCAGCAACTTTTTGTTAGATTATGGTCTAACGGGACATTTTAATCTTCTCAATTTCGTTAAAAATTTCAAAAGATGTTCTTTTCATTTTTTTTTTCACTAAGAAGGGTCTCTGAAGCAATTTCTCATCATGGAACTTTATCTTAAGATGCAAACTTTACAGAAAATGGCCAAGTCAACTGAAATGAACTAAGTTCTTGCTAAAACGCCCAAAAACATATTACAAAAACAATTCAACATCTGTTCAGCTAATGATGCTATAAAGACATCAAGCCTGACATAATGGTATTGAAGCAATGCAAGACCACACATACATGTCGGGTGTGATCTAAATCATTTTTTCTAAAGTCTATCAATTTGGAAACTCCACATAGGAACTATGGAAGATACAGAAATTTGTAACCAAGCTAAGAAGAAAAAGGAAAAGCAGGGCCATCTAACACAAAAGCTCAAGCTACTAGCACCACCAACATCACTTCTTTTAACACTGCGATCCCAAATTCCGATTGAGATCCACTGCTCAATTTGGGCCGTACAGTTAGATCTGGACGGCTTAAATTGGATTATGTAAAGGTAAAAAAAATTGGATTTGCACTTTACAGTTGTGCCAGATCTGCCCCAACGAAGCCAATGGCAGAGGAACCTTTTCACCAAACCTAAGACTATTTACAAATCCTTGATGTTAAGCCTTTTTCTGCATCATAAAAATAGTAATTAGAATTAGTGTTAACAACGCCACCTTTAAGCACCATTCCTCCAGCCAATTATAATATTAATAGGAATTTGTGGAGGATTTGAAGGACTACAAATTGTTCTAGACGTGGATAAGCTTGAGGGGTCAGCAGTCAAGCAAATATGCAATGATGCGAAGTCATTACAGGGCAAGCTAACATTCTGACCATCCAACAAATGGACTCTATGCCCTACGGTGTACTGAACTATCTAACAAAATTAATTTTTGTGGAACAGTATAGAGGAACCGATTAATCACCTGTTTCCTGGATAGAGGTAAGAACTCATTGTTAAAGCTTAAGGACCAATCAAAACACATCAAAAGCTTAAGTTTTAAACAAATTAAGCCATATTGCATCTCATAACGAGGAATGGCACAAGATTCTGTCATGTGTTTGAACAAATCATTCCCCATGAACCATATAAGTTAACATAGCAACATATGCCAAGTCACTCCTAAGTCCAAGTACACACCTTAATCGGTAGACAAATGGCTCAAGAGGTCTCAGCAGCAGGCTGGGTCACTCCAAACTTCACTAACAGCTTGCTCACAGTATCTGGTGAGCTTACCTGGTACTTTACTTTTCCAGAAGGCAAGAGGAAGACCTCAGCCAACTCAAGCTTATCTGAAGTAAGACTAGTGCTGTCCATTGTCTTGCTAAGAACCTTTAGTGCTAGCTGAACTGCCTCTTCTCTTGTGATATCATCCTTATAGTCTTGCTTAAGCATTGATTGTGCTGCCTGGTTGTTGGCTCCAATAGCTGCAGCCTTCCAGCCACCATAATTTCCACTTGGATCACTCATGTAAAGCTGGAAGCCAAAATTTTTGTCCCAACCTGCAAATAGAAATGATACACCAAATGGTCTGAGCCCACCAAACTGTGTGTATCCTTGTTTGGTGTCACAGAGAGATTGGACTAGCTGTTCAACAGGCATTGGTTCTTGATAAGCATATGTATAACGTTGGGCTTGGACTCGAGCTGTGTTGATAAGAATGTTGGCATCAGACATTATCCCAGCAACAGCACATGCTACATGGTAATCGATCTTGTACATCTTCTCAGTTGATGTTGAGGTCTGAAGGAGTTTAGAAGTGACCTTTTTCTCACCAACCAACACAACCCCCTCTTTTGATAAGATTCCAATAGCCGTTCCAGCATTTCCAATGGCCTCCATAGCATATTCAACTTGATAAAGACGACCTTCTGGGGAGAAGATTGTAGTCCTGCTATCATACCTCCGCGACATTTTTTATGACACTGAGAAAGACAAGAACATTACTGAAGAACTATGAATATCAGGAAGAGTCATACCAAAACAACAAATGAATAAACACGATGGAGAATGGTTTTGGTTCTCAAACCATTAGATATGGAAAGAATAATATAACTTCAAACACTTGTCGGAATGCTACTGACGATTTTGGCTTCCAAAAGAAGAAGACTAAGCTAATCATACGCAAGTAATGTGAAGCGGTCAAGCATAAATGACAACGAAAAATCCAACACTCTGACCAATCAATCACAAGCAATGTCCTGCATAACCTCTCATCGTTAAAGCAAAAGGACCGGTAAGAACATAATAAAGGATTATTAGAGTTGGTAAAATCAGAATATAACTTCAGATACTAGTTTATCCAGGCTACCAATTATTCCGACTTCCAAGACAGAAACTGATTATTAGTAATAAACCACCGATCAAATAAGATGTAATGGTAATATACAAAAAAAAATAACAATAGATTTATAAAGAGCGCGGAGAGAGATTCGTTAAGATAGAAACACATTAGATAAACAGATCTGTCATGTTGATTTAATAGGAACTTTAACTATTCTGCTCTTGAAATGAGAATCAAATATAAAACTGCGAATCCCGCAATAACCTTCCTTGTACATAATGGCAGTCCTAAAGCTATAAGATTTTCTTGCACCATACAATTTAGAAGCTTTCTTTCAGTGTCATCAAAAGCGCGCCTAAACCCAAAACGAGGCGACTCTCTACCCGTGCGGCTCAGTGTGTCTGTTGAGCGCTCAGTGAAAGCACGAGGCGCGGTTGAGGGGAGACAAAAATGGAGGCAAAAATTGATGATAGAAGTAAAAGCACGGAATCAGGAAATCCAGATTGTACCTGTCTCAGACTCTTCAACTATGTCAGCTTCCAGAGAGATTTACAACTATCCAGGAAGAAGAAAGGGGAGAAGAAGGGGGGAACGACTGCTTGAGAAACAAGGCGAGAAATTGCTTCAGAATGGAAAAATTGCAAATTATTTTTATGGATTTGCAACCACACCCTATATAAGTTTTTTCTATTTGAATTTAACAAGACTCCTAAACTTTGACTCTTTTTTAACAAGACCCCGTCAACTTTTACCTCTTTCTGAAAAATCCTTCAACTTTCATCATTAATAAAAAAACACCCCTTACTCTCACTTCTCATGCTAACTCTCAGTTAAATTTTTTTCAAACAAAACGAACAGATACATAACAATATGAGGTCATTAGATCATGGTCTAACTAAAAAAATTATGCTAGACTGTCATCTTCTCTCTCCCACATTTGTTTCGAAACCAATGGGTTTTGAAACCCACGGCTTCCCTCTTGCCTGTCGTCTCTCATCCCCCATCTGGATTGTTTGGATTTTGTTTCGAAACCCATGGCTTCCACCTTGTTGGTCATCTTCTCTTTCCCCCCTGGATTGTATGGGTGTTGTTTTGAAACTCATATGTTTTTTTAAACTCTTGAGTTTGAAACCCATGGGTCTTTTCATTTGTCTCTCAACGTTCTGTTAGATCGTGGTCTAGCAAAATATTTTTGCTAGACCAAGTGTTAATTTTAACATAACACTGCTAGACCATGGTCTAGCGATCTCATATTGTTATGTTTCTGTTCGTTTTGCTAGACCATGATCTAGTAAAATATTTCTACTAGACCATGATTTAATCAGTGTTAATTTTAAAATAATACCGCTAGGCCAGGGTCTCGCATAATATTGTGGCTAGACCGTGGTCTAGCTAGCTGGTATGTAAAAAAAGTGTTGAGAAATAAGTGAGAGTTTGGGTGAATGGAGAAAAAAATTGAGAAAAAAAGCCCTCATAGTAGAGAAATTCAAAATCACAAAGAGAGATGAGAGAAATGGAGGGAAAGCAAAAGGAAAAGAAAATGATTTTTTGATGAGGTCCTTATGGATCCCTAAATAGAAATGATAAAATTGATGTTTAACAACTATAAAAGGCCAATAATACTTAAAAATAAAATAGGATCTTTATATCATTAAGTGGTTCTTTAAAGTTCTTTCCTTAATTTTCTCGGCTATATTGCGAACATAACTAAGTTCAATTTTTCCAACATTAAAAGCATTAGATTGGTCTGGGATTTTGAAAGGGGAAAGTACATGAGTTTCAATATGGTTTTGATTCTCATTTCCATTTTTTCCCATTTGACAAGTGGGTCGTGAAGAAAAATTCTTTGTTCGAAGAAATTCCATGGCAGATTTTAAAGCTCGAAATGTCCATGATCGTGATTTTAAGTGGCTAAAATCGAGCTCGAGTTCTTTAGAATCAAGCTGTGAAGATGGATTTTCTTCGTCGTAATCTAAGTCGGCGTATACTTTGCTCCAAATGCAAAACACTAATATGGGTTTGTCAAAAGAAATTCGAGTGCCATGAAAATCTAGATATTTGAAGAAAGTGAAGCAACTGATTTCCCCAGTCCCCTGGTAGTTGGTTTTCAAGCTTTCAAAATTTTCAATGGAGGAAGTCCTAAGAAGCGGAAATTCTAAACTTAAACAATTAAATTATGCATTCCTTCAGTTTAACAACAATATCTTGATTGGAAGTTCTAGTTGTATTTGTAAAAGATTTTTTCAGTTAAAGAAAAATTATTGTGAACTAAAAATAAAAACAATAATTTAGAGCGATAAAACGAGAGAATAAGAACTTGAAAGCTTTAAGTTTCTTGTATTCGATTAATTTTCAAGGTTGTACAGCTTGTATTTATACTCAAATAATGATAACTACGAAGCAATAAATCCTCATTTTTCGTTTCTAGTTTTGAGGGAATATGATTTTTCGTTAGCCCTCATTACACTCGTCAAAAATCTTATTAATCGATGTGTAATGATTATCCTCCTCATTTCTGACGTTAAGTCTTCCCAATTATGTTTCTCATGCTTCTTGGATATCCGCAACGCGGTTCTCGAATAACTTTTTATCCTTTTTGCCAGCTTTCACTTCCTTCTTCATCAGTTGTTGTGATGATCCGTTTCTATCATACCTTTTTAGTCATGCCTTTTTAACGGGTCTTTCCGTACTCAAACGTCCTTTCATTGTACCTCTCAGCATTTATGAAATTAATTTGAAGTTTTTCTTTGCATATGTGGCCTATTTAAAGGCCTTCGTCTTCGCTTTTTCCTTACTTCTCATCTCCGGTCTTCATAAATTTCTTCATTTCTCATTCTCCTTCTATGTATTTTCTGCATCTCTTAGAGTTATGGCGGATGATATTATTTTTCAGCCCACTATCCCCCTAGTTAGGACCAAGCTTGAGTTCAGGCAGTTTATGACCATTTACCAGGACACTTCCCCCCTTATGTCATTTGTGGCTTAGGAAAGAGAGAGTCATCGGGCGTTCATTATAGGCCTCCATACAAAATCATCATTCACCCGATGTACATCACATTAGGTTTCAAGTTTCCTGTTTCCCCTTTCTTCCAAGAGTTCTTTTCTACTTACGGTTTAGCCCCCCTGAATTTACCCCCAGTTCATATAGGGTAGTTCTCTATTTTGAAGTAATGAATATGCAATATAACCTAGGCTTAAGAATAACTGAACATCAGTACTTGTATATAGTTACACGTCAAGACAAGAGTTATTACCTGGCTCCTCGACCGGGGCAAATAGGACCGTTGATAACTGAGCTTCCAAAGGGTGACAAAGAATGGGAACATGGCGTTCTCCTTGTTGGTGGGAATTGGAGCAGTGATGACCGCTGGATAATTTTTAAGACATGGGAATTTTTAAGTAAGTCGATGGAGCACTTTTCCCTTTTTCTTTTCTTTATTTTCTTTCTTCTTTTTCTTTTGGTTGTGCAGATATATGAGCCAACAAGAAGCCTTTCACAACAACGACACTCAACAAAAGGATTGCCTCTACTTATCATTGTCCAGAGAGGAAGTAATACGAACTCTTCGATCCAAGAAGGGAGGTTGACATAGCTTCTACATCTGCTCCGGTTCCCTTTACCTCAATATATGCACCATCATAACCTCCTTCTACGCTTCCTAAAGGTACTCCAATTCCTGCTTTCTGTTGAGTTCCCTGTACAACCATTTCGAGTTCTTCTGAGTCAATAGACTCCAAAGAAAATGAGGAAGAAAAAGAAACTCTACTTCAAATAGTTGTTGTTGTTGGTGCTGCAAAGATAATTAAGAGAGTTCGTACTATGGTAAGTGAGATACGAGGAAGGAATGTCCGTCCAAGAATGACCAATTCTACTTCTTCCCACACTCCCATCGTTCCCACTATTTAGGATAGGGGTGGCTCTATCTGTTCCGTGACTATTCCTCCTGCTCTTTGTTCAACAAGAGTCTGCTCCAACTACCGTTTATATTCCTCAAACTTCGACCGAAGAATCATCCCCTAGGGGTTGAGGCGTTACACCATCGCTCCTCTCATCCTAACATCAATCAGTTTTCTGAATGATGCCATGTCTTCCCATATAATCACTCGAGGCATTCTTTGTAGCGCGAACACAACAACCCATAATATGAGTATCAGTGAACTCATAAGTTCACTAAGCCGTGACTTGATGCGGGTAATTTTATTTTCCTTTTCCTGTTTAATCACAAGTTTCTATTATGTTCTATATGTCATCCATTTACTCATACTTGTGCTCTTTCACTTGTTTTCTTCTTTTTACAGGCCATTATTCATCGCAATGCCCACCGGGAGCACCATGCCCTTCTTGATTAGGCGTTGATAAACCATCACAATGAATTAATTGAGAGTCATGATCTCATCACTATACTTCAAGCTGAGATGGATCATCTGAGGATGATCGAGATCGAGCTACGAGAATCTGTAGAGAAACGGGCTCAAGAAACAGCCAAGGCGAAGGTGGATAACTTCAAGCTGGCAGAGTCTTTAAAGGAAGTTGAAGAGTCATTGAGGGCAGCTGAGCTTGGTAAGGTTCAAGCTATGGAGGAAAAAGAGAAAGAAGTAGCGTTTAGTACCAAGAAGCCTACGACCAAGCTAAACAGGTCATCTATAACCTAGATTATAGAGACAGTTCATCAAAGGCTCTTCCCAAAAAGCCTCTCTGCGACCTGAGTTCCAATTCTGAGGTTGAGATCAATGGCTCAACAAAGGATGCGGCTACTAATCTTCCTGAAGCCATTGCTGATCAAAATGAAGTTGTTGCTGACAACCTTGAAGATGTGGCTGCCAATCCCACTGAAGATACCGCTATTTGACTTTGTTGCTGACGAGACAATCGTTATTTCTTAGCTTTTTGTAGTAATTATGTACTATCCTTTCAGTTCTAGTTTCCTCCTCTTTTGTAATTTCCTTTTCCAGTTTTGCATTTTAATTTTCTCCTTGTACTTCATCAATAAGATAAGACTTGACTCTTGCAATCTCACTTCTGTTGAATTTCCTTTTCGTTGCATTTCAATTTTTCCCAAAGACTTGGCAAAATTTAAATCTTTTCTTTAAAGAATAACTGAGATCCCTTCTCAAAGACTTTAAGCAAAATTTTAAGTTCCAATTTTCCTTCAAGAGCATCTGCTTCCTTAGCAGAATCCATTCTCAAGTACGTAGAAACTTTTAAGTTTCAACTTTCCTTTGAGAGCAACTGCTTCCGTAGCAGTTTTCCTTTGAGGGCAACTACTTCCTTAGCAGAATTTGTTCTCAAGTACTTGAAAACTTTTAAGTTTCAACTTTCCTTTGAGAGTAACTACTTCCGTAGCAAAATCCATTCTCAAATACTTGTAAAAATTGTAAGCTTCAATTTTCCTTTGAGACAACTACTTCCTTAGCAGAATCCATTCCTAAGGACATGTAAAAATTTTAAGCTCCAGCTCTCCTTTGAGAACAATTTCTTTTGTAGTAGAATCCACTCTCAAAGACTTGTGCTTTGAAGAGCTTTAAGCTTTACTTTTCTTTAAAGAACGGATGTCTTTTGTAGCATGATCCGTTCTTAAGTACTTAGTTTGATTCATAACCACTTTGATTTATTTTAATTTCCTTTAGGGAACGGATACCCATTGTAGGGCAATTCGTTATCAAGGACTTAGAACCATGATCCTTATTTCCTTTAGAGAGAAGGAGAACCTTGTAGTGTCGTCCAATCTCAAAGACTTAGGTTCATTGTAGAACCATGACCCTGATTTTATTTAGAGAGTACGGCCCATTGCAGTGGCATCACTCTCAAAGACTTAGGTTCTTTGTAGAGCCATGACCCTGGTTTCCTTTAGAGAGTACGAGCTCATTATAGTGTCGCCAACTCTCAAGAACTTAAATTCATTGTAAAACCATGACTCTGATTTCCTTTAGAGAGTAGTGACCCATTATAGTATTGTCCATTCTCAAGGACTTAGGTTCATTGTAGAACCACGACCTCAATTTTCTTTAGAGAACAAATACTCATGGAAGTGCAATCCGTACTCAATGACTTAGGTTCATTATAGAACCACGACCCTGATTCCGTTTTCGTTTGCTGGAGAAGAGAGAGAGTTGATATCAAATATTTTACGTGGAAACCCCTTATGGGAAAAAGCTACGAAAAAAATATTCACCATAATAAGTTTACAATTTAGACAAAATATCTTTTAAGATGTGCAGCACTCCAAGGCTTTTCCAAGTCCTTCCCGTCTTTCGTTGTTAAATAATAATATATGTTGCCTCCAATTTCCTTGATGATATATGGCCCTTCCTAATTTATTCCAAGGTTTCCTTTTGTTTGGAAGTTCTTCTTCATAACCAGATCTCCATTCTGAAATCCCTATCTTTGAATCTTTTTTTGAAAGTATTCTCTCCTATTTTTATTATAATTGGTCATCCGGATTAAAGTTGTAACTCTATGTTCTTCCAGAAGATCGATATTTTTCTCCAGAAGTTCCTCATTTCCCTGGGAGTGGTCATGTACGCCCATGGTATTGTTGGTAATTCTTCAATCCATTTTTTGGCTAATTATAGACGTTTTTCATACTTTCAAGTATAATACGATTTGATATTTTGGCTAAACCATTCCTCTGTGGGTAGTACGGCGTAGAAAATTAGTTGACAATCTTTAAGCCTTCACAGAAAGCCTTAGATGTCTTCCCCGTAAACTAAAGTTCATTCTCAAAATTGAGTACTTGAGGAATCCCGTACCTGCATACTATACTTTTCCACAAGTATCCCTTCATTTCCTCTTCTCGAATTCTCATATACGCTTCAGCTTCAATCCACTTAGTGAAATAATCCTTTGCTACTAGCAAAAAATGTTTCTAAACAGATGCCATTTTAGCTACGGAAGCGAATCATTGGCATTTATAATAGTTCTTCACATATTGCTTGGCATCTTAATGCATCTTGCACCAATAATACCCTTCCTTCATTATTTTGTATGCCAATGATCTCCCATCGCTGTGACTCTCACATAACCCTTCATGGGTTTCAGCCATTACATATTGGGCCTCTTTCTTTTTCAAACACTTTAAATATAGACAAGAAAAAGACCTTTTATATCATATTTCATTAATTAAAGAACACCTGGCACTTTGCTGCCGAATCTTTCTTACCAGGTGTATGTCTTTAGGTAAGTCTCCTTATGTCATCTTGCCAGCTGGATTCCTCTTCAGTTTCCACATCCGCCACGCTTGACAACGGAAATGTAGTACTTGGATTTTCAAGAAATTCCATTGGCACATTTCTTTTCTAAGGGAGTTGCAGTGATGATTTCACATTTGCCCATTCTCAGTCCTCATGATCTGATGGATTTCATAATTTTTCAACAAACTAAGTAGCTCTTTCTCATGTTGTAAATAATTTATCTTTCTTTCATCTTCTGCTACAAATTCTCCCGTAACCTATTTCATGATCAACATGAAATCACAATATATCTTTACATTTGTTACCTCAAATTCTAGCAGCATGCCGACTCTTGCTATCAAGACCTCATATTCTACTTCATTGTTTGATGCGTTGAATCCAGAAGAGATGGATTGTTCAAGAGTTTCTCCAAATGGAGTCTACATCATTATTCCCGCATCAGCCCCCTTGTTATTTAATGCCCTATCAACGAACAACTTTCAAGGTCTGTTCTCTCCTATAATCTGGAACCCTTTCCTCTCTTCCTCTTAATCGTGAGTGAAGTCTACTTCAAAGTCATCCGATACTTGCCCTTTGATAAGAGTTCTTAGCTCGTATCAAATTTCATATTGGCTAAGTTCAATTGCCCACTTCAGCATTCTGCCACTTACTTCAGGTGAGTATGATAGACTTATGATGGGTGAGTCTGTTAACACTTTTATGCTGTGAGCTTGAAAGTAAGGCCCCAGCTTCCTTGCAGCAACTACAATGATTAACACCAATTTCTCCATTCTCTTATACCTCACTTCGGCCACCATTAGACTCTTACTCATGAAGTAGACAGGCTTCTGCTCCATTTCTTCTTCCCTAATTAGAACGACACTAAAAGCCGTTTCGCTTTCTTCATCTCAGCTGTCAAGAAAATTCTTTTTCAATTTCGTAGAAAATGGCTTGCACTTGTCTGTTGACCTTGAGAGAAATCTGTTTAAGGCCACCAATTTTTCCCTCAGACTTTATATCTCCTTTCAATTTTTTAGGGACTTCATCTCCATGTTAGCCTTTAACTGTTCTGAATACACATCAATTCCCCGTTACATTACCAGATGACCCAAGAACTTTCCTGCTGCTATGCCAATTGTGCACTTTTCTAGATTTAATTTCATGGAGTTCTTTCTCAAGATTGAAAATGCATCATTAAGATCTCTGTTATGATCTTTTCACTTGCAACTCTTAACCATCATATCATCTACATAAAACTCCATTGTTCTTCTAATTTACTCGTGAAAGATTTTGTTCACGAGTCTCTGGTAAGTTACACCTGCATTTTTCAGTCTAAAAGACATTACTTTATAACACAAAATACGATGATCAATTATAAATGAGGTATTTTCCTAATCCAATTGGAATATTTTCACTTGATTATATCGTGAAAATGCTTCCATTAAGCTGAGGAGTTTATGTTCTGAAATAACATCCACCATTTAATCTATCGTCGGTAACGAGTAGTCATCTTTTGGACATGATTTATTTAGATCGGTGAAATCAACACAGATATTCCATTTTCCATTCTTCTTTTCACCATGACTACATTGGCAAGCCAATCTGGGTAGTCTACTTCTTGGATAAAGTCAGCTTTCAAAGGCCTCTCCACTTCTTCTTTGATCGTGGCGTTCCATTCTGGAGTGAAGCTTCTTTTCTGTTGCTTCACTGGTTTTACAGCGGGATCTATATTCAGTTTATGACATATAATTTTTTCAGGAATATTTGGCATTTCATGTGTCGTAGTCATATAGATATCTCTGTTATTTTGCATAAAGTTTGTTAACATCTCCTTTTTCACTTCCTCTTGACGGGTCCCAATGTTAGTTGTCTTTTGTGTCCCCTCTTTAAGGCACATAAGCTCGGTCGCTTCCTGCCCATCTTCCTGTGATTGCTATTGTCCCGTAGCCTCGGCTGGACCATCCGACTTCTTATCCGAAACCATTCCTCTAGCCGATTCCAATGTTGCTATGACACAAATGCGAGCAGCAGCTTGATCTCCCTTTATCGCCATTATTCCATCTAGAGATGGATATATTAGCACTTGATTAAAGGTGGATGGAATGACCTTCAACTTGTGCAACCATGTTCTTCCCAGGATTGCATTGTAAGAGGATAAGGTTTCTAGGACCATAAATCTCATCAAATGGTTGAATGGTTCCGCATTCACTGGGAGAGTAATGATTACTTTAGAATAACTTACGGTGCCGCTGAAACCTATCAATGGCTGTGACGAACCGTGCAACTTTTGACCTCCCATCGACATCTTTTCAAGGGTTAACTGATGTAGGATGTTGACAGCGCTCCCACCATCAATCAGTACCCTTCTCAACAAATAATTTCTGACTTGAATCGTAAAAACTAGAGCGTCATTGTGATACTCTTCGTGCTCCATATCCAGATCATCAAATATCAACGGTAAACTTTCATTTTGATTCGAAGAACTTCCTTTCTCCCGGTGTTCTTCCAACATATGTTTCTTGCAATACATTTTCCTCTCCTTTTGGTTGTTCCCTCATGTTCAGTCAGCACAATTATTGTATCGACAATTCTGAGAGGTTGTTTTCCTTTATCTTGGACCTCCTTCTCTGTTTCCTCTTTCTATATGCCTTTCGGCACATTCTGTTGGAGGTACCCAACTTTTATTAACTCCTCAATGTATCTTCGAGTTGAAAGCAATCCCTCGTGTAATGTTCGTAGCTCTTGTGAAAAGAACAATATTTTTCTTTGTCCATATATTCTGTTTCTCTCATCAACGGTGCTAGTCTATTCAACCATGGCTTATTCTTGATCACTTTAAGAATTTGATTTCCTAGAATAGTGAAGGGCGTATAGATATTGTCTCTGGGATGGAACTTGTCAGCATATCTTCCCCGGTTCTCAGTCTTGTTCCATTTACTTTATCCCCTCGTATAGTCTCTTTCTGATCTTTTCTTCCCAAACCTGGAACTCTGCTTTCCTTTTCGTTGTTCCTCTGTCCTTCGTTTTGTTAGTTTCATCAAACTCTTCTTTTCCTCTTCTAACATGATATAAGTCCGTGCTCATTGGAATGTATTTGCCATGGACAATGTTTCCACTTTGATAAATCCTCAAGGAGGGGTGAATTTGGATCCAATCCTCGTCTAAAATTCAGTCTCGCTACTAGATCATCACAACTTTCCACCTTAACCATTTCATCTTTAAATCTATGTGTGCACTCCCGTAGAGATTCTACCTTCTTGATGGAGATGGTTAAGAGGTATTCTTTATCTTCCATCATCGAACAATATATGGAGTATTGTTCGAAGGAGACGGAGGACATAACAATAAAGTTAGTAATTGAATGGATAAAGAGTGAATGATACCATTTTAAAGCGATTCCGTCCAAGCTGTTAGGGAATATTCTGCACATTAGCTTGTCCTCATATTGATCCAGTGTCATCACTTGCTTTAGCTGCCTAAGGTGGTCCACCAGATCAGATTTCCCTTTATAGCACTTGAATTTGGGTGCTACAAATTGCTTGGGTACCGAGGCAGTCATAATCTCTAAACACAACGGAGAACAAGTAAGTGACTCGAGGTCAGCCTTTCCCGTACTCCCCGGCTTCCTCATCTCCATCATCGTTATCTCCAGTAACTCTTACACCGTCTTTTCCGCTATGATCTTAGGTTGATGGACGTCTCTCATTGTCTCCCTTGTGTGGTTTTGGGACTGAATCTCCCCGTCTTCGTGTTGCATGTTCCTGCTAATGTCAATGATTGCCTGATTGGCATCTTGTCCACATTGCTCTGAATGGTTCCCCCACTCCTCATTGTTAGTCCACTGAATAACCTCTGCACGTGTCTGCGCCAACTCCCTCTACAGTGCATTGATCTGATCATGCACCGTCTACCATGTACTGCGCAGCATCTTAGTGTTTCGTTGCTCCATCTCCTGCATTCCCGTCAAAATGGTTTGGAGCATCTCAACTGGTGGAGTGGGTTGATCAACATGATAATTCCCATTTCTAATTCCATTTCCCTCATTGAGAAAAACGTTTGATCTGGTTCTAGGCATTTTAGTTTTAGAAGGGTTCTCACGAGTTTTCTCTCAACTTTCAATGAAAGTATCAAAATGTAAAAGATTTTTTTGGTTAAGGAAAAAATATTATGAATGAATAATAAAGACAATAGTATTGATGAAAGAATAAGAACTCAAAAGGATTTTCTAGGCATATTCTCACTTTACACGAGGCAAGATCCAGACTATAGAATGAGAGATTAAGAACTCGAAAGCTTTAGGTTTCTTGTCTTTGATTGATTTCCAAGGTTGCACGTGCTTGTATTTATACACAAATAATGATAACTACGAAGCAACAAAGCCTCATTTTCCGTTGCTAGCTTTGAAAAGAGGATAAACACTTCCAGGGAATATTCCTTTCCAGATCCCTTCTATGACTACATGACCGATCCTACGGTTCATAATAAACACATAAATTCGCATTTACTAATCACGATAAAACAACTCAATGATTAATGTGCCGCTTTAGGGTCGGTCAGATTTACCTTAGACTATTTATGAGACATTCTCATCCTTGTTAATTAAAAATTAAAATATCTCATATTTTCTTTTTTAACAATAAGGTATCACTTGTTCGGTCAAGTCACAACTATCCATATGAAAGTTTAATTGTGACTTTGTGAGTGTAACCCATCATTTCAGATTTCATGACTTCATTTAGAAGATGTCGTCTTAGGGTCGGTCAAAACTAAACTACATCACTTACTCCTATCTTCTTAAGAAGTTCAACCTTGGTATTGGTAAAGCTCGAAACCTTCCTTAGGAGGATGAAAACAAAGTCATCTCGAGACCCTCACTGCACCTCACAATGTTGTACTAATAATGAACCGTAGGATCGCTCACACCATCTTTTTCTGCATTCATGTCTAACTATGTTTGAACAAGTTGTAATTCAACATGATAAAGTTGTTGAATGAACTGCATATTTTTGAGTCACTCAACCTTAGAATGACCAAAAAGGGTGAGGCAAATATTGTCGAGCAAAAGCCTTCTTCCAATATTGTTAAGAAGAAGAAGAAGAAGAAGAAGGAGAAGAAGAAGAAGAAGAAGGAGAAGAAGAAGAAGGAGAAGAAGAAGAAGGAGAGAAGAAGAAGGAGAGAAGAATGGTAAGGACAAGATTAAAAGATTAAAGAAAGACAAGACATCGTCGAAAGCCAAGAAGAACAAGAAAGACAACATGCCCAAAGGAAATTGTTTCCATTATGGGGTTGAAGGTCATTGGAAGAGAAACTGTAACAAGTATTTCTGTGAGCTGAAAAAAAAAAGGTAAATATGATTTATTGGTACTTGAAGCTTGTTTAGTGGAATATGATTTGTCATCCTGGATACTTAATCCAGGAGCCACTAACCATGCATGTTCTTCTTTGTAGATGCTTGATTCGTCAAGGGAGTTGGCTGACGGCGATGTCATTTTGAGAATTGGCAGTGGTGCGATCGTGTCAACTAATGCATTAGGGATAATCTATTTACTTTTTGGATATAATTACTTAGTTTTGAATGATGTTTATTATATTCCTGGTTTTTCGAGAAATTTTATTTCTCTTTCATTTTTGCAAGAACAGTTATTCGAAGTTTCTTTCATTAATAAAGAGTTTATTATTTCTAAGAATGATTCGATATCTGTCATGCTAAAATTATAAATGGACTGTATATGCTTAATCGACTAAACGCGCATTTTAAATAATTTTAAATTATTTAAAGCAGCAAAACCTAAAAATAACAAACGACAAAGAGTTTCTCATGATGATAACACATATTTATGGCATCTTAGGTTAGGACATATTGATCTAGATAGGTTAAACAGGTTAAAGAATGGTGCTTTGAGATAACTAAAAGTTGGAACTCTTCTTATTTGTGAATCTTGTCTAGAGGGTAAAATGATCAAGAGACCTTTCACAGGAAAGGGCCAAAGAGCCAAGGAACCACTTGAGTTAGTACATAGTGAAATCTGTGAACCGTTCAATGTACAAGCTAGAGGTGGGTATGAGTATTTTCTCACTTTCATTGAGGACTACTCAAGATATGGTTATAGTTACCTAATGCATCGAAAGTCTGAAACTTTTGAAAAGTTTAAAGACTTCAAGGCTGAAGCAGAAAATCAATTAGATAAATCATTGAAAACCCTTCGATCCAATCGAGGTGGTGAATAATTGAATTTAGAATATAAAGATTATTTGTTAGAGTGTGGAATCATATCCTAACTTACAGCACCTGGAACACCACAGCAAAATGATGTTGCAGAGAGGAGAAACCGAACCTTATTGGATATGGTTAGGTCGATATTAAACTACTTATGATCGTCACTTATATTTTGAGGATATGCACTATACACAGCAACTTACATTTTGAATGTAGTGCCCTCTAAGTCTGTAAGCAAAATGTCTTTAGAGTTATGGAATGGATTCAAACCTAGTTTACGTCATTTCCGTATATGGAAGTGTCCAACTCACGTTCTTAGACCTAAAATCAGAAAGTTAGACTCAAGGTATGAGGTATGCATATTCGTTGGCTATTCTCTAGAGACTAGATGTGTGTACTTTTATAGTCACAATGATCAAAAGGTATTTGTGTCGAGAAATGTAACATTTCTTGAGCATGACTATATGTAAAACTACAAACCTCATAGCAAAGTAGTTCTCGAGGAGTTAGCAACTGATGAGATCAGACCACCTTCAATTTCTACTGATAAACGACAAATCAAAGAAACCACAGTTCCTGCAAAGGAAACCCCGATGCAACGTCGTGATGGGAGTGTTGTGAGACAACCAGTTCGCTATGAACTAGAAGCACATGTTCTAGTATTAGACACTACTTAGGACGATCCATTATCTTATGAAGAAGTAATGGATGATCCTGAAAATGAGAAATGGCAAGATGTAATGAACGAGAAAATGGAATTTATGTATTCCAATTCTGTCTGGGAACTTGTAGATCCACCTGAAGATGCCAGCCCCATTGGATGTAAATGGATCTTCAAGAAGAAAAGAGGTGTAGATGGGAAAGTAGAGACTTTCAAGGCACAGTTAATAGCTATGGGCTATACACAAAGGGAGGGAGTCGATTATTAAGAGACATTCTCCCATGTGGCCATGCTAAAATCCATTCACATCATTTTGACCATAATCGCTAGTTTTGACTATGAGATATGAAAAATGAAGGTCAAGACAGCTTAAATGACTCTCTTGAAGAAAGCATCTATATGATGCAACCAGAAGGGTTCGTACAAAATGGGCAAGATCAGAAAGTATGTAGTTGCTTAAATCCATTTATGAATTAAAGCAAGCATCTTGATCTTGAAATCTTACCTTTGATGAGATTATAAAGTCTTATGACTTTGAGCAAAATGTTGACAAAGCCTGTGTTTATAAATACATCAAAAATAAAATAGCGATTTTCTTAGTTCTTTATGTTGATGATATTCTACTCATTGAGAATGATGTAGAAACTTTTTCAAAGATAAAGAAGTGGTGAGCTGAGAAATTTCAAATGAAATATTTGAGAGGAGCAAGCTATGTTCTAGGCATCCAAATCCTAATGGATAGAAAGAACAAGTTCCTGGCACTTTCTCAGGAATCTTATATTGATAAAGTGCTGGAGAGATTCTCTATGGAGAATTCCAAGAAAGGTCAACAACCAACCAGACATGGAATTGTCCTCCCCAATCAACCATGTCCTAAGACACCTCAGGAGGAAGAGGATATGAAAAATATTCTCTATGCTTCAGTAATTAGAAGTCTCATGTATGTCATGTTGTGTACGAAATCGAACACATGTTATGTAGTGGGAATTGTCAGTCGTTATTAATCAAATCCAGGTTTGGAACATTAGATTGTAATAAAGCACATTCTCAAGTATCTTAAGAGACCGAGAAACTATATGCTTATTTATTCAGCTGGAGACCTAAACCCTACTGGATATACTGATTCTGATTTTCAATCAAACAGAGATAGTCGAAAGTCGATAACTTGATCAATATTCACCCTAGGTGGGGGAGTTATAGTCCGAAGAAGTATTAAACAATCTAACATTTCACACTCCACTATAGAAGCTGAATATATAGTGGCTTGTGAAGCTGCGAAAGAGGTGGTATGGCGCAGAAAGTTCTATTCTGATCTGAAAGTAGTTTCAGATATAGACAAGTCATTGATCATGTAGTGTGATAACAGTCGTGCGGTAGCAAATTCTAAGGAATCGATGAGTCACAAGAGGGGAAGCAAATAGAGAGGAAATATCATCTTGTAAGAGAGATCGTGCATCGAGGGGATGTGACTGTTATGAAGATAGTATCAGAACAAAACTTGATTGATCCTTTTAAAGAGACACTTCCTGCGAAGTCATTTGAGGGCCACGTGTATAACATGAGATTAAGAGAGATGCCACATTTGTTTTAGGGAAAGTGGGAGATATTTGGGGGTTATGCCCTCAAAGCATGTGTTTTGACATTTTGATATGAAATTTAAAGAGGATTACATTTTTCTTATAATTGTTCTTTTTAAATTATTGTTGAATAATTTATATAAATATTTTAAGATCTCATATTCATTAATGAGACTATGATCTTGTATTAGTACAAGAGGATTAAGATCATAGATAATGAATAAAATTATCAGCAACATATTAAAGTATGAAATTTTTAATGAATGGTTGCTAGTACGGTTCACTAAGCATTATGAATACGTGTGATCTAGATCAAAATCATTTATGTGGATAGACATCTTAGTGAAGGTACTTTATATAATGAGATTATATATGACATGACTGAAATGAATTAATATCTTTATTAACGTATCGTTTATCATAAAGATTTAATACACATCAATTTGATGATCATATGTAGATCAGTCTGAATCCTGAGTAGTCATGAACTCTAATGCATGTCTACTGGACCTTTTAATTCACTTGTTAAGGTCTATTTGTTAATCAGACTAGTGACTTTTGTTTTGGAGATTCAGTGATGTGGATGGTTGGGGACATGATCTTACAAGATTTAGAATCTAAGCTTTCGTAACGGATCGTAATGGTTCTCTTAAGTGTTAATTCTGGAATTGAATGGTTATTGAGCTCAAATTTATAATAAAATTATAAATTAGTCATTCACTAGTGGATTAATGGTCCTTAAGGATCAAAAGGTAATTGGAATGATAAAACTATAATTTTGACTAGTTTTAATTACGAACAAATAATTGGAGTACAAAACTACATGAAATGATTATGTCAGTGGACTACATGAGAATACTCTGTAAATACATTCTATAATCTCTAAGAGTGCAATTTCATATTTATAGTGCAGTAATAATTGAATTAATAAATAATATTATTTATATAAAGAGTTTAATTAATAATCTGATTTATTGGAGCTTAAGATTATAGGTCCATGGTCCCCAAGTCACCTCCATACTACGCTGCCTAGGGTGTGAATATTTCAGGACATGAAAAAATGCTGACTTGTAAAAAGAATTTTTGTTCTAGAGCAAGTACATAATTATGAGATAATTATATGTGATTAATTAATTATATTATTTATATATTTAAATATAATTTTCAGAAATTATATATATATATATAATTATCGATCTTTTTTAATTATCGATAAGTGGGGCAGAATATATAATTTGTGAAATTAAATAATTTAATTATTATTATATAATAATTTAATAAACTAAATCTTTTATTTGTAAAATAATAGATAAATTAGTTGATAGGGAAAATCAGATATGTTAATTTTGAATTAATTGATATCTAGATAATTATCTGATTAAAATAATTATTTAATTCACAACAATTGCCACATGTCAATCATTGATAGAGTATCAGAGAATTGACATGGACTATTGTGGTGCCACATGGCACTACAGTAGCGAGTGTGGAACACTGTAGTGTCATGACACTACAGTGGTGTCGTGAGGTACTGTGCTGGCTCACGGCACACTGCAGTTGATAATTTTATAATTAAATATTATTTCAGTTTATCCCTACAAATATGATACACCATTATCTAGGATATATACATATATTATTCTAATGGCCTTAGTGGTTGAAAAAATAGGAGAGAATTAGTTGATCAGATCATCGGTTCGTCAATCAAAAATTGAATTGAGAACACGATTGATGTCAGAGAGAGTTTCTTCTGTGATTAAATGTTAATCAAATCTCTAAACAATAATCATCACATTCTTTTAGAAAATCGTCATTAAAGTCCTTCTCAGTAGATCTCTAGATCTCAAGAGTTGAGAACATCTAGAGACAGAAAAAATGTCTTATAATATTCTACGTACTCACACACGTCCTAGTGCATTGAGGATTGACTTGGAAGATCTTGGTGTTGCTCTCGGAGTCTACTGATCGTTGGAACGATTTCATGGGAACGGAGGATCAATCGGTTTTTGCAAGAACACTTAATATAGACTACAAGAGGTATATGATTTAATTGTAGATTTAACTTATAAATATATAATGGATCCTGACTGATTGAAAAAGAGTTTTCAATAAAAGTTTTTATTTAATTATCGGGGTGTTGCGTAACTTTTATTTTATTAAAAGATTTGATTTTTATTAAAAGATTACTTTTTTTTAAAAGGCCACGTGCCTTCACGCTTCTACCTCGCACGCGCCTCATCGACCAGCAGCATGAAGTAATGAAAATGATATATCTATAATGATGATGATGAAGATGATGATGATGGCGATAGCTCATAAAAAAGTATGGCAGTTAAAAGATAACACACAATAATTCAAAGTGTCATATCTAGCACTTGTACGACCCTAGTATTTGTTTTCACTTGGCCATTGGGTGGACTTTAAAGTTATCTAGATATGTGTGGTTACGGTCTAAAATATCATAATAGGCTCTCAGGTTGTCCACACTGTTACCCAAACAGAGTAACAGGGTCCCCCAAACGGTATCCTGAAATGGTCGACCTGAGTTAAAACTTTCATGAGCATGCACGAGAACCGCGATTCCACTACTCATTATCGCTAATCCTAAAAGGAAAGCCTGGGTACGGGGCTAGTGTATGTGTGTGAAATTAGAAATAATGTAAAGAAATGTACATCATAAAAACAAACTATATACAACTACAAGCATGAATAAGAAAAACAATGAATCAAATAAACAAACAAAGAGCAAGAAAAAGGATAGCATATGATAAAATCTTGGTTTGACTCTCTATCGATCAAAAAGGATAGCATATGATAAAATTTTGGTTTGACTCTCTATCGATCTAAAAATGGTTAGACTAATTCGGTCCTCAGTGGAGTCGCCAAGTTGCCGCAACGTGCATGCCACGCGGAGTGGTGATTAAAAACTCATTTGTGGAGAAGAAATTCAGAATCTCCACCAATCATTTTAGGATGTGATTGGTCACCTAATTTTAAAATCAAATATTTTGGTCTGTGAAAATTCAAAGTTGGTTCGAGAGTCATTTGCGTGTGGGGAATGTATTAGCATCCCACAACACCCATTATGAAAAGTGGTTATCAAATTTAATCAAATACTATCCAAATTATATATTTAAAATAATGTTAAAGAAATTCAATTTTAAATGTTCCATTAGGTATGTCTTGTATCATAAAATGAAATAAAGTAAATAACATTTAATGGGTGGTACAAAGACGCATTAAAATGTATTTTGTAAATTTTTTGCAAATCAAATCATTATTGAAGCTATTCTTGGTATCCCAAAATAAGCTCTCAGCTCAGTAGTTCGAGAAATTTAGTATTCCAAAAAACTCGAAGTCCATCATCAGAATTTTTTTAGTGAAAACTAAATAATAAAATTAACAAATTTTAAGTCTAATTGTTAAAATTGTAATCCACACATATGTGAATATTAACTCTAATGTAAGGAAATGAGATAAAAATCAACTTATAAGCATGAAAATATGACAATTACATATAAATAAATAATAAATAAGAAGAAGAACAACAAAAATAAAGAAAAGTAGGTAAAAGAAAAGCTAGAAATGTATGATAAATTTGATGAGAATGTATAAAGCAATGAATAGCGTGTGAAGCCTGCAAAGAATATGTATAAAAATATAAATTTTGAATAAACATTAATATATATTAATAAAATGAAATGAAAAATTAAATAATTAAATAATTAGAAACAAAATATAAAAAAACAAAAAAGTGGGGAGGGAGCTACGGTCAGCAGCTTTGTTGTGTGTGGGGACAAAGCTATTTTAGTTTTTATTACATAATGTACTATTGACCATTATTTTATTTTCTTCAATAATTATTATTCAAAAATAAATAAAAAATTCGGACGATAACTAGTTAAATCCAACGTCATGTAAAAGAAAAATTACGAATAAATTTTTAAATAAAATATTTTATTGGATATAAATATATCATTTTTTATTTTAAACTACTTAGTTCACTAATTACCAATATTTTCTTTCTTCCTTCATTGCTAATCAAATAGCAAATAGATGATTATGGATTGTAACTAGTTCAAACAAGTGTCACTAAAATAACAACAAGATCTAAAAATTGAAACGACTTATGAGAACATTAAAAAAATTTCAAACCTTAAATATTTGTGTGATTTTTATATAGATGTTTAACTCCGTATTTTATGTAATTTTATATATAAAAAATTATCATAGGGGATTTTTACAACAAATGTACACTTTCAACCCATCAAAGGGTTGATTCACATTGAGTTAATTTCGCACATCTCAATGGCTTTGTCCTAATACTCATTGATTGATTTAATGACAAATATATGTCTATTTGTAAGACAATCATTAATGCATAAAAATAAAACTCAAGATTAAGAGTAAAAAGTGAAGAAGAAGAAACAGACATATGTGTGTGTGTGTGTGTGTGTGTGTGTGTGTGTGTGTGTGTGTGTGTGTGTGTGTGTGTGTGTGGAAAAGGAAACAAGAGCATATAATACATGAGTATGAATGAGAGATGATAAAGAATAATGAACAAGATATATACTGTGAGCTAATGTGCAAGAGATTTAAACTAACTTAAAAAAAGAATAGGAGAAAATGAAAGATGAATAGAAATGAAGACTTCTTTTCTCTCTCTCTCAGAAAGTCTCTCATATTTTCTCACACATTCTCTAAAAATATATTCTCTCTTTCTCTTTCAAGACCTCTCTTTCTCTCTCTAAAATCATCTCTTATTCACTCCAAAAGCCTCATCCTCAAGTGAAGACACATTTTCTACTTATAGGCAAAATTAGAGTTTACATTTTTACTTTTAGTCATTTTGCTTCTTTTTTTAATTTTTTTTTGTCTTTGAACTCTTCTTTTCATTTTTAGCCATTGGGCTACTTTTCTATTTTAGAAATGAGGTCTTTTTCAAATCATACACATACTTTTAGACAAGTGTATGAGGGAAAATGTGTATATTCAAAGCCTTGAACTAGACAAAATACGGTATCTACACTTTACTTAAGGAATGTCTCTTGATTCACCATCTTCTTACTCTGTTCAACCTCAGGCATTCTTTTGAACAATGAAATTACCCTTTAGACCTCCATTGGAGATGGCCAAATATCTGGTTGAGATTCATAGAGACTGAAAATAACAGAACATGCATCAATTTTACAAAGGGTAGTCAGTTCACTAACCTTCTTTATTAATCCTTTCTCCCTTTTGAAAATATTGTTTTTCTCGCTGAATCATTTTTTATGTAAGCTAGCTTCAGCCATGGCTCAAACATACAAAAACAAGAGTAAACGAGGAAAAAGGTTTTGTTTTCCTTCCTAATCTTTTTGGAATTTATTGTGTTGAGTCATTGTTTTCATATATACAAATGGATATTTATAGAGTTTAGTATGAGAGATGAATTGTTGCATAGTTGGCGAAATTCATTTTCTTTATTGTCGGGTTCCTATATAGCTAGCAACTATAATCTAATTTGATATGTGATTTATGCTCTAATTATGCTAACAATACTTATATTTTGACTCGTGATACATTTTACGGATTTTTTCATTATCACAAATATTGGATGTACTTTTTTATTTTTAATTTTACATTGTGTATTAATTGTTATGACCAAATAAGCTTTTATTTATTGTCTTAAAAAAAGGATCAAGTTTTTTATTATTAGTCGATGACAATGAATATTTTTCAGGCGAAAGGAGACGGTATCATCAGACAATATCATCTGATATTTTTAGGTTTTGGTACAACAATTACTAGTTTGGTCTCTTTCTCACTCTCTACCTTTAAATGTGACACGTGACTTAACTTTTGAGTTGTCAAATAACTTATCTAAAATAAATACACTTTTATTCAATTACGATACTGTCATTTTTTATAATTTCAATTACCTAAGCTACAGTCGTATAATTCTATTTATATTTACGTTTTTTGATATTAAGTTACGTTTAAGTGTCAATTAATAATATATCATAACTAATCTTTCAATATATAAAACATTAGCCTGATCGGTGTTTTTAAATTGATGAAGAAGATAAAAAGGTTATTAAATTTTGTAACAATGGCAATGGATTTTTGTTTGGATACTGTGAAATCTGAAGGATGAATACTATGATGGTAATGTGATAAAGAGAATTTAATAAGGTGAGTTGGTGGAGTTGTTTGTTTCTGTATGGGACAAAAATAGTTTAATCTGAATAATTAAAAAAATTATGTCCTTAATCACAACCGTTAATTGTTAATTGTAAAAGATCATTGTCTATAAAATATTAGCCTGATCGGTGTTTTCTAAATATTTTATAATCGAAGTATTAAAATATTTTAGCTAAATTACCAAAACAAGAGAGAATCCATATATCTGTTGTAATTTTTCATAGCTCAGCCAACTGACGATTCAAATTTTTTGAATAGTTTATTCTAGATATCCAATTTTCTTCCCCAATGACGAGGCAGTAAGTTTTAATGCTTTCATTAAGCTATTATATTGATTTTTATGTTTTTTGATCTTGTAATATATATCCTGATCGAACTGTCTTTAATTTTTAGAGTTTTTCATAAAAAAAATATTCAACATCAAAGAAGAAAATCAAATAATTTGAACATTATGGAAATCTATAATCTATAAAAGTGGGAAGGGATGGAAATCATGTTTAAGATAGTATTGTACACCAATTTACATGCGGCATTTAATTGTTAGTTACTTTTAAATAATAATGAATTAATCAAAGTATACGTTTATTATTTTAGATTCATTCATTATTTAATGAATTTTGAGACAAATAAGTAATTAATGAGTGAGTTTTAAGTAAATTTGAATGCTAGTTTTAAAGGTATTGCAGCAAATTTAATAATTATAAATAAAAGTTTTCAACTAATTTGTCAGAATATAGAGAAAACATAAATTAACTTTTCAAATTAAAAAATATAATTTAAAATATAATTCAATTATGAAACATGTTTATAAACTTTAAGTATGTTATATTTATATGTTAGTATAATCAGTATATTACATAAATATAATTACATAAATTTTCAATACAAACAAAAAAAATCAAATCAAATTTTAAATAAAATATGAAAGAGTTAACTTACTTAAGTTATTAAGAAACCCAAAACTTTCTATTAATTTTTTTAATATGAAAAAAGTGAATTATCTTATAAAATTTAAAATATAATTTAATTATAATACGTTTTTAAGAAAGAATATCACATTTTTAAGAAAATAATATAATTCAGTTATGTTATCTCTTATATTTTTTGACATTATATCGTATATAAGTAATATGATTTTAAATATAATTACATAAAATTTACAAACACTTAAATATGCATTACAAAAGAAGAAATATATCGAGTTTAAAATAAAATATGAAAGAGTGAATTTTATAGGAGCTTCTATTTAGAGGTCGTACGGTACATTCATAGTACGAAAAGACACATGGTAGAGGCTTAACCAATCATCAAGCTGAACATGGATTTAGATGTTGAGAACCATCAGAATAAAGAAACGGTTATAGAAGGAGATGTTCCAGAGTATTATAACTTCTCCAACGGCTCAATTAAATATCATAATTCCTTCAAATGGCTTCGGATAAAACACAACAAAAAAAAAGAATATTCTTATAAATAAATATTATTTTATGTATAAATAAGGCTCTATACGAAGGCACAACTTAATATACAATTACTTCTTATTTTGAGCTTAGTTTTCTCTCCATTCAATTTCTATTGCTTACATATTTAAACTGTAAATTTTATTTACAGTTTGGTACTTTCGTTGAGAGTGACATAGAAAGCTCAAGAAGACAATCCAAGATGTCAAGAACTAGATCAAACACAATTCTTAATGATGGAAATGATGTAGAAATGTCGAGAACTAGATCAACCTGCGCCTCAAACGAAAGTTCAGAGAATTATCCAAGCCATACTTAAGGGAATGCAAGAAATGTCATAACAGCGAAGTCCTCTATAGCGCTTGGAAAACATCTAAGACCAGATCACAACTTTGCAATGGGAATTAGTAGAAAATGACTAGCACGCTGAGCGGTACAGACAAAACACTAGGTGAATCAACCCCCATGCAAGCCAAAATATGTGACGAGAAGATGTTGAAATCCAGTCCAAGGACAATGGAAAAGAAGCGGATGGGGAGAGTCATCTGTTAGAGCCCGTGACGGAAAACGTTGTAGAAGAAATGCTAGAAAGAAAGATGATGGAAATGTGGAAGCTAGGAAGTACGGGAAAAGCAGACTTGGAATCGTTCACGCGTTCACGTATGAGTCCAGAAACACTTGCTGCCCCAGCCCTGAGAAAATTCGTAGCCTCCAAATTCAAGTGTTACGAAGAGAAAACTAATCATGTTGATCACCTTAGACAATTCAAACAATTGATGGCCTTATACCAGTACGAAGATGAACCCATGTGCAGAATGTTTCCAACTTGCTTGGATAGCAGTGCCTTAAAATGGTATCACTTTTGACCTTCTCATTTGATTAATAATTTTACTACCATGTCTTCCATTTTCTTAGAAGAGTACTTCACGTACCGTTTGGTTATGGATGATTCAGAGTATCTCCTGGGCAATAAAGAAGGGAAATTCCTGTGTGAATACTCATATATATATTCAAGGATGAAATGGCCAAGGTGGAAAATATGATGACCAAGTGGCAAGATTAGCTTTCAAACAGGGATTGGACTCGAATTCCCCACTATTTGATGATTTGTTGAAGGTGAAATCTTTGTCGATGGAAGAAAAATTTTAAATGGCACAAACTTATATTACTTTGGAGAAAGAAAAGAAAAGTATGATGAAACTATCAGAAAGGAGATTGGAAGAGCAAAATAAGACTGATCAAGGTGCCGTTTGAGGAGAGAAAATAACAGAAAGAATGGAGACAAACGACGGGTGAGGTGAATATAAATGGGAGAGTGCAGAGAAACAAGGAAGGACAACAACAAGTTCACCCTAGGGATAAAGTTTACACGCCACTCATGATACAAGTGGACCAAATTCTTGAGGCAATAAAGGACAAGTCGTGGTTGAAAAGTCCTACCCCGTTGACGAAAGAGCCTAATAACAAAGACAATGAAAAGTATTGTTCGTTCCATAGAAGTTACCGGTATTATACCAAAGACTTCTTCCAGCTCAAAGATTACATTGAAGGACTGGTAAAGGAAGGTTACCTTCAACAGTATATTTTAAAAGGAGAACAGAAGCAAGTAGCAAAAAAAGAGACTCCAAACAAAGGTAGAAAGCCTTACAAATTGTTGACATCATAGTTGCTCTGACTGAATAGGAGGGAACCACAGAAAGGAAAGAAAAATATACTGTAAGAAGCCTACGAGGAGTGAGCATTAGGAACGAGGAAGCACGTAAGAAAGCAATAAAAATCCACTCTGAGTTTCGATAACCTGGATCTAGGAGATCATGGTGGACAACATAATGACGCCCTAGTAATCACCATCTAGGTTGGAAACTGCTCTTGAGGTGAATGCTAATGATGATGGAAGTGTCGTCAACATTCTTTACCGCTTAACAATAGAAAACATGTCAATGAGAAATTTTAAGTTGCAAGGCTCCTCACAAACATTGATCGGATTTAACGGAGCGATAAGCTAGTCAAAGGGAATAATAACGGTCCATGTGAATATTGAGCTCTTCAATCATCTAATGGAATTCATAGTCCTCGATACACCATCCCCGTACAATGCCAGTCTAGGTAGGACCTGGTTGCACAAAAGGAAGGCAATTATACCTACATATTACCATGTATTGAAATACACATCTCCCAATTGAATTAAAACAATTAGAATGAGATCAAGTCGTTGCTCGGTGTTGTGCAATATCAACCTTGGAATCCGTTAAACGCACAACCTCTGAGAAAAAGTTAGACGGTCAAAATGAGATAACAATGGATCAATAGCAATCAAACGAGGATGAACATGATGAACCGTCCAACCTAAGATATGAGGTGGCAGAAGCCACTAAACTTAGATTTCAGGGAGACGGGAGTCAGAAGGCGACAAGGATAAGTGCTCAGCTTAGAGAGCTAGAAAAAGAAGAATTGATAGACTTCCAAAGAAAAAACAAGAATGATTTTGCAAGTACAATCCAAGAAATGCCAGGCATCGTTAAAAAAAACTTTTGAGTCCTAAGAACAGGCTACATGAAGTTGATCCCAAAAAATGCACCTTTAGAGTCACAGTTGGGAAATTATTGGGCCATTTGGTGATACAACGGGGGATTGAGGTCAGCCTAGATCAAGAAAAAGTCATAATGAAAATGAAAACCCCAAGAACCCGTAAGGAAGTGCAAAGCCTAACGGGAAAGTTAGCAATTGAATAAATTCCTTCCAAGGTCAACGGACAAATGCAGATCCTTCTTTATGAAACTAAAAAGGAATGTCACAAACAATTGGGACGAAGAATATGAAGACGCTTTCAATAAAATCAAAGAATATCTCGCGTTGCCACCACTATTATCAAAACCTCTTCCCAGGTAAGAATTGCTCTTATATGTGGTCATTTCACTGACAACAGTAAGTGCCATCTTGATCAGAGAAGAAGATAGAAATCAGAAGCCTGTTTACTTCATCAGTAAAGGTCTTACAGTAGTGAAAAATGAGGTATAAAAGGATGGAGAAACTAATATTTGTAGTCGTGACTACGACAAGAAAGCTGAAACTCTATTTCTAGGCCCATACTATAAGAGTGTTTACCTATTTCTAGGCACATAGGACAATATGAGATCTGTTATGAGTCCAGTACATCAATAAAGGGGAAAGTGTTGTCAGATTTTATCGCAGACTTCAACCATGATGAAGAAGTTCAGGACGGAAAAATCCCTATGGAAAAGGAGGACATCTCATGGATCTTATTTGTGAATGGCACAACTAAGGATCCAAGAGTGATCGATTATTTGCAATACACACAAAATATGTGAAGACTCTTATAGGAGTATGAAGTTCAACAGATTCCCAGAAGTGAGAATAGCCATGCATATGCTCTGGCCATGTTGAGATCATCATTACAACTTCCATATAAAAGGAATCTAGCTGTACAGTTCCCCCAAGGAACCAAGCATACAACACCCGTTTCACAATTGTTGCTGATGTTGAAGTCGACACAGAGCCAGCTGGTAAAATGATATTATTCATTACTAACAAGTGGAGAACTACCAAAAGACAAGCTCCTAGGAAGAAAAGTCCAGTGACAAATCGAAAGGTATACGTTAATTAACAGAATACTTTATCGTAGATCATTTTCAGGTCCATATCTGAAATGCTTGAAACCGAGAGAAGCCCAGTATGTGCTAGCAGAAATCCATGAGGGAATTTGTGGATCATATCAGCAGAATATCGCTACCTCATAAAATACTGAATGAAGGGTATTACTAGCCCAAGATGTACCAAGATGCAAAGCAGTATGAAAGGAAGTGTGATAAATGTCAACATTTTGCTCCCGTGGCAAAGATCGCGCTTTGAGAACTAAAAACTATAATAAGCCATGGTCGTTCATGTCATGGGCATTGGAGATAGTGGGACCACTCCCCATGACACCAACACAAAAGTGGTTCCTACTTGTTGTAACAGACTACTTCATGAAATGGATCGAAGTAGAGGAAACTAGCTACAATCTTAGAAGAAGAGGTAAAAGGATTTATCTGAAAAAATATTGTATGCAGGTAGGTAACTCCTTGAATACTTGTCTTAGACAACTTACTATAATTCACAGGAAGAAAAAACCTTTATGAAGGATTCCATGTCAAAATTTTGTTTTCAATGCCATATCATCGACAATGGAACGATCAAGCATAAAGATCTAACAGGAAAATTTTAAAAAGTCTAAAGT
Source organism: Datisca glomerata (assembly GCA_003255025.1). Classification (NCBI taxonomy): domain Eukaryota; kingdom Viridiplantae; phylum Streptophyta; class Magnoliopsida; order Cucurbitales; family Datiscaceae; genus Datisca; species Datisca glomerata. The sequence goes on along the minus strand of QANY01013727.1, from coordinate 264,490 downwards.
TGGCAAAAGCAAAATGGGACGAAGAAATACCAGCGATGTTGTGGGCTTATAGAACAACCCTGAGAGAGTCAATGGGAGAAACTTCATTTGCATTAGTGTGTGGGACTGAAGCTATTATACTAGTTTACATAGGAAGCCTACAATAACGTCAAGCTTGGACGAGTTACAAAATTTTGAATTGATGAAAGAAAACCTTGACTTCCTGAGGAGAAAAGAGAAGTCGCTCTCATATGAATGCCTGGCTATAATCAGAAGAGGAGATCTTATTTTCTAAAAGTGATAAAAAAAAATCTGGAATTTTAGGTAGGGGCCTAGTTTTGAAGAAAATATTTTAGGGAGAAGGCAAGTTGAGGCCAAACTGGGAAGGACCCTACATTGTCGGCAACATAGCAGACATCAGTTATTAACAATAGAAGACAACCATGACTTAATGAAACCATGGAATGCCACTCATTTGAGGAGATACTATGTATGATCCAACTATAAACAAATCTCATAATACTTATTAGTGTATATTTTTCCATGGTTTTTTTCCCGTGTTAGGGTTTCCACGTAAAACAACATGGTGTTAACGTCTTCCCTTCCTCACGCTATAAAATGATGAGTGCAAATGGAAAAATCCAAGACCATGGCTGTACAATGAGCTTATGTTCTTGAGAACGGTCTACTCTACAATGAACATCCATTATCTAAAGGAAGGAAACTTGGGGCCTTGACTCTATAATGAGTCTAAATCCTTGAGAACAGAATTCACTACAATGACATCTCTTTTCTAAAAGAAACTCAGGGTCATGGCTCTACAATGAGCCTAAGTACTTGAAAACTAACTATAATGGGATTTATTCTCTATAAAGAAAGCCTCGTGACTATGCCTCAAAAGCAAGTTACGTTGGATTATGGAAAATTTTTACTAAGTCCTTAAAAATGAAAAACCAGATGAACTTCATCGAAAAGAAAACAAATCGGATTCAGGCAGAGAAATAGATTACAAGCTAAGTCTTGGAAAGCAAATCGAAAAATACTAAGGCAGAAGGAAAGAAATACTCGAAAGTAAAGGAAAAATATTCATTCCATTACTTGAAAAAGAAGGGTTACATTAAAAAAAGAGACAAAAAAAGAAATTACAGTAATGATCAATGAATAAGAATGGTATCTCCAACGAAAGTGTTCTCATCATTGGGTCTAGTGTAAGAGGGTAGAACAGAAGGCTCGTTAGAAAGAAATGGTCTGGGAGAAGTTCGAGCTAAACCATCTCTATAGCCCAGACTGTAGTTGGCTTGCTCTGCTTCATCGAAAACCTTTTAGAATTGGGTTTTAACTTCCTTCTCCTTCTCCTCAACAGCTTGAGCTTTTTCCATATCAGCAACCTTCAAAGACTTATTGAGCTTGAAGTTCTCTACTTTGAGAACAGCCATCTCCCCAGCTTTCTTCTTAACCGTCTCCCACGGTCTTACTTTCGTCTTCTTCAGTTGCTCCACTTCTGCTTGGAGCCCAGTGATGAGAGCTCGGGTCTCAACAAGCTCACCATGATAGTTTATCAAGGCTTGCTCCCACACGACATGATATTCCTGGATTCTATTGTGGTAGGAAATAGCTTGAAAAAAGAACCAAGTATGAGGAAATGAAAAAAGTAGAGAAAGTAATAATGGAGAAAATAAAGAGGACTTACCCGGATTAAGTTGTGGCTGAGAGAAGTGAAAAGTGTCCCAACACTCAGCTGATGAGTGGAATTGACGTCCATATCACAGATGAGGCCACGGGCAACCATCTGAGTTGCCTGAGTTTCATTCACGAAGCTTACAGAAGCAAGAATGGGAGGGGCGTTGCCAAACCTCCTCAGTCTCCACGTAATGAACTCTACAGTGTCCGCTTGAGGATGATCCAAAATAGAAGCGGCCATCTCTGGTTGAACGATAGTAGGAGGAGAAGTGGGTCATGTGGAGGTGCCCTCATCCGCAACAGGAGGAGGGTTGGAGCTTAGGGCGTCCATTCGGGAACGGACGTTCCTCCCCTTGAACTCGCCTAGAATTGTTTGAAACCGCTTCATGAAAGATGGTTTTCACAGAAGGGGAGGGATAATCTCTCATTCTTCTTCTTCTTCTTTAGAATCTTTTAACTGAGAGGAGTTCTTAGAATGAAATTGTTTGAGGGAGAAATGGAGCGGAAGGCGGGAATTGGAACACTTCTTGTAAGGGATATAGGAGAATTTGGTATGGAAATAGGAGTAGCAGAAGTTAGGACGAAGGCAATGGTGACCTCTCTCCTCTAGTCCAAAAGAAGGCGCCAGTCGTAGATCTGGCAATGAAAAGTAGTCGTTATCTGTATAGTGTTTTCCTTGGAGTGGAAAGGCTTCACGTTCACTCGTTTATCTACACACAAAAAAACACATTAAAGTTAGCAATGGAAATAAAAGTTCCAAACAGAAATAAAAAACAAAGAAAAAAAGAGAAAGGGAAATGTAGCTCAGGCGCCAAAGAGATTTACTGAAAATGCCCCCAGGTGCGGGGAACAATCCAGCGGCCTTCACCGCTCCAATTTCCCCAGATTTTTAAAAAATCTTTTTCCCATCCTTTATCTCCCTTCGAGAGATCTTTGATGAGGGCTCCCCTTTTATCCGTTCTGAGGTCCATATGGTAATTTCCCCCATGAGATTTGATGAAATAAGTAAGGCGAAGTTCAACTAACCCTATACCTAAGTTGTATAGCCTATTCAAAGTCTCGAAGTAGAGGATGATTATGTATGTGTTTAGGGTAAATTGAGAAGGGGATAAACCTTAATGGTAAAAGAATTCTTGAAAAATGGGGGTATCATTGAAAACTTGAAGCCTAGAGCTATGTATAATGGGTGGAAAGTAGTTTGAGCAGGAGGCCTACAAGGAGTCCCACTGACTTCATCATCACCAAGAGAATAGTGTACATCTGCGGGAAAAACATCTCTATAAATTTTAACAAATTCCCTAAATTCTGCTTCATTTCTAACCCTAGGTATGGAAGGAGAAAAGATGGTTTCTTTAACCATTATAAAAAGGAAAATATGAACTTAGAAAAGGAACTCATAAGAAGATGTGAGAGAAATCAAAGAAAGAGTACTTCCAACGTTAGCAAGAGACGAGTGACTAAAATGCGTGGAAGTGAAAAACATATGTAAAGTGTGGATGTGAAACAAAACTTCAATCCACTCCAGAAATGTCAAAAGATGTGATGAAAAGACATCAAGAAATAAAAAGACTCAATGAAAAGACGTGACAAACAAGAGGTGTAGATCAAAACGGGGCCTGAATCTATCTATTCCGGCTACAGAGCAAGGTAAGGTAGATGCCAGTTTGCTTAAGACTTGGAGTTCGAAGTGGCATGAATCTAATGAGCTATTCTCCTCCTTTAATAAGGCAATTGCCCACTAATCCTCATCGCTGTCCTGAGCCTGATTTTCATACTTCTTATAGGAATCCCGATCTGGGAATAAATTTCTTCTTAGCAGTTGAAGAAGTGAATTGAATCACCCCCGGGTCCGAGAATACTAAGCAGACTTTCAATCCTCCCTTATAGTAGCAATTCTTACAACAGATGCGGATTATGTAGCAAATGCCGCTGATGCGTAACACATTGAGTTGGGCAGCTTTCCTTGAGCAGATAGGACACAACGCCATCAACAGACATACTCGTGAAGAAAGCACCTACCCTGGGGGAACTGCCTCGATCCTCATCTCGTTCACTCACAGAAGACCTTGTCTAGCTCTACTTTCTTTCTTATACCAGGAACCAAGGCTTACTAGGAAGGACAATTTGAGCAGATGCAATAGATGTAATTGTTGCTTGGTCGCCATTATTGGGAAGATCATCAGGCACAATGCTCACCAATCTGAGCAATACGTGCTCCAAGTGTAATGGGGATCAATATACAATACATTAATAGTATGAAAAGACATGTGGTAGAGGCTTAACCAATCCCCAAGCTACACATGGTTTTAGACGTTGAGGATCATCGGATGAAAGAAGCGAAAATAAATTGTTGTTTTATGTATAAAGAAGGGTATGTATAACCCTAAAATGTACGACTGAATATACCATTACCTTTTACCTTGAGCTCAGTTTTCTCTCCACTCAATTTCTATTGCTTACATTTTAAACTGTAAATTTCCTTTACCAGGCCAAGTTCAATAATGAGAACTTTTTTAAGGTAACTCAAATACGTTTTGGGTACCTAAAACATATTTGAAGTACCCCATACACATTTAAGGTACTCACAGTACCATAACAGTCAAGGACTACGGAATTCTCTTAATTTTATTTTCATGACATTACATTTTATTTTAATTTTTTAGAGCACATTTCTACTGTATGCTCTAAATTTTTTTGCTGAAAATATGATTTTCTACAATTTGGTTGAAATAATAACATATCGACTTATAAAAGTAATGCATGTTTTCCTCACATATATTGAACAAAAAAAAGTGCGAAGTACATTTTTGTGTATTAACTAGTACCTTAAAATTCTCATATTTTAAGAAACCATTATTAGTTTCACTCTAAATTATTAACTTTCTTCCTAGCGAAGTATATTAAAATAAAAAAATTTACAAACGTCAATTCTATTTAAAATGGACATTATAAATAAACTACCTTTTGTAATATTGGATTTAACTTAAATTTCATAAAAAGAAGTTCAAACTTCAAGCGGGAACTGAACAAATCTAAAATGCTTAAATACATAAACTACCAAACATATATAGCATAAAAATTATGGTCAATATTTTAAAAACTCCATATATTTTGATTAAAAATCATTTTACCTCCAAAAATTTAACTTATTTTGTATTGGTTCCTAAACTTTTTCATCCATCCCCTGTCCCTCAAATCTCCACTGAATTTACACTTGCACGGTCCATGCCTGTTTTTCTTCTTGTTTTGCCCTTCACTTCAAACTTGTAATCAACCATACACAATTTTTTTCCTTCAGAATTAGTGACAATTTTTTCTGTATCTTCATCATCAACATAGCAAGAGGCTTTATCTAATTTGTAAAAGGCTAGTTATTCACCTTCATCAATATAAACATTTCTATTCGACAGTAAATCTTCCTTTTTGTTTGTATTTCATATGTAGATTACTTGGAATTGGACTGAACTTGAGCACAAGCATACATGAACAATGCCAAATTCAGGAAATATTATTTACGTTCTGAAGAATATTGAAAATCTCAATCTCTTCACTTTATCCGCTAATAAATTACATAACCAAAAAGTTCTCAACGAAATTAAATTACACGAGAGAAATAAATTACTATAATACAGCTCCAACCAACAAACTGGGCAAGTACCTTTGTAGCCCAGCCATGGCACTATGCATTGCATCTGGTTCACAAGAACGTGGAAGTTAAGCAGTTGAAAAAGGATTACACATGAACTCCAACAGAAAATCAAACAAAAGTATTCTTTTTTAGATGTCAATGTATCATAAAAGAACCAGCTTGATCATAAACTATATATAATGAATCAAAACTCAGTCTCACCAAATGGAGATCTCTGGGCAGTAAAGGGAGAGGATTAGGAACTAGTACCAAAAAGGCTGCTACCATTTAAGACATGTTTTGTAACTTAGTTTTACTCCTTTGCATAAGTTATATCATTAATATACGGAAGAATACACTTTGGACTTTTATATTTTGAGGTCAGTTTCACTTATACTTGAAAAAATTTAAACTTTATACTTACATTAGTATCTTAAATGAGACATTCCGTCTGAAAAAATTATAACCCGCTATTAATAGCACAATTGAACGTTAATGGGGACCCACCAAGCCATAGTGTCAGCATATGTGGCAAGTGAGTTGGGATAAACTGCTTGAGAAATTTTGTATTTTCTATCTCATCGATTTTGTATTTTCTATCTCATCGAATATGTATTCGGTAATAAATACATAATCGGTTAGTCAGAAAATACAGATTCTTTTAAAAAAAATTCCTTGTACATAATGGCAGTCCTAAAACTACAAAGAGTTTCTTACAGAGAGGTGTCATCAAAACTCAAAAGCGCCCCTCAGTCCAAAACGAGGCAAGTCACTGCCTCTGCGGCTCAGTATGCCTGTAGCGCGCTCAGTAATAGCACGAGGCACGCTTGAGGGGAGACAAAATGGAGGTAAAAAAATGATGATAGAAGTAAAAGCAGGGATTAAGATTTTCTCATATTTCATTCATGAAACAGGAGAGCATCTTGTTGAATCTGAACTATTCATTTTTAAAATGTACAGTCTAGATTTAATATCACAAACAGATAAAACATGAAAAAATTAAAAAATTATCCTATCATCTTGATAGATGTGTTAAGATGATCGTAACCATCATTTTTTAACAGACGGCCACAATTTTGAAAACGGGAACCAGATTGTACTTGTCTTGGGCTCTTCAATTATGTCAGCTTCCGGAGAGGTTTACAACTATCGAAGAAGAAGAAAGGGGAGACGAAGGAGGGGGAACGAGTCAGCGACTGCTTAAGAAAGAAAAGAATTTACTTCAGAATGGAAAATTTGCAAAAAACCCCTTTTTTCCTATGGATTTGCAACTACACATTTTATATGTTTGTGTTCTATGTTGGTGCACTATTTTATTGTCGTATGAAAATGCCATATAATGTATTCATGTCATGGAAAAAGCCCCTTCATATTGGATACGATCAAAAGTCATTTAAAAAAAAGATTCTAAATCAAAATTGCTGACTTTGTAATATGCAGGATACAACAACTACTGGAAGTATTGTCCAATTTAACTCGTGTGTCTCTTCCATTTGAGAAATGTTGTGAATGGTAAATCTTTAATCTAACAACAAGGAGCAATCAATATTGATGGATATTAATGATATAGATACAAGTTAATTATATTAATTTAAGAGCAATGAATATTGATGGATATTAATGATATATACAAGTTAATTACATTTATTTAACATATGAAATAACGGTTTGGAGTTAAGTTCGTCTTTAAATTTAAGCTGAATAAAAGATTCAATTTTTTAATTGTTTAGATAAAAACTCAACCAATAACGACAAGTCTCACGATGAGGTGTCTTGAATTCAAATTTAGTCACAACCAACCTCTAAATAAAGAAAATAAAAATCTGACTCTAGTTATAAAGGCTGGAAATAAAACGTACTTAATTGGACTATGAACAAATATAGCTCTGAAATATATGCAACAAAATTGAACTGCCATTTTGATTTCAATTAACAATCCAAAAGAAATGAACAAAAACTGTGGTTTACATGTAATGAAAAAAACAAATAAAATCTAAAAATAACATCATCATGGTGTTGTTCAACACTACTGTAACTTAATAATCCATATGCTATGATACTACTACAAATTCTCTCGTTACAATCGAAAATCTATTTCTTTCTTACTTCTCCCCGAGATGAGTGATATAGGACCACATGAACTATCAACTCACAGTCACAATAGTTACGATGATGCTACATAATATCTAATTTCAAACCTAAGCATGTAAACAGAAAATATTAAAATTACTGAAAAACCAATATTAATATAAGGTGAAGAGAATGCTAGCATCAATCCCCATAATCCATTGAGCCCTCATAATGGATCCCAACATGACGGAAGGTTGTGATCATACATGCGACTCATGAGCGACTGGTTGAAGCTTCCACAACTACTGAGGCCAACCTTGTTCAAGGGGAAAGGTTATTAGGCCAAAGAGCATTATTAAGATTGTGGTCAACATAAGGCAAAATCATCTCCTCCAAACCAAAACCCATAGGATTATTTTGATTCATCATCTCCGTAAGCCATGGCTGGTTATCAATAGCTTCCATGTTTGGGCCAATTCCTCCTTGTCTATGTTCAACCATCTGGACATTATGTTCTGCATTGCTCTCCACCATTCCATCCCTTGCACCTGCAACAGTAACAGCTCCCACTTGGGCTTGATTTTGTTGAGCCATTTTATTAATTGATTCAATCCTTCTCACAACATCACTCAAATTCAAATCAACCACCCGTCCAAGTTCATTTAGTTCCACCATAGACATACCATGGAGATTCATCTTTCCAATAAGATTATGGAACATGATCCGAGTCATCTCCTTCTCTCTATTATCTCTCATTTGTTTTTTCAATTGCTCAGTTGCTTTTGCGATTCTTTGCTTAAGGAATGTCTCTTGATTCATCATCTTCTTGCTTTGGTCAACCTCAGGCATTCTTTTGAAAAGTGAAATTACCCTTTGAGCCTCCAATGGAGATGGCCAAACATCTGGTTGAGATTCATAGGGACTGAAAATAACAGCACATGCATCAACTCCACAAAGGGTAGTCAGTTCACTAACCTTCTTCATTAATCCTCTCTTCCTTTTTCTGAATGTTATTTTTCTTGCTGAATCATTTTCTATGTAGGCTAGTTTCACCTTCTTTCTAGCCATGGCTCAAACAACAAGAACAAGGGTAAAGAAGGATAAAAAGATTTATTTTCCTTCCTAATCTTTTTGGAATTTCTAGTGTTGGGTCATTTTGTTCATATACACAAATGGGTATTTATAGAGTTGGATAAATCATGAATTGTTGTATAGTTGGCGAAATTAATTTTCTTTGTTGTCTGGTTCCTAAATAGGCAACTATAATCTGATTCTGATATGTGATTTAATTTCTAATTAAACTAACAATACTAATATTTTGACCAGTGATACGTTGTACGGATTTTTTCATTACCGCAAACATCGGATGTACTTTTTCATTTTTAATTTGACATCGTGTATTAAATGTTATGACGGAATAAGTTTTTATTTATTGTATTCAAAAAAGGACCAAGTTCTTATGATCAGTCGATGACTGAGTATTTTTCAGGCGAAAGGAGACGGTTTTATCTGATATTTCTAGGTTTTGGTACAAAAATGACTAGTTTGGTCTCTTTCTCACTCTCTACCTTTAAACTGCCAATTTTTATAATTTCAATTACTTAAGCTATTTCGGTCGTATAATTTTATTCATATGTACGTTATGATATTAAATTATGTTTAAGTGTCAATTAATTAATATCATCACTAATCTTTCATTATATAAATTCTTAGCCTAATCGTATTTCAAAATTTATAAAGAACATTAAATAAGTTGTTAAATTTTATTAAATCTTGATGGGTGGACATTGCAATGGCAATGAATTTATGTTTGGATATTGTGAAATCTGAAGGGTGAATACTATGATGGTAATGTGATAAAGAGAATTTAATAAGGTGAGTTGGTGGAGTTGTTTGTTTCTGCATGGGACAAAATTAGTTTAATCTGAATAATTAAAAAAATTTATGTCCTTAATCATAACCGTTAATTGTTAATTGTAAAAGATCATTGTCTGTACAATTTAATTTTATTGACACTTTATATTCTCTTTAAATATTTTTTTGATTTTTCATTAAAAATATTTATTTTGATTGGCTAGTGTATTTTAAAAACATTAAATTTTCCTCCTTAATTATGATACTGAGATATATAAAAAGACAGAGAAACCTATGTCATCATTAAAATATAAAGTAAAAAAACATAGGATTCCCGGTAAAATAATAATCCTAGTTTGATTATGAATGTATTAAACAATTGTTTTAAATTTTATTTTATGTATACTCCTACATAGGTATCATAATGTATCTAATAAATTTTAATAAAGTGTGGTAGATACGTGTCCAAAAAATCCTCATATCAATGTTTAATGAACAGAGAAGACGTGAATTCTCGTATTTATTTTATATTTAATACAGGATCAACTAAATATGCTTCTATATATAACATCTTGATTTTATTATTGAAAATAATTTTTTGCTTTCTATATACTCAACTCTCTGTGTAATATAACATGAACCTGTTATCTAGCTTGGCCAACTTCCTCAAATTATTTGTTGGTTACTTTTAAATTATAATTAATTAATCAAAGTATGCATTTATTTTTTTAGATTCATTCATCCATTCTAATGAATTTTGAGATAAATAAGTAATTTACAAGTGATTTTTAAGTAAATTTGAATGATAGCTTTAAAGGAATTGCAATAAATTATAAAGAAAAATTTCTAATAATTTGTCAGAATGAAAAATGAATTAACTTTTCAAATTAAAACATATAATTCCATTATGTCGCACTTATATAAACTTTAATTATGTTATATTTATATATTAGTATAATTAGTATATTATATAAATATAATAACATGAATTTTCAATACAGACAAAAAATCAAATCAAATTTAAAATAAAATATGAAATGGTTAGTTTTAAGAAAACATAACTTTATATTATTTTTTTAAATATGAAAAAAGTGAATGATCTTTACAAAACTGAAAATATAATTCAATTAATGTGCTTTTAAAAAGAATATCAAATTTTTTTGAGGTGCCTACAACATATTTGAGATACCTCACATACATTTGAGATACTCACGGTACCATATCGGTCAAGGACCGTAAAATACTCTAAATTTTATTTTCACGATGTTACTTTTGATTTTAATTTTTAGAGCACATTTATATTACATGCTTTAAATTTTTTTGCTGGAAACATGATCTTCTGCAACTTGATTGAGATAATAACATATTAACTGATAAAAATAATGACATGTTTTCCTCACATATATTGAAACAAAAAATATGGGGTGAAATGCATTTCTCTTTGATTCATACACACACATATATATATATACACACACATATATATATACACACACATATATATATACACACACACACATATATATATATATACACACACACATATATATATATATATACACACACATATATATACATACATATATATATAGATAGATATGCTTTATCTAATTTGCAAAAGCCTAGTCATTCACCTTCATCAATATAAACATTTTCTATTTGAAAATAAATCTTCATTTTTGTTTATAGTTCATGTGTAGTTTACTTGGAATTGAACTGAACTTGAGCACAATCATACAAGAACAATGCCAAATTCAGGAAATATTATTTACATTCTGAAAAATATAAAAAAATCTCAATCTCTTTTCACTTTATCCGCTAATAAATTATATAACCAAAAAGTTAACGAAATAACCAAGGATTTACGCACAATAAGATAGGATCCATCCAACATAAATGGGTCACAATTGTCTTTAATGTCAATTTGAAAGAAGAAAAACCCTGCTTCAGGAGGAGCCGCAGGCCCGCACCAATGAGCCCTCGTCGAGCCCAAACCTTTAAAGCAACTTGTATAACTATGAGCAAATGTTAATACCAATGATAAATAATTTAATTTCAACGATATTATAAATAAATTAATATATTTATTAATACTATTATTTTACTTTGATTTATAATTATTTTTAAAGATAATTTATTTATTTTAAAAATTTTACATATATTTTAAATTACTTATCACATATGAAGCACACATTTTTTGATTAATTATTGTAAAAGTCTAACAGATCATAGTAGCACAAATGTATCATCAGTGACAGATTCAGAATTCTTATTTTGAAGATGGTTAGACATAAGAATCTAATAGTCTAACTCAATGTGATTGTTTTACTAATTATGTCTGAAGTTATTCTTAAATTTAATAATTTTTTTAACAAAATTATAAATTACACTCCTTTATAGTTATTATCATTTATAATTCAATATTTTTAATTTTATCGTTTACAATCCTAAAATTACTTTTTGAAGTCAAAATTAACATTTCGTCTGAATAATTGAACGGAGTCGTTATCCACACGAAAAAGGCGACGTTTTTTTATTTTCACTTAAAGTCTCTTGGTTCTTGAAATTAAAAAGAAGCCCTCTCCTTCGTGAGTCTTCCCTAAGAAGTAAGAACCCCCATCCTTCAGCAAGACCAAGAACCACATTATTTTCCCTCTTCTCTCTTTTTATCTGTCTATCTCTCTCCAGTTCTAACTGTCATTCTCTCTCTACCTTTTCTCTATAATTATGAATCTAAAATATCGAAGACAAAATATAAAGTGGTTGGTCTGGACCTAACTTTCTTCAATTTTTGCGAGTTCAGGGCATGAAAAAGCCAAAGCAGGGTAAATTAGTTGTGGGAAGAGTGGGACATGCGAATGGTCTATTTTACTACACACAGAGAGGAGGGGGGGGGGGTCGAAGGAGAAGGGGTTATTACGGTGTTTTTCATGCTGAGAGAGGGGTTCTGATGGTGTTTTTCTGTCCTCTTCACGTCGAAGGGAGTTCTTATGTTGTTTATCTGATTTAATCTCTGATCTTGTTTTTGGCCTGATTTAATCTTTGATTTTGGTCTGATTTATTTGCTTCTTCCTCATTTTCTTGATTATGTGCTTCTCCCTCTTCTATGGATGGGAATCTGGTGTGTATTATTAATTAAAAAAGCAAGAGATTTCGATTCAGTTCCTATAGACGGTCCTTTAATCTCTGTTAGTACTTTGAAAGAAAATTTTCTTGAAACCAAGTACCTGGGCAGGGGTACTGACTTCAACCTTGTTGTCACCAAAGCCCAGACAGATGAAGATTGGTTTTTGGCTCCAACGTTAGATTAGCAGAAAGGGCTCTCCTTTGATTTCAAAGAATCGGAGGATTAAGATTGAAACTATGAATCGGTGTCGTATGTGTATTGTTAACGGCTCTGTTAAAAATAATAGACGGAAAGTTAGTTTTGAAACCAGAACTAACCTTAAGGTTATTAAGATTATAAATGATGATATTAGAAGTTTACGTTATAAATGACAACCAACTGTAAAGTTTGATGAAATAATTTATAATTTTCTCTCATTTTTTAAAAATCCATAAAGAGAAATGAATTAAGATTTCTCAACATTTACCATCATTTAACAGAGGTATCAAAATGGCAACTCTCGGTTTGACCAACATGATAATCTCTTTTTTTAGACGTAATTTTAGTTTGACTATGTGATAATCTCATTTTTAAAACGTAATTGATATGAGCACCTAATATATTTTCAAAAAACAATAAATATATAAAATAAATATTAATGTGATTAACATGTGTGTGAAAATACACTAGTAAATAAAAAAGAGAACAAGTAAAGAGGTTTTGTCAAATTAGAGATAATGAGACTTCAATCCAAAACTTTCATTTCAAAGACAAATATCATAATCAACGGGCTATGCCATTATTCATAAGAGACGTGTGATATTTGTAAAAGAAAAAATTCACCGTCTTTGAGAATCGATCTTGAATTTCTTACATCATAATATGAAAATCAAGAGAATAATAACATCATAATTTACGTGGAAAACCCTTAAAAGGAAGAAAAATCACGGGGAGATTTTAATAGTATTTTATTATGGAGAAAGGGTTTACAAAGCTAATGAGCGTTGAGAGTTGTTATCCCCCATTTGGAGTTGCATCTTGCTTCTATTTATAGGAATTAAATCGGTTACATAAAACCTGATACAGTTTATCTAATTCTATTTGAAAATAGGATCAACGGTATATTTCCTGAGATCTAGCTTATCAACAATAACAACTAAGTGAATCTAGACTGTTTGATCAATCCAATGGTCTTGATTAGTTTCTCTTTAGATTGTCACATCAGCAATCCATGTACTTTCGTCTGATTAGTCGGTTCTCACTCTATCTTCTTTTCGATGGAGTTTTCGATCTAAATCTTGTCACGTGTCATGTGAAATTATTCTTGCTCATTTGCCTCTATTACACTTGATGAATACTTTCTTCATTCAGGTGTAATGATTTGATTCCTTGATCATTTACATTAGATTCATTGGGAATTGCATAATGATTCGCAAAAGTTATCAACAATTATAGAGAGTTGTTTTACTGAATGACGTGCGTTTGGGGGTTGGGTGTGCTTTCTTTTATTTCATTTTCCTGTTCACATAATGGTATGTTCCAACGTTTTTAATTCTCATTTTTGCTAAGAATATGGCTTGGCTCTCTAATTTCCATTTTCGTTAAAAGCCTGATCTGACACTTCAGTCTTTACTCCCGATAAAAATCTGATTTGATGCTCGGTTTCCATCTTCGCTAAGAGGTCTGATCTGGCGCTTGATTTCCATCTTCCCCAAGAGGTATGATTCTGGCGCCCGATTTCGTTCTCGCTAGCGGGTCTGGTCTGGAGCTCGATTTCGTTCTTGCTAGGGGGTCTGGTCTGGAGCTTCGAATTTTGTTTTCGCTATAAGATCTGATCTGAAGCTTGGTTTCTGCTTTCGCTACAAGATCTGATCTGGAGCTTGGTTTCGTTCTCACGAGGGGGTCTGCTTCGACGCTTCGGATTCTGTTCTGACATTTTGACTCTCCCAAGTCATTTCTTTTGTTGCTTCCCATCCTTGTGCTCAGGTTTAATAGCCGTTATTTACCTTTTTGTCAGAACACGTAACACAATTTTTTTAAGCAACTATTTAACATGTCGTTGTTAACCTTTTCGTTGAGGATGTAGTGCCAACCATTCTGTTGAAGATGTTGCCGCTGATGCAACCATATTCTCTTTGTATCTTTTTGTAATTTTTCCTTTCTTCCAGACATAGCAAATTTTCTGTTCACAGGGACAACAGAAAATTACAAAAAGATATTGATTGTGGAGTTGTCACTTTTTTATGTTCACATGGGCTGGTTTGTTTGAAGATGACTTCTAGTCTTCTTTTGCAGCTATTGATTGTGGAGTTCCTCCAGTTTCCTTTTGCTATAAGTTCATTGATAGAGTTTTCTCATTTTCTTCAATACAGGTTCATTGATAGAGTTTATCTCGTTTCTTCATTTTTCTTTTCCTTCTCTCATACGTTAAGATATGTGACAAGAATGTTGTACAATAACAATAACATAATAATTTATTGAAATGAGTAAGGAATGAGTGTACTATTTCATAATTTCATTGCAGAAGTTTGAGTTTGATGTCCCACTTCCATTGATTGAATTTCTCCCATTTCCTTGTTTTTCTTTTCTTTTTTTCCTTCTCTTATTTTGTATTTTTCCTTTGTACTTCAGCTTCAATCAATGTCAATACTCTGTTTATGCAATTTTTTTTTTATTGAACTCTCTTTTTGTTGTATTGTTTTTTCAAGGAAATAGGTTTAAATACATAACCATAGCCTTGTCTTCGTTCTGAGATAATGAATTATGAACTGTCGATTTCTTTTGAGAGGAGGATTTAAGTTCAAATAAAGAACTGTGACCTCATTTTTACTTTCCGCATTCTGGGAGAATGCTTTCGAACTGTCTGCTTCCAAGGAATTAGGTTCAAATAAAGAGCCATGGCTCCGTCTTCATTTTAAGAGTATGACTTATGAACTGTTATTTTCTTTTGAGCGAATAACTTAGGTTTAAATAAAGAATCATGAACTCGTTTCCACTTTAAGAAGGACTTACGAATTGCCCTTAGTTCATTCAAAGAGTAGGACTTATGAACTGTCATTTTCTTTTAAGAGAAGGACTTACATTTAAATAAAAAACCATGACCTCGTTTCCACTTTAAGAGGAACTTACGAACTGCCCATTTTTTTAGAGGAGAACTTAGGTTCAAATAAAGAACCATGACCATATTTTTATTTTGAGAGGGGCTTACAAACTGCCCGTTTTCGTTTGAGATGAGGACTTAGGTTCAAATAAAGAACTGTTGCCTCATTTTTATTTCCTTCTGAGAACCGCGTCCATAGACACTCCCAAGGACTTAGGCTCCTTCCATGGAGCCATGACCCAATTTTGATTTACTACTAGTTCATCGATAGAGTTTTTCCTGTTTCCTTTGTTTTCTTCCGCTTCTTTTTCCTTCTTTTTCTCGCTTCATTTTCGTTTCTTTTCTCGCTTCTTTTTCCTTTCTTCCTAGCCTTCTCATTCTAAAACGTTGAAGTCGCGGCCTTCCCTGACTTTTCTTTACCCAGTTTTTCTTTACTGAGCTTTTTTTTCTCAACTTTGAAGTTCTTTCCTCAACTACTTTCTTTTTCTACTCTTAAGTTCTTTCCTTAACTTCTTTTCTTTCCTGGAGTTATTTCCTCAACTTCTTTTCTGAAGTTCTTTTCTCAACTCTTTTCGTTTCTGAAGTTCTTTCCTCAACTTTTTTTTTCTGAAGTTATTTCCTCAACTCTTTTCTGAAGTTCTTTCCTCAACTCTTTTCTTTTCTATTCTGAAGTTCTGAAGATTTTCCTGTTCTTAGGACATTTATTTTTTCGTGTTCTAAAGACATTTCCTTTTCCCATCTCCAGACTTCCTGTTCTGAAGATGTTTCCTTTTCTGTTCTGAAGACATTTCTTTTTCCGTTCTTCAGACATTTCTTTTTTCATGTTCTGAAGACATTTCCTTTTCCGTGTTCTGAAGATATTTCCTTTTTTCATCTCCAGATTTTCCCTTTCTGAAAATGTTTCCTTTTCCGTTCTGAAGACATTTCCTTTTCCGATCTCCAGATTTTCCCGTTCTAAAGATGTTTCCTTTTACGTTCTGAAGACATTTCTTTTTCCATTCTTCAGACTTTCCCATTCTGAGAATGGCGTACGTAGACGATCCCAAGACTTAGGCTCCTTCAATGGAACCATGACCTCGTTTCCACTTTGAGAAGGACATACCAACTGCCCATTTTATTTTGAGATGGGGATTTAGGTTCAAATAAAGAACCATGGCCCCATTTTCACTTCCTTTTGAGAACATCATCAGTAGACATTACAAAGGACTTAGGCTCCTCCTATGAAACCGTCGCCCCGTTTTGATTTCCTTAGTATGGCATACGTAGACGTTCCCAAGGATTTAGGCTCCTTTAGTGGAACCATGGCCCTGTTTTCATTTTCTTATGAGAGTAGGACTTATGAATTGTCCCTCCTAAGGACTTACGCCTTTAGTTTCTTCTGAAAGTAGGACTTATGAATTGCCCATCACAAGGACTTACGCCTTTAGTTCCTTCTGAGAGTAGGACTTATGAATTGCCCCTCACAAGGACTTACGCCGTTAGTTTCTTCTGAGAGTAGGACTTATGAATTGCCCCTCACAAGGACTTACGCCCTTAGTTCCTTCTAAGAGATAGGACTTATGAATTGTCGCCCTCAAGTACTTACGCCCTTAGTTCCTTCTGAGAGTAGGACTTATGAGGTGCCCCTCCCAAGGACTTACGCCCTTAGTTCCTTATGACAGTAGGATTTATGAACTACCCCTTCCAAGAACTTACATCCTTAGTTCCTTCTAAGAGTAGGACTTATGAACTACCTCTCCTAAGGACTTACGCCATTAGTTCCTTCTGAGAGTAGGACTTATGAACTACCCCTCCCAAGGATTTATGCCCTTAGTTCATTCTGAGAGTAAGACTTATGAATTACCTCTCCCAAGAACTTACGCACTTAGTTCCTTCTGAGAGTATGACTTACAAATTTCTCCTCCCAAGGACTCACGCCCTTAGTTCCTTCTGAGAGTAGGACTTACGAATTGTCCCTCCTAAGGACTCACGCCCTTAGTTCCTTCTGAGAGTAGGACTTACGAATTATCCCTCCCAAGGACTTACGCCCTTATTTCCGTTGTTGTTGAAGGTGAGAGAAAGTTGACGCCAAGTATTTGTTTTGTAAGCAGTCTACACATTATCATGCCATCAGTTTTGATTGAAAGCTCCAAATTGAATTCCATGGAATTCTTCAAGAAGTTGATTTTCATATGCTTCCGATGATATATAATTTGCCATGTAATTGGATCTCAGTCAATACAATTTTATTAACGAATTTGACCGTTGTGCGTAATAAGCTTTCGTGAACAACCTTCATGAAAATTTTCATAACTTTTGTTCGGGAGTTCTGCAAAGTTTGTGACTTTTGAACGAAATCTCCAAATTGAATTCCGTAAAATTCTCCAATAAGTAGATTTTTGTATCTTCCCGATGATGTAAGGTTCACCATGTAGTTAGCTTCCATAAAATACAGTTTAATTTCTGAAATTGACCGTTCCACATATTCTGCTTTCTTGAACAGCCTTCGCAAAAATTATCATAACTTTTACTTGAGATCTCCAAATCGGGTTTTTCATGAATAGCACCAACGAGAGTTGTCGTAACTTTTGTTTGAGAGCTTCAAAATGATTTCTGTGAATTTTTTCACAAAGTGGATTTCCGTATCTTTTTGTTGATATAAGATTTGTCATGTAGTTCACTCCTAGTAAATGCACTTTTTAATTTCTGAATTCAAGATTCTGCGTAATCTGTTTTTCTAAGCAGCCTCCATGAGAATTGTCATAATATTTTCTCAAGAACTCCAAATCAAGTTTTGCAAAAATCTTCAAGAAGTAGACATCTATAACTTTCTAATGATATATTATTTACTATATAATAATATGTAAATTGATATAGTCTAAAAAATAAACTTGAAAAGCATTTATAGGTTTACTTTCCCGAATGACACCAACAAAAATTACCAACTTTTGATCAAGAGCTTCAAATTGATTTCCATAAAATTCTTCATGAGGTAGACTTTTGTATCTTCATAATAATATATGATTCTCCATGTGGTTAGCTCCCAATTGACATCATATAATTTTCGAAATTTACTATTCTGCGTAATCTTCGTTTCTGAACAGCTTGTATGAAAACTGCCATAACTTTTGCCTCGAAGTTTCAAATTGAGTTCCGCAAAATTCCTCAAGAAGATAATTTCCGTATCTTTCAAACGATTTATGATTTGTAATATAGTTCTCTTTCTTTCTCTTCGGCTTAAACACCGAATCTAGTTTGATATGTAATTCCACGTCAAAGACCACTCTAGTAAGATGATCGAGCATTAAGTTGGCCGAGTTAAATGTGTTATTTTTAGTGTCTCGAGATAAATGCATGATCTCAAAAAAAGATATTTCAGTTTGATAATGTTTAATAACTCAAATCAATTTAGACATGGCGTAATAAATTATTTTCATGATGCTCGATTATGAGATAGTGTCATGCTAATGTTTATTTGGTTGAGCTATCAATAGGAGTGTACTAGCCAATCCAAGCATTATAAATGTGATTTACGCTAATACATGTCAAGCATGATCATTTTCACTTAAGTTTTTAAGAGAAGTAAAGTAAATAAAAAAGTGAATACTTAGCTTTGAGTTCAATATGTTTTTGTAAATTTCGTTTGCAAGTTCTGAATATCGTTGCCTGCTCATCGTCCTTCATTTTTTCACTTTCTTTTCATGTCCATTCATTCTTGGTTTCGGTTTGCAAGATTTACACTTTTGGAACTTTTGGTATGGGGCTTCTATTTTCCGTTTATGTTGTTTCACTATCCCTTACTTTCATTTTTCACTTCTAGCTCTGTTGCCATGCCGCTTCCGTTTCGGCTTCCATTATGCTTCCTTTTCTAGTATCGTACCCATTGCCGTTTTCATTCTCGTTGCCACGACTTTTCAATTTCCATTGCCACGAAGTTTCCGTTGCCGTTGCCACAGTGTTTCCCATTCTTGACGTTTCCCGTTCTGAAGTTGCAGCTTTCTTAACTGAAGTGAACTTGATTTTCTTTACTCTTATTTCCTCTGAAATTTATGCCCTGAAATTCTTTTCTTATCCATTTTTTCTTTTCTAACGAATTTCTCTTCTGAAATTCTTTTTCTTTTCTGAAACACTGAAGCTTCTCTGTTCTGAATTTTTGACTTCTACTTTTCTATTCTAAAGCTCTGACTTCAGCTTTTTTGTTCTGAAGCTCTGACTTCAACTTTTCTAATCTGATATGAGCTTGATGAGTTCTTCTGTTCCGCGCTTTCTGAGCTCTTCTGTTATGAACTTTATGAACTCTTCTAGTCTAAGATTTATGAGCTTGTATGGTCTGAGCTTTTTGGGCTCTTCTGGTCTAAGCTTTAAGAGCTTTTCAGAGCTCTTCTGATATGAGCTTTCAGGGCTCTTCTGATCTGAACTTTTTGAGCTTTTCTAGTCTGAGCTCTCCGAACTTTTATGATCTGAGCTCTCTAGCTTTTCTGATATGAG
Organism: Datisca glomerata; assembly: GCA_003255025.1. Taxonomy (NCBI): domain Eukaryota; kingdom Viridiplantae; phylum Streptophyta; class Magnoliopsida; order Cucurbitales; family Datiscaceae; genus Datisca; species Datisca glomerata. Next base: position 244,606 of record QANY01013727.1, on the reverse strand, counting down.
CCTTTTGAGCTTTTCTAGTCTGAATTTTTTGAGCTTTTCTGATCTGAGCTCTCTGAGCTTTTCTGATTTGTGCTTTCTGAGCTCAAATTTTAATATCCACTCTGACTTTTTTTGCTTGAAGCTTCCTCGGTAGCGACGTTTCCATGGTGGTGATGCTGCCCCTCGCAGTTGGTGATGACAGCAGTGACCATTACTAACATTTTCCAGATTCGATTCCACGAATAGAGTTAATAATTTTTGTTATAAATAATAATTGTACAAAAAAATATTTTAAACGAATATGAATGAGTTTACCGCTTTTCGCTTCCGTTTTTTGGTTTTGTAGTCATTTTTGTTTCTGCTTCTGTTTTGAGTTTCTGTATTGCTGGGTTTTCCGTTCCTGCTTCCGGTTCGGCTTCCGTTTTCACTTTTTCTTTCGTTTCCACTTCCGCTTCAGTTGTTGAGGGGGGCGTTTGATTTAGTTTTGAGTGTTTTGGTAAGGGATTTCTTGAGTTTTTCTCTCGCTCTCAGTAAAGCACCAAATGTAAAGGAAAAAATCCACCATTTTTTAGAATCGGTCATGAATTTAAGAGAATAATTTAGAGAGAGAGAGAGTAATGATACCATGATTTACGTAGAAAACTCTTAAAGGAAAAAAAAAATCAATAGGAGATTTTGATAGCATTTTATTATGGAGAAAGTATTTACAAGACTAATGAGTGTATTGAAATTTATAGCAATAATACTATCACAAGAAACCATGCCTCTCTTTTTGTCTCTTCGTTTGAACTATTAATAATAAAGATGAGGGAGAAGCATTGATGTGTTCGTTTAAGTGTATATTAACTAGAACGGTTTATATAAAAAAGACTTTCAAATCCAGTTAGTTTTGTAATAAAAATTTTAAGTTCCAAATATGATTTGAAAATCTTTTTCATACTTTTCAAATAACATATTCCTGAATTTGGGTGGATTTCAAATCAATTATGATTTGAAATGAATTCTTATGTTTTGTTTATAGAATAAAAGTTTTATCAGATTTTAAAATTCAAATGGACTTGAAATCCTCAGTTTATCCAATATATTTTCCTGTTGAAAAGGAGCAAATGTGCAAGGATTTTGATAGATTTTATCAACAAATACCACCATTTCCATTTTTATCCCCAACAAACCAGCTTTCATTTTCGTCCATTCCAGGTTCGTCAATTCGAGCAGCTTTCAGTAAGCTCTCTCTCTCTCTCTCTCTCTTATATGTAGTAGTGGGTTCTTCTCTTTTGCTTCCTCCTTTATCTTCAATTTTTTATGATAAAGTGTTCTTCAATTTGTTCTGATTTTATCAACAAATTCCAGATTTATCCACTTTTTCTGATAACCTGTTCTTCAATTTTTTCTTCCTCCTTTCTCTTCAATTTTATCTGATAATCTATTCTTCAATTTTTTTTTTATTTTATCAACAAATTCCAGCTTCGTCCATTTTAGTAAGTCCTCTTTCTTTCACTTTTTATATTGGTTATTATAGGCATAATAGTAAAATAAGTCTAACTCAATTCATTTCTTTACAAATACATAATCTTTCCAAACAAAAAAAACTACGTATCTTTCATTTTAAATTCATTTAATTTCGAATAACAGTATTGATTTGAAATTATTTTCATCACAAAATTGATTCCAACGGACCATAAAATTTGATTAGTGTACCGGGTCTAAAAACTCGGTAATATTTCTGAAGAAAAAACTGCAGACTAGCATTTCTTCTTCATTTTCTTCTACGTTTTCTTCTTCTTCGTCTTATTTATTCTTCATGCAACAGCAAAATATTTATTTATTTTATTCTTCATGTTCATAAATTTTCTGAAAATACTTATTTATTTTCTTTTTTCTGAAACTAAGTTTTTTCCCATTTTTACAGATCTGACGATAAACCAGATCTGATCTAGATTTAAAAATGAGATTTTACCTATTTTTATAGATCTGAACCAGATCTAGCAGCAAGCCAGATCTGAAATGGGTTTTTGCCCATTTTGGGCGGCAATTCCTTTTTCTAGTTCTTCTTCGACGTTTTACTTTTTTTAATCCTTCGCGTTTTATTAGAGTGTCATTCATGGGGTACATTAGCGTCGTGTAGTCACCATGTAGACTATACAATGGGTACACTAGTATCGCGTAGCCATCGTGTAGTCTAGATGATGGGCACACTAACATCTTGTAGTCTACACGATGAGTGCAATGACATCGTGTAGTCTACATGATGGGTACACTGACATCGTGTAGCCATCGTGTAGACTACACAAGAGGTACACTGACATCATGTAGTCTACATGAAGAGTACACTGGCATCGTGTAGCCAACATGTAGTCTACACTATGGGTACACTGACATCGTGTAGCCATCATGTAGATTACACGATGAGTACACTAGCATCGTGTAGTCTACACGATGGGTACACTGGTATCGTGTATCCAAATTTACGAACAAAATAACTTTCAGGCCTCCAAAAGTACTTAAAATAGTGTCTTTTAGGCCTGAAACTAGGCTGCGATGGGTAAGTCCCATTGCACATGTAGATATCTAAATAAGCTTCGATTTGATAGCTCACGGGCCACATGGTTCAACCCGATTCAAAAGTTGCGCCCTTCGGAAGTTTATCGGACTGAAAACATTAAAATATTTTAATGTATTTTTCAAATATTTGAGACTATATTTTATTCTTCAATTTCAAAAGCATTTTTTACAGATTATGTTCATGTACCCATCGTACAGTCTACACGATGGTTACAGAATGCGAGTGTACTCATCGTGTAGTCTACACGATGACTACACTGGCGTCGTGTAACCATCATGTAGTCTACATGATGGGGTGCGCTGACGTCATGTAGACTAGACGATGAGTACGCTAGCGTCGTGTAGCCATTCTCTCTCTCTCTCTCTACGGGTTTCTTTCTCTCAAATCTGGGCAAAAACTAAAATTAACAAAACCCATTAAATTCCGTCCAAAATTTAAGTTTTTTAGAAAAAAATAAATGAACTTCAAACAACATTCCACAAAATAAAGAAAATAAATAAATATTCTTAGAGAATTTATAAACATAAAGAAGAAAATAAATAAATATTTTGTTGTTACATGAAGAAGGAATAAAACGAAGAAGAAAACATAGAAAAAAATGAAAAAGTGTAAAAAATGAAAAACAAAAAAAAGAGAAAAGAAGTGAATGGTAAAATGTAATTTCATGAATATATTTTGAGTGGAAGTTGCACACTAAAATAAAATAAAAATTAGTATATGAGTTCATTTTTTATAAAATGTTTAATTTTGAGTTTTAGTTTAGAAAAAACCCCATTCCAAAACGGGACATGACCTCTCCTCTCCAGATGAAGATGAAAGGCGGAAGCAGGTCACCTGCCTTAAACCTCTAGATTTGGGGTAAAGTCAGCAGGAGTCCAAAAACTTCCGATCGACATGATCGAACGCTTTCTTAATACCACGATTGCGGGAGTCCCATTGATAACGATGGACATTCTCACTGACTAGAAGCACATCTTCATCCAAAACTCACGATTGACATGATCGTACGCTTTCTCAATGTGAAAATTGCACATAACTCCTGCAAACCCACTGTTTTTTCAGCCAAACACAAATTGCGCAGGGGTTCACAGTTCACACCCTTGTATAATTCTCACACTCTTCCTTCTGATTTTCCCCGGTTCTCGTCCCATATCTAGTTCTTTCTTCTCCGGGAACGATAGCAAAGAGATTTCCCTGACTTACATGCTATGGTTTCTGGAATCTTTCACCTTCGCCGTCAGTTCAGCACCGGGAAAGGCTTATTGTATCAGCACCGCCGTTTTCCGCCAATTTCGACTTAAAAAAGTAAGAAATAAACCTTCCTCCTCTATATATATTTTTAATTTTTGGTCAAATATAATTCTTCCTTCAGAGATTAGCCTATGCATTAAAAAACATGATTATGGAATTTATTTAGTTAGGATTTAGAACAAGTCCAAATGAGCGACAAGCAACATGGAAAAGAAAATGATTTCCATGACATATGCGACCGACGTTTTCACTTTAGTCATTTTTACGAGTCTATGTAGTTTCTTCATTTTAACGAGGAAGAGCCATTTCATGAGTTATGGGTCTCGTCAAAAATTCAAATTTGTTAGCTCTTCTTCTTCTCCCATTATTTTCATGCTTTTCACAGCTTGGAACTTCCGTAGACACTATTACATCTGCTAATTTCATCAAAGACCCTGAAGCTAGGGTCTCTAAGGGAAGTATTTTCAAATTGGGATTTTTCAGCCCAATAAATTCCACTAATCGCTATGTTGGGATTTGGTATAATCAAATTTCTGTCAGCACTATCATCTGGGTGGCTAATAGGAATAAACCGCTCAATAATTCTTCTGGGTTTTTAACACTTTCCGATGACGGCAATCTTGTGGTGTTAGATGGACTGAATAAGAATGAGATTCTTTGGTCTTCTAATATTTCTAGTTCAAGTTTAAACTCTTCAGTCAATACTAACAGAACAGCTCAGCTTTTAGATACAGGGAACCTTGTGTTGCAAGATTCTACTACAGGGGTGATTATATGGGAAAGTTTCAAACACCCATCTGATTCTTACTTGCCGAAGATGAAAATAAGCACAAACACAAGAACAGATGAGAAAGTGGAGTTGACATCTTGGGAAAGTCCATCTGATCCATCTGTTGGAAAATTTTCTCTGGGCCTTAATTCTCTCAATGTTCCTGAGGTTTATATTTGGAAAGACACTAACCCATATTGGAGAACTGGTCCATGGAATAGTCAGGTGTTTATTGGAATTCCAGATATGGTTTCAGTTTATCTTGATGGGTTTAATCTTGTAATTGATGAAGGTGCTTACTATGTCTCTGTTGCTAATACTTTTGATCCTTTATCATTAAATATTTTGTTAGATCAAAATGGTAATCTGATACAAAAATATTGGGACAACGATAAAAATGATTGGGGTATTGTGTGGATGGCTATAAATAATGAGTGTGATATATATGGAAAATGTGGACAATTTGGAATCTGCAATTCACAGAACTCACCAATTTGCACCTGTTTGACTGGGTTTGAGCCAAAGAATGAACAAGAATGGAATGGAGGAAATTGGAGCAGTGGATGTGTCAGGAGGACAAAATTGAAGTGCGAGAAGGTGAATACTAGTGCTGAAGCAGGCCAAGAAGATGGGTTTTTGAAATTTCAAATGATCAAAGTACCACATACTCCAGAGTGGACAACTGCTTTTGTAGAAGATTATTGTAGAACTCAGTGCTTGCTTAAATGTTCATGTTTAGCTTATGCTTATGAGAATGGGATTGGTTGTATGTGGTGGAATAGAAGCTTAGTTGATATACAACAATTTCCCAATGGTGGAGCAAATCTTTTCCTGCGAGTGGCATATTCAGAACTCCGTGGTATCTTGTTTTTGGTCTCTCTTATTTATTTGTACCATCCTAATTTGGGACTGACTCGTTCCCGTCTAATACCAAATGAAAGACCAAAACCACACACACGAAATTATTTGAGATTTTAACATACCACAAATTATTCATTTGTTTTTTCATTTTTTGGTTATATGGAAACACCTGTGAACCACAGACACTTCACCTCTGCTAGCGTGTTTGTTTCGACACGTATCGGACGCTAACCAACTATGTGGACATTTAAAGCTTATTGTTTTACGTGTTCCACTTGTTTGGACAACTCTATACACGTGTTTTAGTGTGTCTAACAAATATAAGATAGTAAGATGCTTCAAAAATACTGAAAAATGCCTAGAACAGATTTATTTTCATATTTATTTCGAAGTTAAAATAATGACAAGAATGAAGGCTTTCTTGGTGATTTGGTACATATTACATTGCATTGCAAAGATGCAGTAGTAATCTCATGTGTATACATATCGATCTATATTTAGAAATATGGATCCCACATTAGGTGTTCTGACATGTTTGTGTCCTCATTTATGTCCTAGAAGTGCTTCTTTTGGTGCCGTGCTCCTTTGCATCAATTACTTGCTTAAATTCTCCCTCCCTCATTGTGATTTTTACTGGTGAAATAAATTCATCCGGTCATTTGCAGATAAAAGTAAAAGTAAAGACAAAAAGGTGATTGTTTTGGTTTCAGTGACTGTTGGAGTTCTTATACTTGTCATTTGCTTATACTTCTTATGGAAATGGGTGGCTAAACAAAGAGGTATGTCTCTATCAAAGTTAGCTTAACAGATATCGTCTTGACTCTTAATTCACTTACTACTAATATCTGAAATAGTAGGGACAGATGTACATGTCGGAAGGATAACAACTTCTTACTTTTCAGACGATGACAACAATAGTGACAACTTGAAACAAGCTAATCTGCAGGAGTTACCGCTTTTTGAATTTGAGAAGCTCGCAACTGCGACTAACAATTTTCATTCTGAAAACAAGCTTGGTCAGGGAGGTTTCGGTCCAGTTTATAGGGTAATAATCTATTTATATAGGTCTCCTTGCAAGTAAGTTGAAAAAGTCCCACTAAATTGTGTTTCATTTAGGGAATATTATTAGGGGGACAAGAAATAGCTGTAAAAAGACTTTCAAGAGCATCTGGACAAGGAATAGAAGAATTTATGAACGAGGTGACAGTGATATCCAAACTTCAACATCGAAATCTTGTTCGGCTTCTTGGCTGCTGCATTGAGAGAGAAGAGAAGATGCTAATATATGAGTTCATGCCCAACAAAAGCTTAGACACATTTCTTTTTGGTAAGATCTTCTAAACAGATGTGTTTTATGCCAAAAGGAGGAGGAATCTAACAATCATATTTACTTGCACTGTAGTTATTCTTTTTTGTGGAATTCAATCTTCACCAACTTGCAGTTTCAGTGGGTGCAAGAAACGTGCTAGGTTTGTTTGTTGGAAACTTGCAAGAGTCCCTTTTCTTGATTCAATGTTTTGGGATAGCATCCCATTAGTTCTTTTTTGGTCCATTTAGGGAGGAAGAAATTCTAGAATCTTTGATGGACTAGAACTTAAACCTTCTAAAGTTCTTTTCGATTTCCTCAAAACACTGGTAGTTTGGCTTGAGATTCTTTTTGAATGTTCTGACCAAGAGAAATTCTGGGTGGAATCCTTGCTTTCTACCCTTCTTTTGATAGTTTTTAAGGCTGCGTATTTCTCTTTAGAGGGTTTGTGTTTAATACATCGTTTATTTACTGGTAAAAAATATCTTGCTAATGCTAGTAGAAAAAGAAATCTTGCTAATGCCTTTACTCTTCTGTTTTTCCTGAAACTCGTTATTCAAATCATGTTATTTATCTCTTTTCCTTCAATATTGTTCATGTAGATCCTACCAAACAAAAACTTCTAGATTGGAGAAAACGCTTCAATATTATAGAAGGAATTGCTCGAGGTCTGCTTTACCTTCACAGAGATTCGAGGTTGAAAATTATACATCGAGATCTTAAGGCAAGTAATATTCTGCTAGATGACGAACTGAACCCGAAAATTTCAGACTTTGGCATGGCCAGGATTTTTTGTAGCAAAGAAGAACAAGCCAATACAAGAAGAGTAGTCGGTACTTAGTAAGTAAATCGTCCTTCTTCCTTCAGATTCTACTCATCTGTTGCTTGCTTTCATTGACAACAGTTGTTTTACTGATGAACTCTAGCGGCTATATGTCCCCTGAATATGCAATGGAAGGCCGATTTTCTGAAAAATCAGACGTCTACAGCTATGGTGTTCTCTTACTTGAAATCGTTAGTGGGAGAAGGAATACAGGAACATATCAAGAGGAGAAATCTTCGAGTCTTTTAGAGCTTGTAAGTCTATCTTACTAATTACCTCACTCATGCAAAGCTAAAGCTCCATTTGATGTTTCTTTTAAATTTTAATCGTTCTCAGGCTTGGACATTGTGGATTGAAGATAAAATTGCAGCTTTAATAGACAATGAAATATATGATCCATTGAAACTAATGGAGATGATGAGATGTATTCACGTGGGTCTTTTATGTGTACAAGAAGCTGCAAAAAACAGACCAACTATTTCTACTGTTATCTCAATGCTCAATAGTGAAATTATGGATCTACCTCCTCCAAACCAACCTAAGCAGATTGCCATGGATTCAGGGTGGTCACAAATGAGCCAGAGGAGAAGCTCCATTAACAATGTCTCAATAACTGATATCGATGGTCGATAATGCGCTTATTATTCGGTAACTTTAGATTTGCTCTATAGAACCCTTATGATTTGCTCAAGTTACTGAGTTTCCTAGTTGTTAATTGGTGACAGGAGTTTTAGTGGTTATCTCTTTGTATGTACATATCACAAGACTGGGAAAATGCACATATATTTCTTCAACCTAGGATTACTGGACGTATGAGAAGGATAAAATTGCAGTGTGAGCAGAAGGCAAAGAAGATGATTGTAGAAATAAGTGCTTTTTGAAACTTGAAATGATCAAAGCACCACATTTTCTATAGTGGTCAACTGCTTTTTGAAGATGATTGTGGAAATAAGTGCTTGCTATATTGTTCCTCTGTTCTCTCTAATATTTGTATCATTCTTTGTTGTTGAGTTCCTCATTCTCTTTAGAATCGCTATCGCGACAGATTTTCCATATAGAATATGTGATCAAATGTCCAGCTCTAAAGTACTATATTTCAAATATACATTTGGCGTTTATTTTTGAAAACTGTCCCCTTGTTCTCCTTTTGGTTTAACAACTTCCTCTTATGACACATGAAAGTAAAACCGAAGACATTGGTGGTGTTTGGATCAAATGAATGAAAGGTAATGGAAAGGAGTTCCTTGAAAGTACTCATTATTGTGTTTTACTAATTTATATTGCTTGAAAATGAAACAATTTTTGCATGCATACATAATTTTTAATTCATCTATTTATTTTATGAATGTAATCCTCGTTCATTTCCTAATTTACATTTTGTTCAAATTTCATTCGTATTTTGATTCCATTCCATTAAATTTCATTCATTTGAACCAAACACTATTTAAATGTTACTGTTTCGTTTCAATTCTCATTCGTATTTACATTTTTTTCAACGACTCTTGCGAAAGCAATAAGTTTTGAAGTTCAATCTTTCACATCAACTCAAATAATGAACCAACCTCAAAATATGAAGTTTCTAATTAAAGAAAAAAATACCATAATAAAAGTGAGAAAATTTTATTAACAAGGCAAATCAATACATACAAAATATACCTAGAGGTATGTATAAAAAAAGAACAGAGAACTTAATTATCATCACTACAAAAAGCTTCCTCCAACAACTCCTTAGAATCATGCATCAAACAAGGACTTAGCCTAAACATGAGCATACAAAATTCCATTTCACTCAAAGCTCCATCTCCATCCAAATCACCTTCTCTAACCATACACATTACTTCATCATCACTCATACCATTTAGTCCAAGCACAGCTGAGTTCTTCTTCAAGCTCTGGAAAGTAATGGATCCTTTCTCCTTATCCATTAGCAGATGGAACCCATTGCATAACTCTTTCACAAATCCTTCACCACCCAACTTCTGAACCATGGAAGGAAATCCATCTTCAAACACTACCATGCTTTGAGACTCCATTTGTTTTTTTTTTTTTTTGCTTTGTGAACCAAGTGAGGTTTTAGGCTTATATAAATGAAGAAGACTTAGGTGAGAAGGAAATCAGGAAATAGTGGAGGAAAGTGTGGAATGTGTGAATGGAAAAAAATATGATGCTAAGTAGAATGAGGTTGTTGATGGAATTTTCTTTGTAGATTTTTCGAGATGGTTTCTAATTCTAAATATAATATTTTTTTTCTTTGAAGTTGCATAGGAAGGTACATTTGGTCATGCAAGCATTTTCGTGGAAGATAATTTCCAACGAAGATGATAAAGCTAAAATCATGTCTATGAATTAAATTTTTCAAAACATGGTGCTCAAACTATTATGTGATGTCATGTATGTGATATGAGCACATATAGATCTCATAATAAACTTTATGTTTTCTCGTTCACTCAACAATTATCATGTCTCATGTATAATAATATATATGTCAACTTTTTAACCTTAATTATGTTACCTCACAGTTTTTATATGCACTGATACTAATAATGAAATGACGATGTTAAGTGATGACCGGCAATCAATTATTTAATAAATATGAACATATTATCTATAGATGGTAGAGGGATATCTTTCATCTATACAATAGTATAATAGATAATTTTGCTTAAATTACGATATACGTGTGTGTATATATGCACGTGCCACGCATATGATATCAGAAAATTCATGTGAATATATATTTTCCAATGTGAAAGTAAACCATCTCCTCGAACTTGCACGGGAAGGATGGAAGGTAATGCATGGGTCGGGTCATTTGTACAAACATGATAAAGAGCTTATTAAGAATATTTTACAAATGATCACTTTCAAATTCTTTTTTTATTTTATTTTTTTAAACACAAACATCCGTTCAATAGAAAACACTGACACATCTTCAATTTTAAAATTACATTAACCTCCTTAGAGACTTAAACCCAACCCGTAAAGTACGGGTTTAAATTTAGTTAAGTTAAATGTGAAATCTCTGTAATGCCCCACTCAAAGGGTTTAACCTTAGTTAAGTTAAATGTGAAATCTCTGTAATGCCCCACTCAACCTTTAATTGCCATATTTTCATAGACTTCGTTACATCTTATATAAAAAAAAGACGCTATCTTATTGGAGTCGATTTGTTAACGTGAGGTTTTTAGACATTAATTCGAAAAATAATAGCAAAAGATAAAAACTGAAGTTGGACGATTTTGGTTAAAATGACATTATTATTGTAATAACTCAATCAAAACAAGAGCTATTTAGAATTAAGAAATCTTAGTAAATAAACAAATTTTTAATTAAGTCATAAAAGGTATTAGGTTTATGGAAGTATAAAGAATAGTATATATTCCAAAAAAATAAAATAGTAATAGCTAATAGGGTGGTCTCCGCGATTTTAAAAAATAATGTTTCGAAAATTCGTGGATTTTAAAAAATCTCAGGTATTGAGTGTATATTTACACTACGTAGACATTTCCACAGTGTATTTAAAATGTTTACGTTACATGTTTAGAGTGCCTATAATATATATTCTGAATATCTTTATTGTTAGATTTACATTATATATTTTGAGATTAAAGTGATTAGATTTTATATATTATTTCATTATTTTACTTCATGTAATAAATAAATGATATGTGTGTGTGTGTATATATATATATATATATATATTTATTATATCATAAACAAAGGTAAAATTTTCTTCTAAAATTACCTTTATTTTCAACCCTATATATAAAGCTACATCCACAATTTTTCTCCACCCAAAACAACTACGATTTCTTCTCCATCATTTGTCAAATATCAGTTCAACAAGCTAAGATTTAGCATGCCATAGTTTCACCTCCTCCAATTCTGTTTTTATCGTTTGGTTTTCATGAAAATTTTTAAATTGATTTTTCCATGAATTAGGGTTTCATGTACTTTTGCATGCATCATGAATAAAATACAAAACTGGAGAAAATAACTTGAAATCAAAGTCATGGAAACAAAAAAATCTGTATAGGGCTGAAGTCTGCCAACCTAGAGTCAAAGTGCCAAATCGCAACGAGATTTGTATTTTTCCTGAAACTTGAAAAAATAAGATAGAAACCTAACTTATGAAAAATAAATTCATGAAAACCAAACCTTAAGGAGATAAAAAAAGTGAATTGTAGGATATGAAATCGTGGCTTGCTGAATCTAGGTTTGTTAAACTGATTTTTGGCAAATTAATGAAGATGAAGAAATTGTGAATGTAGTAGATTCACTTATACGATTGAAGACAATTGTAATTTTCAAAGAAAAATGACATGTACGTACATGTGACATATTTTAACCTCTTTCCTAGTGATAACTAACTTTTTTCCGTCCATAAAATATAAGTGTGTAATTTGATTTTAGATCAAATTAAAGGGGATCTCATGATATTTATCCTAATTTGAATCATGCTTGTATAGAATAATATGGTGATTATAAAAATTAAACAATTAAAATTCTAAGAGATACTACTCATTTTAATTTCACAAGCGGGAAATTACAATTGTATAACAAAGTATAAATAATACAATTACGAAAAAGTTGTCTAATGACTTATAATTTAGATAACAACACATAATTTTAAATAAAATATAACACAAAATGAGTGTTAACATTATACTACTTCAAAAAAATATTGGTTTAATTTATTTTCTATTTATTTTTTAATAGCAAAGGTTGATTTTTGTGAAAAGTTTACTTTTACAATGTTTTATTATAAAAAATAAGCTTGGTTATTTCTTTTAGAATATAAAAATATATTATAAATAAACTAAGATATAATTAAAAAAATAAAATATCACCCTCTTTCGAGGGTCGAATGGAGTACTCTGTGACCAACAGTCTGCTAAATCTCGCTTGCAAATATTATTATAGTGTTTCATTATTTCCCACTTCATTGTAATACTCTAATATTTGAACATGAAAAAAACCATCCAAGACGCATGTACAGAAAGAACGAATCTTGAGGGGACACGTGGACCATGAACATGGCAAGATTGGTGGCTAGACGGAAAAATAAAAGTTACACAAACAGATCATGAGGAATGAGCTCTAAACGGGAATGAGCTGTAAATGGGAATGAACTCTAAACAGGAAATAGCTCTAAACAGAAAGGAGCACGAAATCAGGAAACTTCATCAGAACGGGAAAAGCAGACCAGTTAACGGGAAAAAGCTGACGGGGACCCGTGCCTCCGGAATGGGGAAGGCACTCACCGAACTAGGCAAGAATGGAAAAAGAAGAAGAGTGGGAACGGATGAAAGGGATAAAAAATAAACAGTCAAAATGTTGTGATTGATTTGGTAAGCTGAATGACTAAGATGAGACAGATTGGCAGGCCACCAAGTAACAATGATTGATTGGCTCGAAACCACAAGAAATCACCAAGTGGCTGTGACTGATTGGCGGTTGAACGAGACATATGAGAAACGAGAAAGGGAAAGGGGTCCATACTTAGCAGGGTAATCCCCACAAACGGGTGTAATCCCTATGCATAATGAGTACCTCCATTTATATTATTATTTTAATCAACTCATACTATTTGGGAAGCGTATATAAACCAATGTATTGAATAAAAATGACACATTCAATACAACGAGAAACACAACTCAGACCCTTTGCTCCATGCTCTCTCTCTTTCTAAGTAATACTTATATAAATTAGTCATTATCGATATTCTTCCCCTTGATCCCTGGTTAAACAAAAAAATCATTTACATTTTGATGCTTTCATTGAGAGCAGAAAAATAACCTCAAAGATACCCTCCAGAAAATCAAACCATGCCTCGAACCAGATCGAACACCGCACTTAACGAAGGAAATGGGAATTGGGATGAACAAGCCTATCAACCTGCTCCCTCAGCTGAGATGCTTCGGACTATCCTGAGCCGAATGTAAGAAATGAAACAGCGAAACGCCAAAACACTGCACAACGCGTGGCAGACGATGGATGAACATATCGCTGCATGAACATATCGCTGCATTACAATGGGACCTTGCATAGACATGGGAAGAAGTCAGTCAGCACACTAACCGTGAGGGAAGGAAGAACTACCAAGAAGGAAACAAACACGAAGTCAGATGAGAAGGAGACAATGAAAACAATAGGAACGTGCAGAATGAAGACGGGGAAGTTCAGTCCAAGGAAGATGAAAAGGAGGAGGCATGAGAAACTCGCCAGCCAAATGTCATGATAGAAGATGCCATCGAGGAGATGATGGAACTAAGGAGCCTGGGAAACATGGGAAAAACCGACCTAAAATCACTCACCTGGACTCCATTAAGTCCGGAGATCTTGGCCGCCCCAATTTAGATGAAGTTCGTGGCACCTAAATTTAAATGTTATGAAGGAAAATCTGACCCTGTAGATCATCTCATACGGTTCAAGCAAGTCATGACATTATACCAACATGAAGACGCTTTGATCTGCAGGATATTCCCTCCCTGCTTAATCTGTTACTAACTTTACTGTCATGTTCACTGTCTTCTTGGTACAATATTCTAATTACCGAGCAGTAATGGAGGATTCAGACTATCTTCTGACGATATCCGTACATAAAGAAAAAGAAACACTTTGGAAATACACTCATAGATTCAAGAAGGAGATGACCAAGGTAGAAAACTATGATGACAAAGTGGTAAGACTGACTTTTAGATTGGGACTGGATCCAGACTCAGCCTTCTTTGAAAATTTATCAAAGGTAAAAGCTTTGACCATAGTAGAGACTTTCTAAAGAACGTAAGCATACATCATGTTGGAAGAAGAAAAGAAAAGCTTGATAAAACAGATGGGATGACGGATTAATGAGCCAAAGAAAGAAGAACGGACCTCAATTGGAGGCAGAAAGTAGAATCAAAGAAAGTGAGTAGGGAGACAACAAGCGGAACAGAACTATCACTCGAAGATGATACGCGGATGACATCCATCTTAGAGACAAAGTCTACACCCTGTTGACTATCTCGGTAAACCAAGTCTTAGAGATGATAAAAGATGAACCTTGCCTGAAGAGACCGGCCCCACTTATAAGGGAGTCAAACCACGTGGATAAAGACAAATACAGTTCATTCCATTGGAGCAATGTACATTTTGGATTATGTAGAGAAACTAGTGAAAGAAGGATACCTTAATCAAATCATGAATTGGTTGCTCTCTCTTCGTGAATTGATTAAGGTATCCTTCCTTCACCAGTTTCTCCACATAATCCTTTAATTGGAAGCAATCTTTTGTAAAATGTACACTGCTCCAGCGAGAAGCTGAAAGGGCAATCCATGACGGAGGAAAAATGGATAACGGGAAGCAGCCACTCCCAATAGTTGACACCATCATCACATTAACTGAACATGAGGAGACTACCTGAAAGGAAAGCAAAGTGTATAGGCAAACACCACTATTGGAAGGAAGCCGAAAACAAGGACATGATACCGCCGACGTGTATCATGATAACACCAAATGTGGGATCCATATTTTTAAATATAGATCGATATGTATATATATGAGATTACATTTATTGTATCTTTGCAATGCAATGTAATATGTACCAAATCACCAAGAAATACTTCATTCATGTCATTATTTTAACTTGGAAATAAATATGAAAATAAATCTGTCCTAGGCATTTTTCAGTATTTTTGAAGCATCTTACTATCTTATATTTGTTAGACACACTAAAACACGTGTATAGAGTTGTCCAAACATGTGGAACAGATAAAACAATAAGCTTTAAATGTCCACATAGTTAGTCAATGTCCAATACGTGTCGAAACAAACACACTAGCAAAGGCGAAGTGTCTGTGGTTCACAGGTGTTCCATATAACCAAAACATGAAAAAACAAATGTATAATTTGTAGTATGTTAAAATCTCAAATAATTTCAGAAGAGTTCTTCTGAAGACGCTTCTATCTCCACTCTTCTTTCGTTGACAATAATTTCAGCACTTGAGTAATTTATAAACACGCTTTAATTTAAAATAAAATTTTTAATTTATTCGTAAAAAATCAGTAAAACAAATGTCTGAGAAATAATTAAAAACAAATAAATAGTTATTTCACGTTACTTTATGGACATATTCCAACAGCTTCCTCTCACAACTATTCACCAGCATGTCATCTACTTAAACTTCCACGATTTTCCCAAGCTGTTCTCCGAAGATTTTTTTTACCAACCTTTGGTAGGTTGCACCTACATTTTTTAAACCAAAAGGTATTACCTTATAACTAAAAGTACAACATTTAGTTATGAAAGATGTTTTCTCTTGATCAGGTTGGAACATTTTCACCTGGTTATTTTCAGAAAAGGCGTTCATGAGGCTCAAAAGTTCGTGTCTCGTGATAGCGTCCACCATCTGATCTATTTTGGGTAACATATATTTATCTTTTGGGCAGACTTTGTTCAAATCTGTGAAGTCTACACAATTAGCATCCTTCTCAGCAGAAAATTTTCCACCTGTATTGAGATGATTAAGGCGTCGTTATGGTGCCCGTCATATTCTAAGTCCATGTCGTCAAAATGAGCGGGGGATTCCCGCGCATATAATATCAAAAAATTCATGTGAATATAATATTTACTGATGTGAAAGTAAGCTATCTCCTTGAACTTGCACAAGAAGGATGGAAGGTAATGCATGGGTCAGGTCGTTTGTACAAAGATGATAAAGAAGAATATTTTACAAATGATCATCACCTTCAAATTCTTTTTTTTTTAAATTTTTTTTTTAAACACAAACATCTTTGTAGTTTCAATAGAAAACACTGACATCCCTTCAATTTTAAAATTACATTAACCACCCTAGAGACCTAAACCCAACTTGTAAAGTATGGGTTTAACCTTAGTTAAGTTAAATGTGAAATCTCTCTAATGCCCCACTCAACCTTTATTGCCATATTTTCATAGACTTCGTTACATCTTATATGAAAAAAAGATGATATTTTATTGGAGTCCATTTGTTAACGTGAGGTTTTAGACATTAATTCGAATAATAATAGCAAAAGACAAAAACTGAATTGGACAATTTTGGTTAAAATGTCATTATTATTGTAATAACTCAATCAAAACATGAGCTATTTAGAATTAAGAAATCTTAGTAAATAAACAAATTTTTAATTAAGTCATAACAGGTATTAGGTTTATGGAAAAATCAAGAATAGTATAAATTTCACAATTTTGAAATTTTATTAAGTCTCATCCTCTCTTCGCTCAGCCTCCTCCTGGGTGGCTTCAGTAGCGGCCAACCTCTCTTCCACAATTTTGAAATTGTCAAAAGAAAGAGTCTGGCACCTCTCGAAATCCTCAAGAACCTTCTTCACAACCTTCAAGGACTCTTCAAGCCTAGAATCCTCTGCTGCCGCGATCGCTGCTCCCTAAGCTAACTCTTCGACAATACTCTGGAGCTCGGCTTCTCTTTTGGAGAGCCGCTCAATTTCAGCTCTCTGAGTCTCGAGAACACCACAGTTGCTCTTGATCTCCCTCTTCCACTGAGCAACAATCTGCTAATTGGCCAGAAAGTACTCCTGAAGACTATTATGGAAGATAATGGCCTGAAAAAATACAAAAGAAAACACAGCTCTGTAAAATGAAGGAAGATGAGAAATAAAGAAAGTAAGAAGAAGAGGAAAGATAATACCTTCATCAAGCCATGACTTAGGGAACATAGTTGGCTCCCAACGGACATATTGCGAGCTGTTTCCATGTCCGTGCCTGACTGAACCCTGCATAGCACAATGTGAGCTGAGCGGGGGTCGCCCAAGAAGTTGACGGAAGCGGGGACCTAGGGGACCCCATGAAAATGTTTCCATCTCCATAAGGAAGGTCTTCGCCCACTCCTTTAGAACCGGAAGGCTGGACGGGAGTCGAATCCCGTTGTGTAGGGGCGGGGTGGAAAGACGTCACTGGGAAGTCTCAGCCGCAACAGAAGGACCAGGAGGAATGGCCGGAGGTGAAGCAGAGACAGACAAAGTCTCATTGGAAGTAGGAGAAAGGTGTGCTTGGGAAGTGCTCGGAGCCTTGCGTCGCAGATGGACGTTCCTTTCTTCCTCAGCAACGTCCCCGATGATAGTATTCCTTAGACGCGTGCTCCTTGACATAACGCTCCCTGTAAAGTTTTGAAGCAAACACTCCATTTTTGCGCCATCCCGTTCAGACCCAGGACAAATGGAATTACTAGAAACAGAAATTGGAGACTAGGAAGTAAGAGTACCTAGTGAAATTTCAAGAGAAGATGAAGGAGACGGTGTGGATGGCTGCACTAAGGATAGAGGCATTGCGTGAAGGGGTGAAGCTCAGTTTTCTTCCGGGATGAAGGCGACGTTGATTTCCCATCTCAGGTCTAAGAGATCGTCCCAATCCCGTCCACGGATGTTGAACGTGACTACGATCTTTTCCCTGACTCAGGGGATAGATATGAAGGTTTGTTCCTTTTGTTATCTACAAAATAAAGAAAAAGAAAGAAAGTTATCAAAGATAAACAAGAAAATGAGAAAATGGAAAGCGAAAAAGATGGGAATTAGAATTCCGATGACTTACCATAGACTCCCCATTTACAAGGAATTGCCCAGTTGCCACCACTGCCCAAGTTCCCTCTTATCTGGAGAACATCCCGTTCCTAATGATCATTTTTCTGCTCTCAACACTAGGGCGAGGGGCCAAATATTAACATTAAGACTCGGCGGGATACTTGAGATGTAGCATGCCCTAAGTTCAACTACTCCTAAATCTCGTCGTGCCTCCTATTCAAGGCTTCAAAATCGAGTAAACTCCTATACGAACTAGGGGTAAACTGAGACAGAGTTAATTTAAAGGTGTGAAAGAATTCTTGAAAGAAAGGAAAGAAAGGAAGCTTAAGTACCAATGCTATATACATAGGGCTTAAGATTATTTGGTATGGAGGGCTACAGGGGTGGTCTGCATGCCCGCTTTCACCTAAATCGCACACTACGTCGAGGGGAAAGGCATCAAGATGGGAATCTAAAAAATGCTCTAACTCGGCCTGGTTTCTAACCAAAGGTACATGGGGTTTAAACTTAGAAGTGTTTTCGCGGGCCATGAATTAAGAAGAATGGATTTTAGGCAAGAAATTTAGAAAGAAGACAGAAGAAGAAGATAGAGATGGTAAATATCATACCACGAGAAGATGAAGGTAGGAAGAAATGAAGAAAGAGAATCCTTAAATAGGCTGCAGATTTGAAAATAAAATAAAAATACGCTCAATGAATTTTTGGAAATGGGAATCTGAAGGGACGTTTCTAGAAAGATGCAACTGACAGGATATAATCGTCACTTGCGCCAACTAATGGCACAACGACAACTGGAAAAAGAAAAAGAAACAAAGCACCTCTCGCTCAAAGTAATTGAAAGCGGAAGCCGAAGAGGCAAAAGATAGGTAGTGAAAAGCTGCTTTATAGGAAAGTTGTCAGCAAAAATGGGAAACGAAGCGCCATCACAGGGAAAAAACGCATCACTCTTGATTTGATTAATATTATACGTATTTGTTTGTTATTTCCAAAAAAATGCAGGCTCCCAAGAAAAGACAAGATGGTCTTCGTAAAGGCGCATTCAAATCAAAATTCCTCATCATTACATATCAATAAGTCAAACTTTGTTAAATGTGATGGAGAGTGAATGAACAGGGAAAAATCACTCAAGACACGTGTACAGAAAGAAAAAATCCTAAGGGGACGCGTGTTGAACATGGCAAGATTGGGGGCTAGACGGAAAAAATAGAAGTGACATAAATATATCATGAGGAAAGAGCTTTAAATGGGAAGGAGCTCTAAATGGAAAGGAACTCTAAACGAGAAAGCCCTATAAACAGGAAGGAGCTCTAAACGAAAAGGAACTCTAAGCGAGAAGGAACTCGAGAAACGGAAAAGAGCATGAAAGTAGAAAACCTCATCAGAACGAGAAAAACAGACCAATTAACGCGAAAAAGCTGACGGTGGACCCGCGTCTCGAGAACGGGGAAGACATTCGCCAAACTGTGCAAGAACGGAAAAAGAAGAAGAGCGGGAACAGATGAAAGAGATTGGAAATAAACAATCAAAAGACTGTGATTGATTGGATAAGCTGAATGATTAAGATGAGACGGATTGACAAGCTACCAAGTAGCTGTGATTGATTTTCTCGAAACCATTAGAAATCACGAAGTGGTTGTGACTGATTGATGGCTGAACAAGACAGGTGGGAAACGAGAAGTGAATTTACCCCTTTTTACTTTTCATGATAGATTGGCTAAACTAAGGAAAAAGAAAAAGAAATTGCATTGAAATATATTTTTATTGATCAATCAGAATTGCCTCCTAGGATCTATAATTGTCTTAAAAGATCCATTATCCAAATAAGGTCAATGTGATGTGATCCAAATGCTATACTTTGGTTTTGAACTTTACCGAGTAGCTTTGGAGTATATTGCATATATTCATGATGATGCATGATTAAAATTGGCATTAACCATTACGTTCGTCTAAGTAAGAGGATCGTGGGTCTATAATGCATATTGGTATGGTTTGAATATATATTGATTTATACTTTTTTATTTCGACGAATATACATATGAATCTGAAATTATACATCATCATATATCTTATTATATGTTGGTTGCCATTGAATAATACATGCATAATAGCATTGGAATTGCTGAAAGCATATGTTCTTACATTCATGCCCCCAAACTTTGAAGAAGAAAAAAATATTGTAAAGAACTTTTTTGTTTAACCAAGGATCAAGGAGAAGAATATCGATAATGTTTAATTTATATAAGTATTAATTAGAGAGAGAAAGTAGGGAGCAAATAATCTGAGTTGTGTTTCTTGTAGTATTGAATATGTCATTTTTATGATTAGCATGGCATAAAAGAAACTTTATGGAACCATAACACCACGAGCCAAAATATTTGTCATGATTATAGCAATTTCTAGAATGTCAGGAATGTGTTGTCAAGAACCACCGAAGAAGTTAAACTTTTAAACAACAAATAGACTTCTCGATGCATGGATCCAATAAAATGTAGCCATGAATTTTTAAACCAAATTAGGCTACTATTTGATGGGTAAACAATATACCATGAAGGTAGCTCAGATATTACAACATAAGGAATTTAAATACTAAAATTAACATCCAGCTGTAATTAATCAAGAATAATAAATAAATCATTAATAATAACAGAGATGATATTTTAGCCTACTCATACTTTGTGAATACACAGATAATTATTTATAAGTTAGGTTAGGGACTCTCGTCTAAGTGTTTCATTTTATCATTTTCTCTTATCAAGAAAATCATGATTATCTCAATCGTTTGATCTCTATCTAGTGGATTGTTAACTTTATATCATCACTTTGAATCTCAGGTCAAATGGAATAATTAGATAAATATATTATCATAGATTTTTTTTTAAAAAATAGAATAAGTGACACATTTGGGCTACCTTAAATCTCCTAATAGAGACGTGAACATACTCTCATTTTTTTTTACTTAACCTCGGGCGGATCATCCAGGTCAGTAATGAGAATGTATGATGTTCTATAACTTGGTTGAATAATAATATATCATAGTATAAAAATAGTAAAAATATAAGATAGTCATGATTTTATTCACATAAATTAAAAACAATAATATGATATTAACTATATATATTTTTTAATTTACGTAAACTCAACATGATTACTAATAATAATCATAACTAAAAATAATTCAATTCAAATACATGTGCACGTATAACCAATTATATTAAATGAGTGAGAGAGGAAGAGGGTACAAGCTCCCAGTACATGAAACAAAAAAGAGATGGGGGCAATACGAGAAATTATTGGGAGGGACGGAACAGTCATTCCTGATAATTGCCTCGTGGATATATGAACTTATAAAAATGAACATAACTCTCTACGTGACAATATCTAGAGGGGCAGTCATATTATGGTCTCCCCTCCTTATAATTTCACTGCCAAGGCCAAGGGAGCACATGTCCTCTTGGCAATATGACTCCTCCCCTGGGTCTCAATAGGATTTCTTTCTGCTCCCGCCTATGATTCTCATTTAGGTATGCCAGTGATGTAATGAGCGTGGATATAAGAAAGATAAAAAACAAACAAACACAATCATTCAACATAGGAGTGTGCACTAATTGATCAAACCGAATCGGAACAAATCGAAAATGATCGGTTTGGTTGTTTTCTTAGTTAATTGTGATCGATTCAGTCTTGTATTAAAAAAGACCGAACTTTTAATTCGGTCCAAATTTTTCTTACATTTTAGATCGGACCGACCATTTATCCTCCATAATATATATATATATATATATATATATATATATATATATATCATATTTGTTTTCATACAATTTTCTCATTTCTCATTTCTTGTTTCTTTCAATTTGTATTTTTATAATCTCTATTTAATGTTTAATTTATATGTTGTGGTTTAAATTGTGAAGTTTTATTATAATACATGAAAAATTTAGAATCTCTTGAAACACATATGATTAAATTTATTGATGGATCTCTTGAAAAATTAAAAATTAAAAATTTTGGTGGACTGTAAAACCCGACCGAACTGACCAATTACTGGTCAATTCGATTTATATGCACATAATTGATCGATTCGATCCGTATTTTAACAAGATCGTGAATTCGGGTCGATCTAATTTTTATGTTAAAAAAAGATCGAACTGACCATGCACACCCCTGATTCAAGAAGAAAATAAAGTATTGTGGATTCACACAAAACATTAATACAATGAGAATTCTTTTTGACAATTCTACCCACTTACCTTTTCTATTTAGAAAAAAATCCTAGAGAAATACATTTGAGATGTTTTTATTGATTATGATTCAAATGACATATTCTTCATCACTATCCACTTTTTATTTTTTTTCAATACTAAGAATTAATTTCAAATACTTTTTGATTCCATTGTTTACATTTTCATTACCATTGCTATAACAAGTAAGGTTCTTTTGTTCTTCATCGCGTGAGTTAGTTTAAAAGTACTATTTCTCATTTACATCCTTCCATGAAAAACATATAAGTGCTTAAACTTTTGATACTTTCATTATTTGGTAATGAGGTATGTCTTACCCTAAACGTATGCATATTTCTTACGCAGGAATAATCATAGTTACTATTTTACTTTTATGCTATAGTGTTTGATTACATTATGGTCATGTATTTTATATATAATCAGTTAAATCACGTGCCACGCCAGTATTGTATGACATAATTTAATGAAAAAAATATCATAATTCATAATTTATTTATAATTTTTTTTATATTAAAGTCGCAAGCCACTCGTCAAAGAGTGGGTCAAGTGACTCCACAAAAAAATAATTAATTCTTAGTACGAATTTTTTTTTTACATTTTTTATCTTTGACCCAATGACTTTCAATTGTGATTCTATTGAATTTTTTAAGTTTTAGTTTTTTTTTTATTTATTTTCAGCCTTTGCCTTAATATTTTTTATTTTGAACTCCTAAATTAAAAATCAAATCTCTAAAATCTCCAAATGGCATTTCAAATTTCTCAATTTTCACCTATCCTCCCAGAGCCTAAGTTTCTGTAAATAGTAATAGACTACCACCATTGTATGATTGACGTCAACAATCACCGATCGTCAGTGCAGGTTTCGATTGCTGTCTCTCTCTCTCTCTTTTAAGGTTTCAGTCTCTCTCTCTCTACTCCAGGGCTCAGTCTCTCTCTCTTTGTGTGTTTCTGGGTGTAGAAATGATGAACCTGTCTGGTTCTGATCTTTGGGAAGTGATGAGCTTCAGAGATGATGAACCCTTTTTGGTTCTGATCTGTTATTGAAGATAAAATTATGTTTGTTTACAATGAGGGATGATGTATATATACA
Organism: Datisca glomerata; assembly: GCA_003255025.1. Taxonomy (NCBI): domain Eukaryota; kingdom Viridiplantae; phylum Streptophyta; class Magnoliopsida; order Cucurbitales; family Datiscaceae; genus Datisca; species Datisca glomerata. The sequence goes on along the minus strand of QANY01013727.1, from coordinate 221,166 downwards.
AGTGATTCTAACGGTTGCCTATGATCTCCTATGAATCCAACGGATGCCTACTTGTAGCCTGAAATCGTTTTTTACCAGAAATGGTTAGACATCTACTGTGTTTGGGAAAGTCTCTGTTCTGCTTCCCTCTTTTGCCTATGATGAAGATTTTCTTCTGAGGCTGCAGCTTTTCCTTCTTCAACACTGGGTCTCAGTCTCCCTCTCTCTATCTTTCTTTGTTTCCATTTCTCACTGAGTAGTATTAGAATTCATATTTGTCATGGCCAGTATAAGTGTTATTTTCTAAAATTATGTTATTTTCTGAAAATTATGTATGCATATATATTATAATAATATAAAATAAATGATAAATAAGAATAGAAGTGAAATTAACGACGTTACTGAATCTGATTTCTGAATCAGATTTGTGGTTGTATCTATGACTACGACTAGAGAAATCTAAAAATTAATGGTAGTATCATAAATCTTTGATATCAGAATGATGTTCACGTAAGTAAAATTTTCACATTGCGAGATTTTATCAACGAGCTTTTTTGATACAAGCCTAGTCTAGTATCGTACCGGGTCTATACAATAGAACTTGTTAAAAAAATACAAGTCTGAGGAACAAGCAAAGGAATTTGCACAAAATTCAAAAAGTCACTGCTATTTTTTCAGGCTTGACATTTTGTGTCAATTTTAACCAATAAACAGCAGTCTCCCTTCTGTTTCTGAGATAGGACTTTGCATAACAAAATATCTTTATAATAATTATTAGTAAAGATAGTCCAAATGAGCGGCTTCGGCAATAACCAATACAGACTTACAAATCAATTGGTGGAAGAAAACAGAGCATAGCTTCCTTAGATATATCTGCAACGTGGGAAAACAAATTGATTTCCATTCCATTTGCTGCTAATGCTAACGATAATTCTTTTTACGAGTAATGGAACTCATCCAACACACAAACTTAGCAGCTCTGCTTCTCCTTCTTCTCCTTCTTCTTTCATCCTTTTCAGAGCTTGGAACTGCCATTGACACCATCACATCAGCCAATTTCATCACCGACCCAGAATCTATAATCTCCAATGGAAGCAGCTTCAAATTGGGATTTTTCAGCCCAACAAATTCCACGAATCGCTACGTTGGGATTTGGTTTAACCCAATTTCAGTCAGTACAATAGCCTGGGTGGCTAATAGGAACAGGCCCTTAAATACCTCTTCTGGGGTCTTAACGATTTCCAGCGAAGGCAATCTAGTTGTTTTAAATGGGCAGAATAGGAACCAGATTCTTTGGTCTTCCAATGTTTCAAATTCTGCAAACAACAGAACAGCTCAGCTTTTAGATTCAGGTAACTTAGTTTTGAAAGATTCAACTACAGGGGAGATCATATGGGAAAGTTTCAAACACTTGACTGATTTTTACTTGCCCAAGATGAAATTAAGCTTAAACACAAGAACAAACGAGAAAGTGGAGTTGACATCATGGGAAACCCCATCTGATCCATCTATTGGGAAATTCTCATTTGGTATTAATCCTCTGAGTGTTCCTGAGGCTTTCATTTGGAATGGGACTGAGACATATTGGAGAAGTGGGCCATGGAATAGTAAGTCTTTTATTGGAATACCAGGCATGAACTCAGTGTATCTCTATGGGTTTAATCTTTTGATGGATGATGGAGTTTACTCTATGTCTGTTGTTAATGTTGATGATCCTTTCTTTTTACATCTCTTGTTGGATAACAACGGGAGTTTGATACAAAGGCATTGGGACAGCAATACGAGTGATTGGGGGGTTGATTGGATGTCTATAGGGAGCGAGTGTGATATCTATGGGAAATGTGGAGAATTTGGGATTTGTAATCCACAAAACTCACCAATCTGTGGATGTTTAAATGGGTTTGAGCCAAGGAATTTGGAGGAATGGAATACAGGGAATTGGAGTAGTGGGTGTGTGAGGAGAACAGAATTGAATTGTGGGAAGGTGAATAATACTGTTGAAGATGGGTTTTTGAGACTGGAAAATGTTAAAGTACCTGGTTTTCCAGGGTGGACAGCTGTTTCTGAAGAGGAATGTAGAGCTGAGTGCTTGTTGAGCTGTTCTTGTATGGCTTATGCTTATGATGAGGGGATTGGTTGTATGTCATGGAATAGAAGCTTAGTTGATATGCAGCAATTTTCTGAACCTGGAGCATATCTTTACCTTCGCTTGAATTCTTCAGAACTCGGTACGTAACTTATTTTTAATTCTCTCTAGTAGTTTTACACAGATATTTATGGTCCTTTCTGCTAACTCAATGTGATTCAACTATTTTAAATAGCTTGGCTTCTTTACAACTTAGTTTTTGTTCTCTCTATTACTTGTATATAATCCTACTTTTGTCAAAGAGTTATGCCAAATGTAATATCAAAATCACTCAAAGATGATATTTAATAGGATAAATTACACTAGCATTTCTTATAGTTTGTCTTATTTACACAGAGTTTTATTGCCTTTTTTATTAATGTAATTTAAAAGGTAAAAAAATTACTCTTTCTTCAGTTGATATCTCATTATTTCTTGATCTATCTGTTTTAAATTTCAGCCATAAATAATATTTCACACATATTCTTAAGCATTGGTGACAACTGTAATAATGATATCAGAAATATGATAAATAATGATGATTCATCAACATGAATTTTTTACTTAAATTGACAAGTAAGAGCATTTTGGAAAGAAAATTGTACTATGGTCAAACACATAGGCTACGATGAAATTAAGCCGATTTCCATGTAATTAAGGCAAAACACAGAGAATAAGTTAGTGTAATTTTTACTCTTTTTAGTCTTGTTTGGCCTACGTACCTATCCAAAATACTATGTCTCAAATTCTACATATGGTCTTTGTGGGTAAATAGCTTTTTTGTGTGATTTACAGGTAAAAGTAAAACTAAAGACATAAAGGTGATTGTTTCGGTTTTGGTTACTGTGGGAGTTCTTATACTTATCATCTGCTTATACTTCTTATGGAAAAGGGTGGCTAAAAGAAGATCTTACATCAGAGGGGTAGAGAATTCTAAATTTTTAGAGGATAATTGGAAAGGGGAAGGCAACATAAACCAAGTTAAACTCCAGGAAATACCTCTTTTCGAATTTGAGAAGCTTGCAACCTCGACGAACGACTTTCATTTTAATAACAAGCTTGGTCAGGGAGGTTTTGGTCCAGTTTATAAGGTATTTCTATTACCTTTGATCTGCCAAAGGTTGTTTTTCCAATTAAGTTGAAAGAAAGCGGTAAATAAATTATTATTTGTTCCAGGGGGTATTGGTAGATGGACATGAAATAGCAGTAAAGAGGCTTTCTAGAGCATCTGGGCAAGGAATAGAAGAATTTATGAACGAGGTGACTGTGATATCCAAACTTCAACATCGAAATCTAGTAAGGCTGCTTGGTTGCTGTATTGAGAGAGAAGAAAAGATGTTGATATATGAATACATGCCCAACAAAAGTTTAGACTCTTTTCTATTTGGTAAATATTTTGTTAACACCCTTTTCCTTCTCTTATTTACGTTATACATCACTTATTTACGCCAATTCAAGTAGATGGTACCAAACAAAAGCTTCTAGATTGGAGCAAACGGTTCAAGATCATCGAAGGAATTGCTCGAGGACTCCTTTATCTCCACAGGGATTCGAGGTTGAAGATTATACATCGAGATCTAAAGGCGAGTAACATTTTATTAGATGAGCAACTTATCCCGAAAATTTCAGACTTTGGTATGGCTCGAATCTTTGGGGGCAATGAAGAACAGGCCAATACAATACGAGTAGTTGGTACCTAGTAAGTAGATTTATTTCAGCCTTAAGATTATCACTTTAGCCATCGTAGTCGTAGTTTACCTACAATTTCAATTTGGCTATTGCATCGTAAAAATTCTTTAAATTATCCTCCAAGTTGGAGGGAAATGAGGTGAGGAGAGAAAATTTGTTGACCGTGTAAATTTTAGGTCTCACGCGTGTCAGGTGTGCACATAATATGTTACGTCTACAGAACGTCAAAGTTTTCAAAGGTTGACAAATAATGAAATTGAAAACTTTTAAAATGTCGTCGCCAAATTAGAACTAGAGACAAACAGCAATGGCCAAATTGATAAACTTCTCTTACATTAATCAGTTCTTGAATTGACAATGTTGTTTTATTGATGAACTCTAGTGGCTATATGTCCCCTGAATATGCAATGGAAGGTCGATTTTCTGAAAAATCGGACGTCTACAGCTACGGAGTTCTGTTACTAGAAATTGTCAGCGGGAGAAGGAATACAGGTTTTTATCAAGATGAGCAATCTTTGACCCTTTTAGAGCTTGTAAGTTTATCTTACTCATTTAAAGAAGTTCCATCTGAAGTCTAATAGTCAACGAATGACACATTAAACTTGTATTAATAATTAATTCAAATATATAAATTCATCTTAATATAACAGTTTAAGGGCTACATCTGTATTATTTTCAGGCATGGAAACTGTGGGTTAAAGGTGAAATTGAAGCTTTAATAGACACAGAAATATATGATCCACTAAATCAAATGGAGATGATGAGATGTATTCATGTGGGGCTTTTATGTGTTCAAGAAGCTGCTAAAGACAGACCAACTGTTTCTACTATTATTTCAATGCTGAATAGTGAAATTAGGGAACTTCCTACTCCAAACCAACCTGCTTTCGTTTTGAGGCAGATTACCACAGATTCAAGGTCTTCACAACAAAGACACAGCAGAAGTTCCATTAACGATGTTACGGTCACTGACATTCATGGCAGGTAATACGTGTTTTTGTTTGATAATTTTAAATTTGTTCTGTATAAAGCACATAACTATTTTTTGATGTAATAAAATAAACTTCAGAGTAATGCAGTTGTAATTCTTTATGGTATTCTTTTGTCTTACCATTTAGTCGTCACAACAATGCTTTTCTAGAATAAAGAACAACAACAATGTTTTTTTTTGCCCGTCCGCTCAGCTACTTGCAGGGTTGTCCGACTAGGTTCACTTCTCTCAACCGAACATGAGAGTTTATGTTGTATCTGGGCTGTTGAGCTTAGATCAATGTTACCACAATTCAGTAAAAGGGCATGGAACTGTGTTCCAGTTCCATCGTTCCCAAACGGGGTTCCATTCTGGTCTGGAATGGTAAATCGACCGTTCCAGTTTTTAGGGATTTTTAACAGATTTTTAGGTTTTCTTTGTTTCAGAAAAGAGAAGTAAAATGTGTTTATATATGGTTTTCTCATTTACATCCGTTTCTATATTTTGCCTCAAACTCCCTTTATATATGTCTTTCTTTATATATTTTATAGAATTTTTAAACTACATTTATCGGTCCAAATAAAATAATTCTACGTTCTAAGTCATCATATTTCGTTCCAAGAGTACGATCTGGGTAACATTCTTAGATTTCAAAAACTCAAGTCAGTTAATGAAAAGTAAGAAAAAAAACATTCAGACACAATTTTTTCTCTGCGTCTATATCGAGTCAATGAAGATCTGAGCTCAGTGGCCCAGATAGCATAACCCATTGTCGCAACGTGTCTGCGACGATTGAAAAATCATTTGTAGAGAAAGAAATTTAGAGTTGCCACCAATCATTTTAGGATGTGATTGGTCACCCAATTTTAAAATAAAATTTTTGGTCTATGAAAACTCAAAGTTGATAGGGAGTCATTTATGTGTGGAGAATGTATTAGCACCCTACAACACCCATTGTTAAAATGGTTACCAAATTCAATCAAATGCTATCCAAGTTATATTTTCAAAATAAGATTGAAGAAATTCATTTTTGAATATCCATTTAGTATATTTTGTATCATAAAAATGAACAAAATAAATGATCTTTAATGAGTGGTACAAAGACCATTGAAAAGTGATTTTTTTAGTTTTTTAATTTTTGAAAATCAAATTATTATTATTGGAGTTATTCTTAGTATCCCAAAAATAACCTCTCATCTCAGTAGTTCGAGAAATTTGGTATCCCAAAATCTCAAAGTCCGTCATTGGAATTTTTAGTAAAAAAAGATTGATAAAGATGATATAATTTTAATTTACATGTAATTTTGTGACCCGAACATATAATGATCTAAACAAAACTTATATTAATAACTAAAAGGGGTAAAAGAAATAAACAGATAAAAACAGTCAGAATCACATGTAGTTATATGCTGACAAAGTGGAAAAAATATAAGGTAGAAGATGAATATGTAAAACATGTAAAATAAGATAAATGTAAAAGATCTAAAGTGTAGTGAATATTAAACTGAATATAGAAATTTCAAAATATAATATAACTATAAATGATTTCAATTTAATTTTTAATATAATATAACTACAATATTATAATATAACTATAAATGATTTTTTATTTTTAATATAATATAACTACAATATTAGAAATTTCAAAATATAAATATTTTTGGGTTTTGATATACCATTTTTTTTATTTTGGACTACTTTGTTTCACTAATTACCACTATTTTCTTTCTTCGTTCATTGCTAATCAAATAGTAAAAGAATGATCATGGGTGATAATTAGTTCAAACAAGTGTCACTAAAATAGTAACAAGATCTAAGAAGGAAAGACTTATGAGAAGATGAAATATTTTAAAACTTAAATATTTGCATAATCTTCATATAGATGTTTAACTCTCTATTTTATATATTTTTATGTATGAGAAATTATCATAGGAGATTTTTGCAACAAATCTACATTTTCAACCCATTAAAAGGTTGATTCATATTGAGTTAAACTGCACCTCTCAAAGGCTAAATCTCCATCCTCATTTATTGAATTGATGACAAAGATATTTCATTATCAAGTTTGAAGAAAAATCATAACTCAAGATTAAGAGTAAAAAAATGAAGAAAAATGAACAAACACTTCTGTTTTTTATGAAAAATGAAATAAAGCATATAAACTACTTGAGTATAAAGGAGAAAAGGTGAAGAACAATGAATAATATATCTTATTAGTATAGGTGCAACAAATTTAAACTACTTTAAAAAAAGAATGAGAGAAAATGAATAATAGAATATGAATATAAATGAAAACTCTATTTCTTTCCCTTTTAGAAAATATCTCATTCTTACACACTCTCTCTCTTAAAAGACCTCCCTTTCTCTCTCTAAAAACATTCTTCTCTTTCTTGCTTCCAAAAGCCTCCTCTCAAGTGAAAACCCCCTACCTATTTATAGAAAAAATTAGGGATTTACTTTTTTTTTTCTTTTAATCCTTATGCTCTCTTTTTTATTTTTTGTTAGTCCTTGAATTTTTCCTTATATTTTTAGTTCCTAGTCTATTTATCTATTTTAAACATTGAACTTTTTTTGTTTTTTCAAAAAATCATACACATGGTCTAAGGCTAGTAAATAACCTAATAAACAAAGTGTGTGTATTTAAAGTTTTGGACTAAACAAAATACAGTATTTACAACTGACCTCGTTTGTTCATGCTTTTGAACATAGAAGGTGTACAAAGATTAGATACGTATTTGATCGGCGTGAGAAAATATTATATGGATAAGGAGAATTGAAACCTTGACTGATTCAGGCTCTATGAAATGATAAAAATGTGAAATGGGCCTAGATAGACACAGGCTTTGACCTCGACGCAATTCGAATTCGATTTAACTGATATATAGAAAACATACTTGAATAGACAGGTTTCGACCTTGACTGAATTCGAGTTCAATTTAACCGAAGATATTTGAAAAGAAACGGACCTCGAGAGACACAGGCTTCGGCCTCGACTCAATTCGAGTTAGATTTAACTGAGATATTTGAAAGAAAAATAGACTTAGATAGACAAAGGTTTCGACCTCGACTCAATTTGGGTTCGATTTAACCAGAAATATTTGAAAAGAAACAAACCTGGAGAGATAGAGGCTCTGACCTCGACTCAATTCGGGTTTGATTTAACCGGAGATAGTTGAAAAGAAGTGGATCCAGATAGATGTAGGCTTCGACATCGACTCAATTCGAGTTCGATTTAACTATATTAATTGAAGCGGACCAGGCGCTGGCATTGGACTTTGACCGCGACAAAGTCAGGTTCGATTTAACCGAAGATATTTGAAAGGGAAACAGATCTGGATAGACATAGACTTCGATTTTGACTCAATTCGGGTTCGATTTAAACATATTAATTAAAATTGATCATGGGCTTCGACCGCGACAAAGCCGGGTTCAATTTAACCGAAGAAAATGAAGTGACGTTTGATATTATGTATACAAGCTTTATATGGTAGCTAGAGTTGGACTAATGCAAACTCTAAATGTTGGAAAGTCATGTGTCGATTTCAAAGGAATATCGTGAGATGACTCATGCACTTGAATTGTATCAAAACAAAACAATGTGATACTTGTCTATGCATTGTAATTCTTGAATATAATGCAAAGTAGTGATTTTGAATGCATGCTATGCATGATTGTGAATATTTTTAAGAAGATTATTTGATGATTTTTTGAAAGTTGACCAATGTGGTCTTAGATTTTAAATTGATGTTCTTGATGAATTGATATAAATAAAATAACTAGTATGATACATGTTTATGCAATGAAATTCTTGACTTATAATGCAAGTGAGATGATCATGACAGCATGAACACCATGCATGATTACGAACATTTTAAGAAAATCTTATGATGGTGTTTTTATTTTTTATTCTTGGAAAATTGGCCATTGTGGTCATCTCCATCATCCTTTAAAACAGTCGCCTGGACTAGGATCATAGACAACGAGATATCAAGCTTATAATAGAGAAAATGGTGTGCTCCTTTATACTGGATCATGCCCCGGTATTCAGCTTCTGTCGTTGGTGGAGACAAACAAATGATTTTTCTTATTTTGCTTCTTCTCTTCACTCCCAATTTTGTAAAACGTCCAATAGTGTTCTGCTGAGCTTTCGCTATGAATATACTGCTTTGTAACTTCAATGCTACCATCTTGCTTATGGCATTTTATATAGCTTCAAACCCTCTTATATATATATATATATATATATATATATATATATATATATATACATGGTGACATTTGTCCCTCCTTTTTCTTTCGCCAATGGTGCCCTTTCATGTTTTCACCATTACCTCAAACTTTTTTTCCTCATTGCCATTTTAAGCTTTCACCATGACCTCAAACTCTTATTTTTCTTTTTTTTCATTTTTGCCAAAAGCCACGCTTCTAAGTAATTTCAAGGGTAGTTTGCAATGTCATCTACATGCTCTGAATCTTGGAGGAAAGAAATGGAGAAAGTAAGAATGATAGAATGTATATTGAAATTAAAAGGCTTCTTATTAACCAAAAAATGCTGATAAATAAGGATTTGAAGAGGTTATGAGAAAATGAATTGTGAAATAAGATCTTTTTCATTTTGGGAACGATTCTTTTGAGAACTACAACATTTCTCATGCCACTTTTCACACTCATAGTGACCAATTTTTTCTCCTTTTTCTCCTTTTTTCGTACTTTTTTTCTTTCCTTTTTTTGAAACATGATGTCTTACTCATGACATATATATATTGAGGTATTAACTTATTTAAAATCATGCTCTTATTGTAGATAGATCTTTATCCGAAGATGACTTTTATAGCTACCAAAAGAAATGATCAAAGGCTCAAAACTCATCTGAAAATTATATGTCTAAACTAATGATCACCGTTGAGGATTTTGCTGAACAAAGACTTCCCCAGTGTGGGCTTTGACATTTTTGTTGAACAAATTTTCCCCTAATGTAAGAGGGCATTCATAAAAGTATCACAAGGCTAATTTGATTTTGACTTTTTTTGCAATATTTTTTTTGCCTTGGTCTTTTTCTTTTGCCCCAGTTTGAGAAATTTTTTTAACTTTTTTTAGAGTTGTATTTTAATAAAAAAGAATAATTACTCCAGTGTAGAGAATGATCATTGGTTGAGTGTCATGAAATGAAGATTTTTTAAGACTCAATTGGGCTTGCAATGAATAGAAGTGTCTCTCCATCATTTCCAATCAGAAGAAAGAACGTCTCTCCATCATTTCCAATCAGAAGTACAACAAGAATATGATCTCAGATAACAATAATACCTTTTGTAATGTCTTTATTCACCAGACAAAAAATTATCTTTCGTCAGCTTTCTACTATTCTCATGCAATGGTGGAAATTTAGAACTAATTATGAGTTGTCGTCAGCTTTCTGAAAGTTTAGCAAACCGACTTTGATTAACAGTTGAATTTTTAGCTTTCAACATTGTGCAATTTTCATTTGAATGTCCTATCACCTCAACATGATAATCACATCGAGTAGTTGAATCATACCACTTACGATATGGTGGCTAGAGAGGCTCGTAAGGGACCGATACCAACTGTTTATTTTGTATTAATTGTGATAATAATTTCATATAGGACATCAGAAATGAATCATATTGGACACACCGTTAGTTATTCCTATTCTTTGTTTGAGGCTGATCAACCTGACCAACATTTGATGGTGAGTTGGTGGTATCGCACTGAATCTTGGGTTGTTTTGAAATATTGGTTGTTGGGAGTGATAATTGTATGGCACTTATGAGGTATTTGCCACACATGAATTCGCAGATTTGGATCATTCACTGTACTTTGGAAATCCTGGCCCGAGGTTCACAACTTGTGATGGATACACAAATTGATTGTCAATACATTTATCTATTCTTGCTTCGACGGTGGCTCTTTTTCTGCGGATGATGCTTCTAACACAACTTCTGAAATTCTACAATTTTTATCTCATATCTTATTCTTTCACCAGTCATTATCATATTAAAAGGGTTGTTTAAAGCATTTTCAATCATTCTATTATAGGATAGAGACCTCAAGGCATTAATGAAGATTGCTGTCATTTATTTTCTGATAAGATGGGTTGCACCCGAACCGCTAATTCCCTCCATGTTTGAGCATATTCCTTAAAGCTTTCAGTATACCTTTTCACCATCCTTTGTAGATCAAAACTATCAAGAGCCATATCTATATTGTACTTGTATTGTCTCAGAAAAAATGTTAGCTAAGTCTTTTCATCCTCGGATATGTTGACTATCCAGCTAGATGTATCAACGAGATGTAACCCTCATTAGGTTGTCTTGAAAAAATGGATCATCAACTTATCATCATGCGTGCATGCAACCATTTTTCAGTAATACATGATAAGGTGACTCCTCGGGCATATGCTGCTATCATATTTTTTAAACTCAGGTAGTTTGAACTTGTTAAGGATAGTTACATCATGGACTAAGCATAATTGGGTCACATCAATGATTCCGTACACATTTGTTCCTTCTATAGCATGTAACCTCTATTCAAGAAAATATAACTTATCACTCGTCAGCGGGCCTCTGCGCTTTTTAGTCATCAAGACCATGTATGATGATTGACTCATTATTATGTTCCCCTTGTGAGTTGAAAACTTGATTGTGTCCAGATGCCAGTGTTGAGGTGATGTCCTAGTTTTTATTGAATGCATCAATTCCTGGGGACATGAAAATGGATAGTGCTGCACATTTCTTGTTCATCCATAACTCTATCTTGAGATCGTGTTGTCTTAGAATGATGGAGACGCACAAGTGAGCTTTTTTATTTTTTTATTTTTAAAAAATTGATGAATTAATCTAGATTAATGTATGAGTGAAGGAATGGACTTACAATGCATGAAGCGAAGAATGAATCCTTTAATGCATGATGAAATAATGAACTTATGATGAATGTGATGAAGACAAATCATAAATTTAAACCACGTAACAGATGATGTTAATGTCAATGAAAGAAAACAATATATATGAAGAGAAAAATATCTTGTCAAAAAAATTATTTAACTTGTATGCTAAAATGATAACAATACAAATGTTGCATGAAGTCATGAAAATGATATATCTATGACGATGATGATGTTGAGGAGGATGATGGTGATAGCTCATAAAAAGTATGACAGTTAAAAGATCACACATAATAATTCAAAGTGTCATATTTAGCACTTGGACGACCCTAGTATTCATTTTCATTTGGCCATTGGGTGGACTTTAAAGTTGTGGAGATAAGTGTGGTTAAGGTCTGAAGTTCTTACTATGCGCCTATGTTGTCCACACTGTTATCTAAATGGAGTAACATGGGCCTCCAAATGGTATCCCGGAAGGGTTGATCTGAGTGAGAACTTTCATGAACCTGCACGGGAACCGTAATTCCACAAAACATTCCACTACTCCTTTTTGCTAATCGTAAAGAAAAAGCCCGGGTATATGGTTAGTGCATGTGTGTGAATAAGAAAAAAGAAGAATTAAATAAACAAACAAAGAACCACACAAGGGATAGCATATGATAAAATTTTGGCTTGATTCTCTATTGATCTAAACATGGTTAGGCCAATTACCTCCCCAGTGGAGTCGCCAAGCTGTCGCAACGTGCCTACAATGCGGAGCGGCGATTGAAAACATGGTTAGGGTGTGACTGGTCACCCAATTTTAAAACAAAAGTTTTGGTCTATGAAAATTTAAAATTGATTTGAGAGTCCTTTGAGTATGGGGAATGTATTAGCACCCCACAATACCCATTATTAAAATGATCTTTAATTGGTGGTATAAAGACCATTGAAAAGTATTTTTTTAGTTTTTCAATGTTTGAAAATTATAGCATTATTGGAGTTATTCTCGGTATCCCAAAAATAACATCTCACCTCAATAGTTCGAGAAGTTAGGTATCCCAAAAATCTAGTTTTTCAATGTTTGAAAATTATAGTATTATTGGAGTTATTCTCGGTATCCCAAAAATAACATCTCACCTCAATAGTTCGAGAAGTTAGGTATCCCAAAATCTCAAAGTCCATCATCAGAATTTTTAGTAAAAAAATAGATCGATAAAGATGATATAATTTCAATTTACATGTTATTTTTTACCCAAACATATACATGTTATATAATCATAAGTGAATGATTAATCAATCACAAATATGATAATATAAGAGATCTACATAGATAAAGTCTAAACAAAAGTTATATTAATAACTAAAAAGGGTAAAAGAAATAAATAGATAAAAGCAGTCAGAATCACATGTAGTTGTACGATGAGGAGAAAATATAAGGTAGAAGATAAATATGCAAAATATGTAAAAGAAGAGAAATGTAAAAGATGTAAAGCGAAGTGAATATTAAAATAAATATATAAAAACAAAAAAGGAGAGGAAATTAGAATAAAATGAATATATTAAAAAATGAAGGGGTGGGGGAGAAGCCGCGGCTTGTGTACATAGCGTGCATCACCCTCTATCTTAACAGAGGGTGTCACCCTCCTGTTTTCGGCTACAGAGGGTGATATCACCCTCCTTTGACTTCTTTTTTAGTTTAATTTCTCATTTTTTTTTATATAAAATAACACTAAATTAATTTTTATTTTTTAATATAATATAACTACAATATTATAAATAAATTAATATTAAAAATCTCAAACTATAAATATTTTTTAATTTTAATATATCATGTTTTGGACTACTTAGTTCACTAATTACCATCATTTCCTTTCTTCCTTCATTACTAATCAAATAGCAAAGGAATGATCATGAGTGGTAATTTGTCACTAAAACAACAACAAGATCTAATAAAGAAAAGACTTATGAGAATATTAAAAAAATTTCAAAACTTAAATATTTACATAATCTTCATATAGATGTTTAACTTTCTATTTTATGTATGAGAAATTATCATATGTGTTTGCAATAAATGTACATTTTCAACCCTAAAGAGTTGATTCACATTGAGTTAATTTACACCCCTCAAATACTTTATCCTCATCCTCATTTATTGAGTTGATGACAAAGATATCTCATTATCAAGTTTGAAAAAAAATCATAACTTAAGATTAAGAGTAAAAATGAAGAAAAATGAACAAACACTTCTATTTTTTGTTTATGAAAAATGAAACAAAGCATATAAACTACATGAGTATGAATGAGAAATGATGAAGAGTAATGAACAATATATCTTTAGTAGAGGTGCAAAAAATTTAAGCTACATTAAAAAAAGAATGAGAGAAGATGGATAATAGAAGATGAATATAAATGAAAACTCTATTTCTTTCCCTCTTAAAAAATCTCTCATATTTCTTACACACACACTCTCTCTTAAAATACCTCAATTTCTCTCTCTAAAAGCCCTTCTTCTCTTTCTCACTCCCAAAAGTCTCTTCTCAAGTGAATACTCCCTCCCTATTTATAGACAAAATTAGAGTTTCATTTTTTTCTTTTAATCCTTATGCTCTTTTTTTAGTCCTTAAACTTTTTCCTTATATTTTTAGTCTCTATTCTATTTATCTATTTTAGACATTAGGCTTTTTTTGTTTTTTTGAAATACCATACGCATAATATAAGACTAGTAAATAAATTAATAAACAAAGTGTGTATATTTAAAGTATTGGACTAGACAAAATATTGTATCTACACCCCTCTTATAAGAGGAGATCGACATTTAATTAGAGAAGATAAGGAAGAGACGCGTGTGTTATAGATGACTATGGCACGACAATTGTGATTCTTTGTGGCAAATTTCATCAAGTGAAAGTAGTAGTTCAAGATGATACGAATTTCACAATAATGTTAAACATTTGGTATCAGATTCGGTAATGTGTTGGAGTCTATCATGTCATTGGCACTTGTCGATATTGCTATGGTTAAATACTCTCAGCCACATATGAAGGATAATTAATGATACGAGTAATTTTACACTGCAGAGGATTTAAATTAAATTTTAATTGATTATATGCGTTAAATGTGTATACATTAGTTTATCTTATAAATTTGACCAAAAACTTCTCTCCTAAATTGTCCAACCACAATTGTTAACTTTGACTCTCAATGATCCTTTGAAAAATAATTAGCCTTGGTTAATCCTGGGTTGTAGACATTTTTTTTTCAAATTTTCGTGCTGCGAAAGGCGTTCTTCCAGAGAGTACCATATCAGTCTACAAATTTGAAAAAGAAAACAACTATTTTTCCATTAGATTTGAAGAAAATACCAAGAAAATGCGTAACTGGGAAAATAAACAATTAGATATAGAGGAAATTTTGAAGCTATATTTAGATATTTGAAAAAAATGAAGAAAATGAAAAACTTTTGGTTTCCATGAAAAATGAATTGAGAAACTAATATTAATTGAGTTTACTAGTTTATAAATTTCTTGACTTTTCTTCTTGTTTCTTTTACCTTTTTTCTGTTTGAAAGATGAGAATTAATTCGTAATCAATTTTATTCTGAGGTTCGATTTTGAATGGGATCCACATTTTATTTTGATAGATCATGACAGATAATACTCATATCGTCAAAAATGATATTTAAAATATGATGAATTAATGCTCAAAATGCATGAACTTGAAAAAATATGAAAGTGTGATCATGTTACACTTGTATAGATCAGCACTCAAACTCTTTATATAAATCTAATATTAAATTATCGAATTAATTTTGAAATTTATTTCAGAACTAAAATTGCAAAAATAAATCTGAAATTTAATATTTAACAGCTTTGGAATAAATGTCATTTTTCAAAATTGACTTTGAATTTATTTCAGAATTATATTCATTTTTTCAATTCTAAACCCCTTTCTGATTATAGATTGTCACCTCCTCTCTCCTCTGTTTATTCCATCACATCAAACTCAAATAGTTTCCTCTGCTTTCTCATTGTTCTCGTCTTCTCCGGTACTAAGTCTATACTATTTGTAGAGAATTCGGTATTCAATATGATAGAGTTTGGGTTCTAATCAGTTTGTCAGAGTAGTTTTCGTGGTGCATAATAGTCTTTTGTTGTGTTGTTGAATCCTAGATTTCTAGCACTCACCGAAGTAGAAAAATCTGTTTTAAGGAGACTGTGCACACTGGCATCGGCTCGGAACAGAGTTATGAACTGCTCGGTATCATATTTGTAGATTCATTTATCTAATTGCAAAATTTGTTTATTGTCTTCAATTTATGTACATATTTTACATACGGTAAAAATCAATCTGAAAACAATTTTTTGATTTAAAAGACAAAAGCAATTCTGAAAAGTTATGATTTCCTGATTGTTTTGAAATCTGGAATGTTTGTTAAAATATGAATTTTTTGTGATAGTAATGTTCTTAAATGGATAAACTTTAAAAAGTCATAAAAATTGACTATGAATATAAAAAATATAAAAATAACCTCGGGCATACTTTTCAAGAGAAATAGAAATTCACGTAAAAAATTTTTGACTGCATGCGCACTACTTTCTCTTATTTTGGTAGTTTATCTGATATATATATGGTATAATTATATATACTAGTGATATTTTTATAGTATACACAACATATACGGTAGATATAATATAAATTATGAATAAAAATTTAAAATTTCAGGGAACGTTTTTTGGCGAGGGAGTTTTGTTTTTTACAATTAGGGTGGCTTTTTTATTTTTGTTTTAGCTTTGGCTATTTCTTACTTTTTTTCTTAAAAGTGTAATATTGTTCACGTTCTCCTGAAAAAAAAAATAACTGAAACTCATATAAGTAGCTAAAAATAATTTTAAAAACATAATATATTGGAGTATCTTTGTACAAAAGTTTTAAATTAATTATGAAAGAGATGGCGTGTCCAAAAAACCTGTATATTTCTACAACATTTAAAAAATCCGATACATATTAAATTCACAAGGAAAATTGTCTATTTGGTGCAACTTGTTTAGAACAAACTATGATAAAAATAGCCAGAAAATCAGATAAGAATACCACGATTTACGAGGTTTTATGTCTTTAGTGTGTTTTGTAAAAGTTATTATGAAAATAGACCACTTTTGAAAGTATTTAGAGAATAGATGCATATTTGGGCGATTTTATTTTTCCCACGTAGGATGCCAGCAGAGCTCCTCTCAAAGAGAGACGTTTTCAAGCGGTGAGTTTCCATATAAAGAACATCGCCTCTTAACCTTGTAAAGGATCTCGCCTCTTCTACATGGGAGTTTCATTTTTCCCCTCCCACTCTTCAATAAAATCTTACTTTACCCCTATATAAATAGTACCTGCAAATTCAATGATTCTGCCTTCCACACACACATTCAGCAGCCAGCACAATATTATTTATCCATTCTACTATCTATCCCTTACACTCATTTATACTACAAATTCATTACCATCTTAATAGCTTTAAAATAACTAAGAATCAATATCTTAACAATCCTTACAAAAGAGTTCAGATATGATAAAGTTATAACATACATAACATGCATGAGTTAAAATATACATAAGATGTAAGGCAAATAATGAAAGAGTAATAATCATCATGTCCCATAAGATGCCTTGCTTATGCTTACAATTGAGTGGATTCTTGTGGTGGATCCTCAAGAGTTGTATCAAAACCTTTTTCATTGTACATAATTGGGATGTCATTAGAGATATGGGCATGTCGTCCACTACTTCTGAAGATTGGTGGTGTAAATGGTTCATACTCATGCTTGTTGTCTTCATCATTAACTGTTGTCTTCATCATTTACAATTCGGTTATGGTGTTGTGATGAATTTTGTGTCCTACGAGGTACTGGATGGATGATAGACCTCATGCACTTTTCCATTGCTTGAATTGTTGTTCCACATGCATCATGTATAAACAGAATTGTCTGATTTCGCTCCTGCAATGTCGACATTGATGTGGTGTATGGTGTCATTCTGCATAAAACAACAAAAATACAATTTTTAAGTACAAACAAATAAAATAAATATTGATAAATTCATATAAATACCATGAACTCGTGGAAGGCTCCTTGTCGGCTTATATACTAATGTGTGATACTCCAATACTAATTGAAGTAAGAGTCACTATCTTCCTCTTCTGCAATTGCATGGTCGGGAATGTTATCTCTACGCGCATTTTGTTTCCCTATGTACTGATGGTGTTCGAGTCACCAATCAACCAATCAAGTTCATGTCTTCCTTAAGTAGTATTAGCCGAAGTTCATTCCAATATACACATTAATTTCCTTAATCGAATTACAATCATGACCAGCCCCTTTTGAACCCTAAACTATCTTACATCCATTCTTCAACTTACTAACCAACATAACTTTCCTCTAGCTACATAAACAAAAATATATATAGCAAAACATTATTTTTATTGTTGAAAGAAAAATATTTAGATATTGCAAAATCAAACTTTAATAGTCACCCTATCACTAATAAAATATGTTTTACTAACAACATCATAAATATTTCCAAAAATTTCACTAATAACAAACAAAAACTTTAAGGAAATTTGGATAAAAACACATAAACACTTCAGAGTTTCAAACAAAATTTATACCTAATGTACTAGGAAGGCAAGAACTCGACAGCTAAGACGGTGCACACAATCGGCGACGATCAGAGTTGGACTGAGGTGTGGGAATGGCTGGGGAGGGAGGAGAGAATTCGGGGAAGAGATAGTATTGTAATGAGATAAAAATGAAAGAAGAAGTGGATATAAAGGAAACAAGTAGATGAACACGCCGCTTCAAAAAAGGTAAGTTCAGTTGTCAAGTTTTATTTGAAAAATGAAAGAAGAAGTGGTTATAAAGGAAACAAGCAGATGAACTCACTTCTTTAAAATGCGAATTAATTGACGTCGTTTTTAATAAAACAATATTGTTGGAATAAGGAGGGGAGGGAAAGAAGAACTCATCCTTGAAGAGGCGAGTTCTCACCCCATCCCATCACTTGATTATTTAGTCAAATTTTTTTGACATAAAGAGGTCTGACTGAGGTGACAAGAGGTCGAAGACTTGTCAAGAGGTTTACGACCTCTTAAAGACCTCATTGAATGAGGTCCTAATTACCTCGGGGAATGAGGTCTTGTCGGACCTCATTCGACGAGGCCCAATTAGACCTCAGAGTGAGGAACCTTAACACCTCGTGTTTGGGAAACACGAGGTCCACCTCTACTAACCTAGTGTTCTCACTGCACCATCTTGGATATTTTGATGTTTTGTTCATCATTTAAGATTTCTTTTAAGCATATTTCTAGGGGCTATATGGGTCGCCCATGAGATTGCTAAACATGGGGTTTCTTGTGATTTAAACATTTGGTCTGATTGCCTTCCCTTTTGGCCATCTCCAGATTGTAATCTTGATTTCATTCAATCTTAATTATAGCCTCTTCATTTGACAAAAAAAAAACAGGCCTTCCTCAATTCGCAGTAACTTCAACAACTAAAAGAGTGAAACTCCTATCTGAAAATTTAAACAACACCAGAAGGGGCTTCACAAGGTATCATCGCTACTGGATTCTCCTGCACTTGTTCCTTCTGGTTATTGTTAAACAACGTCCACATTTAGCTTATGAACACCATAAGGAGGCAGTTTCCAACAGCTTTAGCAAATCTCTAGTTGGAGAATAGAAGAAAATTCATTCAATTTTGAACAAAAATAGAAATGAATTCGTAGAAATGTTTCATAAATAAAGAAAACCATTAAAACTTACCAAAGATCAAACAAATCTGGCGGTTTCAACAAAATGGGCTGATTACACGGGTTCAAATTTTATCTCTTATTCAATTATTATACTCAAGTTTTTTTTTTTTTTTTTGTGATTTGTTCAGTCTGAAACTTCTATGAATCGTGGGATTTATTTTATTTTTAATGTTATTTTAATAAAAATTATTAAAATGATCTTAACTTCAAAGTAATTTGAAAAGTAATGCGAAAAGTGCCATGTAAGCGAAAAGTGTCATGTAAAGAGGCGATTTCTGGTATTCCCTCACCTGCCAGCGTGAAATGAGGTGCTTACATGGAGAGAGGGGGGAGATCGTGTTTTAAAGACCCAAGGTCTGTGTAAGCAGACCTCGTATTTTCAAAATACATGGTCCATAGAGGTGCAATTTATTCCCAATGCCTGAGCTGGATGCATTGGAAAGAGAGTATCACCTCCCTAGCATCACTAAGCACCATAATATCAGAACCTATGGGAAAACAACCATTGTTGAGACCTCAACGAATTGTTAGAGCTTCAGCCGAAAAAAAGTCCCTGCAGAATTCTATTTTGTTACAACCCGCTCTATGCAAATGCCTGGCAGGATTCACAACAGCAAAACCGATACCCCTAGCTCCATGACTCCAGGCAGCATCAGTCCATAGCTTCCAAACCTGTTTATGAGTATCCCTAGAAGCATTAGTGATGGCAACACCCGTATTGGATCTTCTACCTGTATCAACCTGGCCATTCCTGAATTCTGAAACCTGCTTACTTAATAGACCCATGACATCTAGAGGAGAAATCACAGACTCTTTGAAACGAGCGAATTTGAAATCTTCCAAATACGCCACGAGACATTAGCAAACCATGCCATATCACCGTCTCCGTGCTGACCTTTCTTGAGAATGGAGCAAGGTGATTTCCACACTGAAAAGAAGTCGTTACCGATCAGTTTTTCAGAGTGTAAGTTTAAAACACATGGACACTTGTTTCCGGCTCAGAGCAATAGATAGAACATGTGCCATTATTTTTCATTCCCCGTTTAATCAAATTTGGTTTAAGCGCAATGAAGTCTTACGGCAGTCTCCAAATAAAATCCTTGATCTTAGGTGCTACCCATAAATTCCATAGATATTTCCAAGAGGAGGAATCCTTCGTGGCCTCACTAGATTTTCCTGGGCTAGTCCTTCGAAGGTTACCATTCTGGAGCATGTTGATCGCCACCTATATCCTGTTTTGACCGAGTACTTACCGTCTCTGGTGTAGAACCAAGTCATCGTGTCCTGTCTTACCACAGAGCTGAGATAAATGGAGCGAATGGCTTCTACGTCATCCCTGCAAAAAATGTTAGTAATAAGATTTATATTCAACCCACCCGAGGGTTCAATCAGTTCAGACACTCTATTGAGCCCTCGGTTGGGTGACGTAATGGGTTTAAAGTGTTCGGGCCGAGGGATCCAAGAATCCTTCCATATATCAATATTACACCCACACCCACCCTATACATGAGACCACGACCAAGAATTCTTCTACCTTCCAAGTCGCTACGCCAGCACCACGAAGGTGTATAACCTGACTTCGCCTCCATAAATTCTGATTTTCTAAAGTATCTGGCTTTGAG
Organism: Datisca glomerata; assembly: GCA_003255025.1. Taxonomy (NCBI): domain Eukaryota; kingdom Viridiplantae; phylum Streptophyta; class Magnoliopsida; order Cucurbitales; family Datiscaceae; genus Datisca; species Datisca glomerata. Next base: position 200,101 of record QANY01013727.1, on the reverse strand, counting down.
AAATCTAGCAAGTAGGGGGTTGGGTTGTTGGATAATTCTCCAACCTTTCTTGGCAAGCATGGCGAGGTTGAACCCATGTAAGTCCCCAAAAAGCTCTCCTCCCCATTCTCCCTACAGCCCGTACCTTCTCCAGGACGCCCACGAAATACCAGCTTTGTCAGATGAGCCATTCCACCAATAATTTCCCTAGCCGGGTACACAAATCAACGATGAATGACTCTCTCCTTAATGTCATTAAATAAATATTTCTTAGATTGCCCGAATTTAGTTTCTAGGCCTAAGTATTTCCCCAAACTTAGACCAACCTTCATGTTCAGATGTCCGCCAGCCTGCGTTGAATCGAATCATGAATATTAGCACTGAAAATGATCTTTCTCTTCAAAAAATTAATAACCTTACCTGAAACTTATCCATATAAATCTAAGATGGACCTAATCTATCTCAGCTCAGAATCCGTGGTTCGACAAAAGAGTAAGCTATCATCTGCAAAAAGAAGGTGGGAGATGGTAGGACCCAATCTCGAAACTCTATATCTATGAATATAACCTTTGCTCTCCAAAGCCACTAGAAGTGACGAAAAAACTTCAGCATAGAGGATGAAGAGGAAAGGCGACAACGGGTCTCCTTGTCTTATGCCTTTCTTTAGAATAAAAGTAATTGATATATCTCCATTAACATTAACGTTGAAGGAAACCATTGATATGCATAAATAGATCCACCTGCACCATGTTTCTGGGAAGCCCATTCTACTCGTAACAATGATAATAAAGTCCCACTGGATATCATCGGCAATGCTGCGGCCTAGGATAAAAGCACTTTGGGAGTAGTTAATTAGATTCCCAATAACCAAATGAAGCCTATCAGTAAGGATCTTCGAGATAATCTTATAAGAAATGTTATAGAGACTAATAGGTCTAAGGTCAGACATACTCTGAGGGCTCTTCTTTTTGGGTATAAGAACAATGTGAGTAAAGTTGATTTCCCATTTGGTACACATCACCCATAATCAAACTGTAATTTTGGTTCTAAAAACAGGCTGGGAAACCATTTAGGCTAGGAGCCTTACCTCCACCAACTTTTTCCATGGCTTCGGCATCTCCAGGCTCGAATCTGGTGCTAATTTTGTCTAAGACAGGCCCAGGGTCGCTAGGCTGGGATGATTTAAATTGGCCCATAATAATCCTGGGAAATCCTTTTCATTCGCTTGCGGTCGATGACTAAAGAACTGAGACCTGTTGGTTTTAAAATTAATTAAAAATAAATTTGAACCACGAACGGTTAATGGGTGGAATATAAAAAAAATATTGATTAACTTATTTAATCAAATTAAATATCTTAAAACCAAATAACGTGCAATTATGCATAAATAATATTTTCACATATACCTTGTATCGGAGAATTTCTGAACTGGCGTAATTCTTTCAAGCGTCCTTCGTGTTCTTCAAGTTTTGGGATCTGAATCACGCACTTGAACTCCAAGAATGATTTGTGAATTTCTCGTGGCACAATCAAGTTCGCGTTGGAGACCTCGAGAACGTTTCAATGTAAATGACCCTCCCTCTTAGTTTTTGAAAAACTTTGGATTTTTTATTTTTTCAAAACATAACTTTTATTAATATGAAAAACGTGATGAAATTTATAAATCCTTTATTAATTTTAAATCACAATTTAAAATCATAACCATTTTAAATATCACATTGAAATTAAATTATAACTATTTTAAATTAATCTACAACGACGTGTGTACATGTTACATGGTAATTTGATATTGATATATCCCCCGTTCTATATGGTATGTTATATGATGATGCGCGATTAAAATTAAATCGTACATTTAAAATTAATCTCTTCATTAGTTCATTTCTAATTACAACCTAAATAGAATAATAAATTATAAAATATTTCATAAACAAATCTTCATGGTTTCAGCAATTTCCTTCTTCGTCTCCATGTCGTCCCACCATTTTATAATTTTTTACAAAAGTTCATTCCTATTATAAAATCAAATTTAAAATTTAAAATACAAATTTTAAATTTTAAATTTTGAATAAAACCCTTTAATTAAAGAAAACTATTTTCCTAATTAAATAAACTCATTAATAATCCTCCTTTTTAAAAAAACAAAATAAAAGATAAAAAGATAACATTGATAATTATCTTTCAAATTTAAAATTCAAAAAATAAAAAGGTAAAATAGATAATTACCTTTGATATCTATTTAAAATTTAAAATTTCAAAATTAAAAGATGAAAAAAATAGGATAAGAGTTATCTTGAAACATCACATGATTTCTTAAACCCTAATTGTTATCACTAGGACTTCACAAACCTTAGTCACCATGCAGGACACGGCAGCGGACAGTGGCAGCGACGGAACAGTAACTCTGGCGTGAAGAGTTATTTCAACGACTTCTCGGTGGCTATCCGACGACTTCTCAGGGTTGCTTCGAGCGGTTTGTGGTGATAGTTTCCAGGCGACGATGATTTTTCATCAGTAAATTATAACTTTTACAACAAAATAAATTACATAAAATCATATGCCTCAAATCCGGCGTACATCAATTCTAAATTGAAATAAAAACGCCTAGAGCCAATAGTTAGGGATCCAATCATGTAATACATTCAAAACAGTTTTGAATCTACCATATAAAATCATATGTCATTATCCACAAAATTCATGATACGTTCGTTTCAAATATAAATATTCATAATCAAGAACCTATTACTCTCATACCAATTGCTAGAACCGGTTGGTTTTAAAATTAATTAAATATGAATTTGAACCATGAACGGTTCGTAGGCGGAATATCAAAAAAAAATTCCAATTAACTCATTTAATCAAATTAAATAACTTAAAACCAAACAACATACGATTATGCATATACGACATTAAACGAGAAGATAAGTTTAGAAACAATTTTTTCACCTATAGCTTGTATCGGAGAATTCTTGAACTAGTAGAATTCCTTCGAACGTTCTTCATGTTTTTCAAGTTTCAAGATCTGAATCATGCACTTGAACTCCAAGAATTATTTGTGAATTTCATCCACCAATAATCACCCGTTAATTCTAAAAATATATCTCACGATAATTTTGTATAGGAATTTGTGTGTGGGCTCTCAAAACGATTGAAGAAGAAAAATAAAAAAATTTCTCCTTCAATATCATATTCGGCGGCGACAAGGAGGGAGGGGAAAACGTTTTTTTCTCTCTTTCTTTGTTAAAAAGCAACTGTACCTAATACGATATATATATATATATATGCAATCAGTTTGCTATTAGATATTAATAAAATATAATTTTTTATATTTATAAATATACTCATATATTTTTAAATTTCTGAAAAATCACCCCATATATTTATAGCAACTGTACCTAATACCATGTTTATTTATTCACACACTCATCAATAAATTATAAGGTGATATTGTTGCTTTCACAATCCAATGATGAATTTATATATTTGTGAATCACGTAATCCCAACTTAATTGAATTACAATCCCAACAGCTGAGGTATCGCCCGCCTATTTGAAGTCACTCATTTGACATATCAAATATTGTAATTAATTAAGTCAAGCTACGTATTCACCTCAGGATTAAGATAATTATGAAAAGTTCTTAGGGTGTAACAATTAGATTTAGAGTTAAGTAAACGGTTTTGGACTTTAAACTAATTTATTAGCGGTCTATTCAACATGTTCATAACATGTCTAGGTTAACTTTTTGAGTCTTCACTCCCATGCCCCAAAACCGGCATTCATTGGTTCAACCTATCAGTCATAATCCGGTTCGATTGCCCAGTCTATCCTAAGACTGCGAATATCATTCTGAACTTTCTCAGAAAAGTTCGTTTGGAGACGCATCTGTCTTCACTCTTCGTTTGTTGATGAAAGTTCCTGGACTTTAAGTTTTTCCTCGATTCATTTTTCCATGAATTGCTGAAAACAAAAATCAGTTCATCAAAATCAAATAAATCAAATAATTCAAAATGACTTTTTAAATTAACGAGTTTTTGACTCCCGAATATCCAATTGATTAATTAATTCTTTATAACGTATTCTATTTTTCTTTGACAAATAAGACAGCAACCGTTGGCGTTTTCCGAGAATTTTACGTAGACCTTTTTGAGATAAATAATCTTTTTTGTGCAATTGCAAATGTGAAGTAAGTCTTCGTATCTTATTGGTGAAACTGAATACTTGAAATTCAACAGACCCTCTGTTTTCTTTTTTTTCTTCTTGCGAAATAACTGAGTAATTCATAAACACACTCTAATAAATTTTTTAATGTATTCATAAGAATTCAATAATACTAATATTTAAAAAATAACTAAATACACATAAATAGTTATTATACGCTATTTTATGAACATATTCCAACATAAAGTCCGAAGAGCATCGATTAAACCATGAATTTTGTCGTGGCATCTCCTCCCTTGCACCTTCGTGTGATTTTTTTTTTTTTGTATTTTTATCACCTTCTGCAAGACTCATGACCTTGGATCTGTCTTATAGTACTTTTTTCTTCACTAATAGCACGAACAAATTGAGTCTCCAATTCGTTAATCACTTGAAAGTCTACATCTGTGTTACTCCTTTTATACAGGTCACTAATTTTTGCTTTAAGCTCAATAATTAACCTTTTAGAGTTGGCTAAAGGTTCTCTTTTCTGCCAAGCTATCAGCCAATTTTTCACTGCTACAAGTTTCTTATCCAAAGACGTCGTCTCCATACTGTCTTGGAGGCATTTCTCCATAGTTTTCTACATTCCTCAAAGCCTGCCCACCTTTTACCGTACCGGAAAACCTTTTTCTAGTTATTAAACTCCTACCATTATTGCTACATGATCAGAACCTTCACACTGGATATGGAGCGGTTTACACTCTGGGAATAGGTCGAGCCAGGCTTCATTGCATAAGTCGCAACCAAGCCTTTCGTGAATAAGATCTCCTTTCTTGTTATTAGTCCAGGTGAAGGAATCCCAGAATAGCCCAGATCATTTAAATTGCAGTTGGACATAGGGAATCTCTGTTGGCTGCCAAGCAAGCTATGATTGTGCTATTATGGGTCGAGTCAAAATCTATTTTGACCAAGTAAAAAAAATCATTTTTTACATTTTAAAACTAAATCTTGACAACATCAATTATTTTCTACTAGTACTGTATCGTTTTCTTTCGAAAATTTCATTAGATTTTGATTAATCTCAAGCATTGAGAGTATATTTTGGTATCATTTCAAATTTTCATTGCTAATTCATAAATAATTAGTGACGTGTAGTATATCACTGTTACAATATTGATGAAACATGAATTGCAGTTGTTTTCATGATTAACTATTAGTATATCAGTAGTTTTTTCTTATAGAAATATGTATATAATTGAATTCATAGTTTATTTCTTGAACGGTAATGTCAATCAGTTACCATTACTTTATCTTGAAACTATTGTGGATGGTTTTTCTACATATCACAAAAAATTCCTATTAGTATAACAAAATGACTCAATGGGCAGTGTATCAATGGTTTACGATTAGGTTCTTTGATAATTCTATGCATAACTCAATTAGTATTAGAGTATTGTAATGGTAGTGTTTTAGTTCTTTACTCGAAGTACGTCAAATGTTCAAACTTTGTAGATGTGTGAATCATCGGGGGTTGTCCATCGCTGACCTAGTTGGTTTGATTTTGGTGTTTTTAATTAATTATATTTGTTCCTTAAATTTAGATATTTGTGTTTTTTTTTGTTTTGAATATTTATTGGATTTTGACCATGTAAAAAATACGTTATTTGGTTTACATTTTCAATTAACAATAATTGTGTATTATAATTTTTAGGGATTTAGTAGAAAGATTTATTTTTTATTTTTTGTGATTGACTAATTACCAGATTTAAAATCTACTTTGTTATGATCTAAATTATCTCTTTTCGTCAGGACAAGAAATACATTTGTAAGATCTGGATCGCTCATTTAAAAAGTGGACGGTCAAGATCTTTTTGATTAAAAGATAAAAAAGTAAAAATAAATAAAGTTAAACTTTGTTTCACTTTTTGCGTTGAGTAGAGCTGGGTGATGTACATATGTGGCAACGACTCAGACTTGCCGAACTGGATGTCCTATTGAAATCCCTAACAGGAGGCTAATCCATTTCTTTATTGTAGGGATACAATTTAACTTGATATTCATCTAAAACTCTAGAAAATTTCTCTTTGTTTGAGCTTATTGTTGTAGGGCTAATGGAATTATCTAGACTATTATTGAGTTTCGGCTTTCACTGATTATGGCCTGATTTTAGAGATTTTTAACCAAACATACCAGGTAGGAAATTTATTTCACACTAGTAATATTATTATTAGTATTTTAGTCGAAACTGAAAAAGGAAATACAAATTTACAACAATAACCCCAATATATCTTTTTTATTACAATACCTAATCGGCATTTAACTAATTATGAAAGTTAGAGAGAATTAATGAAGACAATTAAATATAGACTTGTACAAATAAAACCAAACTAGCATGAAAATTTTGTTCCCTTCCGATTTTTCTAGTTTAATATTTTTATTTTTTTAAAACGTAATCCTTATTTTTTTATTTTAACCCTTAATTTTTTAATTTTAACTTTTAATATTTTAATTTTTAATCTTTTAATCTTTTGAACTTTAAATTAATTTTATTTTTTAACCTTTAAATTTTTTACTCAAAATATATGTCCCGTCCCAATCACTATCTCATCCCATCCCGTCCCGCTCGAAATTTTCTCTCAAAATGGAACTGGACGGGACTTTAAAAAAATTATCCCGTCCCGATCGGGATGGGACAAAAAGGTTAAAAACCGTCACGTCCCGTTCCGTGCACAACTCTTTTAAAAGGGAAGTAGTTGTCAACGAAATTGTATTTGATAAATAATTAAAAATGTTGTTGAAATGTTGACCCAAAAAACAAAAAGTTTAGTTGATAAGAAAATCAAAAATGAAAAAGTGTGAAAAATATTGTAGAAATTTTATAATACCTATAAATAACTACATCCTTAACACTCCAAAAAATGTTGAAATAATTGATTGACTTCACTGTGAATGTCAGTAAATCCATATTAGCCTTTAACAGATAGATGAAATATTAACATTAATAACTATATAAAATATAATTAATGACAATATGGCAAAGGTAAATTTCTTATATGTAAGAATACATATTTACATATGTTATTTATTAACGTTTGTTACAATATATATTAATTGATGAATAACTAATATTAATCTTCAAACAAATAGATTAAATATCATTATTCATAAAAGCCTAAAATATGACTGTATTATTATATTTACAAGCAATACGAGCTTATTTACTCTACTAAACAATAGCCTTATTTACTCTATTTATTATATTTCCAAATTATAAGAAATTCACGTAGATATATATTTAAAAAGACTTTCAAACTTGCGTAGATAAATAATAAATTAAACAAACATTTGATTATTTTGGTTTACGTAATATTATTACTTACTTACTATACATTCTAGATCATTTGAAATATGTATATATATATATTTGGGTAAAAAGTGAATCATTGTAAAAAAAAAGAAACTAAAATTTAATCTATTGAGATAAATCAACCAACCATTGAATATCATCTCATAATGCTCAAAGAGGTCATAAGAATGTGCAACTAATACGTATCTTTAACCAAGTTTTTAGGGGGTATATCACATGAATATTCGTCTAATTATTGTAAATTTTGGAAATAATAATTGAATTTTACTACTAGATTAGTGATCACCAAATTTCTTTTGACAAAAAAAAAGATCAACAAATTTCAATCGTAAAAACTCTGGTATAAAATATATATTTGAATCTTAAAAAAAAACTGTAATAATTTCTAAATCATTGTTTCCTTCTAAAATAAAGGATTGTTCTATCTTTAAGAAAAATATGTAAAAGATAGAGTAGATTTTAAAAACTAATATGATAGAAAATTAATAGGATACTCCAAAACTTTGGTGAGATCCATGGAATATTTGAGCAACAAAATGATCTCAAATAGTAATAGGACAGAAATATTTGTTTCTAAATAAAAGACTATTGCAATAATTTATGTTAAATAATAAATTTTATTACCAATTATATATATTTATTGTTCAAAATATAAAACTTTATTTATTATTTATCAGTTAATATTAATTATCTCCGAAAAAGTGTAATGAATGCAAATAGTATATTATGATCAAACCTAATGTTTATAAACTTAATTATGTTTAGAATTAGTTTAAGAAATTATAACACCTTAAAATGATTAAATGCCACAAAACTATTGATTTTAGGGAGCTGTAAAAATGACCCTTTTCCTAGCTCAAGTTACAAAAATGTCCCAAAATCTGGTAAATAACTTATCTACTAATGTGTAGTTGATGTAAATAACTTATTTATCACGGTCATATTCAGTCATTTTGCAAAAAAAAAACATTTTTCGGTCATTTTTACAACTCCACCCCTGAAACTTGTATTTTCCCGCGATTTTCCCTTGATTCTTAACTTTGGTACATTTTAATATATTTGGTACATTTTAATTTTCAGCTATGAACTTTGGATAATTATAATTTAAGCCCTGAATGAATGTTTGCATATCATTGAATTGGGCCTAAAGTATTGGATAATTTGTCTGACCCTATATTTATGAATAATTGTGTTACTGTTCTTATTTTAGATATCATATAATTGCCTCTGAATTTCAAATTGTAAACATAATTTGTCTAAGTACTTCTTGTGAAGTTCAGAAATGGAAAACACTTTAACTTATGTAAATCTAATTGTTGTGACCCAACTGTGACATAAGTGGTGAAACCCAACTGTGGCTTACCTAATGGTGTAGGTTTCTATCTTGATGAACCACCGCGAGAAATCGGAGAAATTCAGCGGCCTAAATTTCAAGGGGTGGCAACAAAAGATGTTGTTCAATCGGATCACCTTTAATCTAACGAGATTCTTGATTGAAGATACTCCTCAATTGAAAAAGGTGAGAATGACATTCAAGTGGTCAATGAAATTTATGCTTGGATGCATTCTGACTTCTTATGTCGAAACTACATTATGAATAGTTTGACTGGTTCACTATATAACGTATATAATTTAGTCTTTAGACCGGAAGTATAAGAGTAAGGATGTAGGAACCTAGAAATTTGTCATGTGCTAGCTATTTGAGTATACCATGTTTGACACTAAGACCGTAATCATCTAAGTACAAGAAATCTAAGTGATCTTACATGAGATTCACACCAAGGAGATGATCTTGAGCGAGTCTTTCCAAGTGGATGCTATCCTGAGAAGTTGCCTCTTGTATGGAAGGGTTTCAATCATAACCTTAAGCAGAGGCGAAAGGAAATGAGCGTTGAAGACCACATCATTAGACTTCGAATGAAAGAAGATAATAGAGGTTATGGGAAAAATTGTTATGCTACATTTATGGCTCGAAAAATGTTGTGGAATATGGCAAAAGTTATAAAAAGAATAAATTTGTCAAAAGGAACAAGCTGAGTGCTAAATGTAGAGCTTCCAAGAATAAAAAATTCCAAAGAAAATGCTTCATGCGTGACAAGGTGGCTCACAAGTGTAGATGGAGAGGAGGAGGAGGAGGAGAAGAAGAAGAAGAAGAAGGAGAAGAAGAAGAAGAAGAAGGAGAAGGAGAAGAAGAAGAAGGAGAAGAAGAAGAAGGAGAAGAAGAAGGATAAGAAGGATAAGAAGAAGGAGGAGGAGGACGAGGAGGAGGACGAGGAGGACGAGGAGGAGGATGAAGATGAAGACGAGGACGAGGATGAGCAGGAGGAGGACGACGACGACGACGATGAGCAGAAGGAGGAAGAGGAGGAGGACGAGCAGAAGAAGCATAACGAGCAGAAGAAGAACAACGAGGCCAATATGGTACATGACATCTCCATGGATGTTGTTGAGATAAGCCTATGGTTTTTTAAGTGAGCTTGACCGGATCCAATCCGAAGGAATGGTGGATTGATACGGTACGACCAAGCACATCTGGTAAGACAACAAAGTGCTCACTTAATTCCCCATTGATTATGGGGAAATGTTGTTTATGGGGAACTCAGTTACGTTTGAGATCAATGTTCAACTTAAAGTGATCTAAATTATGATATCTGAAAAGGAATTGACTATGAACAATGACATGTATGTGTTGAAAAATATGCAAGAATTCAGTGTCTGACTCTCTGCTCAACAAACTCGGTTTCCATAGTGGTGTTTGAGTTTGACAACTCCTTCCTACATGCAAGAATTCAGTGTCTGACTCTCTGCTCAACAAACTCAGTTTCTATGTAACTGACAAGAAATTAAGCTCCGTGTACTTACTATTAAGCCTATTAGTAATGAGTGTCGCAATGTGCCTGCGACGCAGAGAGGTGATTGAAAAAAAACTTTTCTGAAGAAAATAAATTCGGAGTCGCCATCAATCATTTTAGGGTGTGATTGGTCACCCGAAAATAAAAATTTTGGTCTATGAAAACTCAAAATTAGTTCGGGAGTCAAATGCGTGTGGGGAAGGTATTAACACCCCACAACGCCCACCAAATGCTATTCAAATTATATTTAAAACAATGTTAAAGAAATTCAATTTTGAATGTCCCATTAGGCATGTCTTGTTTCATAAAATGAAACAAAGTAAATAACATTTAATTGGTGATACAAAGACCATTGAAAAATATTTTTTTAGTTTTTTAATTTTTTAGAAAATCAAAGCATTATTGGAGATATTCTTGGTATCCTAAATATAACCCCTCACTTCAGTAGTTTGAGAAGTTTAGAATCCCATAAATCTCAAAATCCGTCATCAAAATTTTTAATGAAAAATTAATAACGAAATTAACAAAATTTAAATCTACTTGTTAATGTTGTAATCCACACCTCCATCAACATTAATTCTAATGATAGGAGAATGAAATAAGAATCACATTATAAGCATGACAATATGACAATGATACATAAATAAATAAGAAATAAGAAGAACAACAATTATAAAGAAAAAATGGGTAAAAGAAAAGTAAGAAAGTATGATAAATTTGATGAGGATATATAGAGTAAAAAAGAAATGAATAGCATGTGAAACGTGTAAAGAATATGCATAAAAATATAATTTGTAATAAAAACTAATATATATTAATAGAAAAATAAAATAATAAAATAGTAGAAAAGAAAATAATATAAAATAAATGAAAAAAAGAACAAAAAAGGAGGGGGCAGAGGGTATTACTCTCTGTTGCTTAACAGAGCGTACTTACCATCGGTCAAACATTTTTTTTATTTTTTAATATAATTATATTATTTAAAAAATAAATATTAAATAATTTATATTTAAATAAATTAACTTATGTAAATGTATAATTTTATTAAGATAATATATATAAATACATATACACATGTGTAAATGCATAACCAACATAAATATATAAACTTTAACTACATAACATACTACTTACCATTATTTTTTCTCTTCAAGCATTGCTATTCAAATAGCAAAAGAGAAATCACTGACAGTAACTAGTTAAACCGAATGTCATGAAAACACGATGACTAAAAAATTCAAAATATAATTTTTTTTAGATATAACTATTCCCATTTTTTTATTTTAGGCTACTTAGTTTACTAGTTACCCTTAGTTTCTTTCTTTTATCATTGCTAATCAAATAACAAATGAATGATCATTGATGGTAACTAATTCAAACAAATGTCACAAAAATGATGAAAAATAAGATTTGTAAGAACATAAAAAAATTAAAGCTTAAATATTTGCATAATCTTGTATAGAGATTCTACTCTCTATTTTATGTATTTTTATGTATGAAAAATTATCATATGGTATCTTTGCATTAAATGTACATTTCCAGCCCATTAAAAGTTTGTTTACATTGAGTTAATTTTACACCCCTCAAAAATTTTATCTTCATCCTCATTGATTGAGTTGATGACAAAGACATATCATTATCAAACTTGTAAATAAATCTTCAATGCATGAAAATAAAACTTAAGATTAAGAGTAGGAGAAATGATAAAGAAGGAATAAACAACCTATGTATGGAAAAAGAAACAAAAATATTATATATCAACTACATGAGTATGAAGAAGAGAAATGATGAAGAATAATGAACAAGATATATTGTAAACTAAAGTGCAAGCAATTTAAACTACCTTAAGAAAAATAATGGAAGAAGATGAAAGATGATAAAAGTGTAGACTCTCTTTCTCTCTCTTCTAAAATGTCTCTCATATTTTTTCAAGACCTCTCTTTCTCTCTCCAAAATCCCCTCCTCTCAAGTGAAGACTTCTATTCTATTTATAGGCAAACTTAGGGCTTCACTTTTTATTTTTAGTCATTTTACTCTTTTTTTTTATTTTTAGTCATTGACCTATCTCTTATCTCTTTAGCCACTAGTCTATTTATCTATTTTAGACAATGATCTTTTTTTCAAAAAAACATACACATATTAGACTAGTACATAATCTAATAAACAAAGTGTATATTTTTAAAGTATTAGACCAGACAAAATACAGTGTCTGCAGCTGCCCCCATTTGTTCACACTTATAAACTTAGAAGGTGTACAAAAGTGTAGATAAGTATTTTGATCAGTATGGGAAGATAATATATGGGAGAATAGAAACCTTGACTGATTCGGGTTCTATGAAATGACGGATTTTTGAAATGGACCTGGATAGACACAGGCTTCGACTTCGACTCAATTCAGGTTCGATTTAACCAAATTATTGAAATGGACCAGGCGCTGACCCCGGCTTCGACTGCAAAAAATTCAGGTTTGATCTAACTAGTGATAAAGAAATGACGTGGACCTGGATAGACATAGGCTTCGTCCTCGACTTGATTCAGGTTCGATTTAACCATATTAATTGAAACGGACCAGACGCTAACACCGGGCTTCGACCGCGACAAAGTAGGGTTTAATTTAACCATAGATAAAGAAATGACGCGAACCTGGATAGACACAGGCTTCGTCCTCGACTCGATGCAGGTTCAATTTAACCATATTAATTGAAACGGACCAGGCATTGACACCGGGCTTCGACCGCGACAAAGTCGGGTTCTATTTAACAAGAGATAAAGAAACGACACAGACCTAGATAGACACATGCATTGACCTCGACTTGATGCGGGTTCGATTTAACCATATTAATTGAAATGGACCAAGCGCTGACATCAGGCTTCGACCGTGACAAAGTTGGGTTTGAGTTTACCAGAGATAAAGAAACGACGAGGACCTGGATAGATATAACTTCGACCTAGACTCAATGTGGGTTCGAGTTAACCAAAGATATTGAAGGAAAATGGACTTGGATAGACGCAGACTTTGACCTCGACTCAATTCAGATTCGATTTAATTAGGATATTGAAATGATATTCGATCTGATTTTACAAGATTCATGCGGTACAAGAGCTAGACTAATGTATGATCTAAATGTTGGAAAGTCATGTGTGTATTTTGAAATGATATCCTTAAATGATTCAAGCACTTGAATTGTATCAAAACAAAGCAAAGCAATGTGATGCATGGATATAAATACAATATAGTGATTTTGAATGAATGCATGATATGCATGATTATGGACATTTGCAAGAAAATTATTTGATGATTTTTTAAGGTTGAATAATGTAGCCATATCCTTCACCCTTCAAAACTGATCACTTAGCCTATGATCATGGACTTGCAATAAAGTATAGAGCATATTTTCAAGAAAATGATGCATCCTTGTTCATAGGTTTACGCCCCAGTATCCGGCTTCACGTTGACGATGAAGACAAATGAATAATTTCTCCATATTTTGCTTCTTTTATGCACTTCTAATTGTGTAATCCTCCAATTGCGCTTTAGCTTTTTCCATGCAATATTGACTTTTCTTATGGTGACTTTTCAGATTTCACCTCGCACTCAGACCGCCTTTCTTAGTTTCTATTCTTTTCTTCTTCTTCTTTTTTTATTAGCTTTCACCTAATCAAATTTATGCTTCTGAGTTATTTCAAGAGTAATTAATGATATCTTAGAATTAAGAGTAATAAGAAATAGTGAAAATAATGAGAAGATGAAGTATATGTAATTGTTTACATATAAAGGCTCTTCATTGATGATAAACGATGTTTACAAACAAGGATTTAGAAATATTATGGAATTAGAATTTCTCCAGTATTCGAGACAGCTATTTTTGAAAACCTTTTTTTGCCCAACTTCATTTTTCTCATGCTTAGAGCGGTCAAACGAAGTACTTCTTGACTGCATCAAAATTAACTGTATGCGATAAATCGTCTACATCCATTTTTGTTAGAATGAGAGTTTCTCCAGAAAAAGCATTTTTGACAAAGAAAGGTCCTTCGTAATTTTGGGTCCATTTTTTAAGATGATCTGTTTGATATGTGAGTATCTTTTTCAACACCAAATCTTGTCTCGGAAGCATCGAGGACGTAACTTTTTGTCATATGCTTACATTGTTTTTCTTTGATATAATTTCCCTCTATTTAATGCAGTCAATCTTTTTTTCTCGATGAAATTCAATTGCTCATATCGTGTTTGTACCAACTTTGTTTCTTCTAATATCACCTCCATTAAGACTCTGAGGGAGGGACTTTCCTCCTCGATTAGAAGGACCGCTTCCATGCCGTATATCAAAGAGAATGGCGTTGCTCCAGTTGATGTTCAGACTGATGTGTGATACCCATGTAGTGCGAAAGGGAGCATCTCATGTTCAGACTAATTTGATTTGTTTCCCTTGTATCAACACATCTTAAAAGCACCGTATCATGGTTTCTTTTGTAGAGTATTTCACCATTCATGAAAAACCCATGGACAATCTTCTAATAGTGAGTTTATCATTCTCGGAAGCTTTGGATTGATATTTCCCATTCTTTATATATTGTTTGATGTCATAATACCTTGGTCTTGTGCCTGGCTCTTCTTCAATGCTCATACAGTGAGCAGGAAAGTCTCGCTTCTTGGTTTTTATGGGTTGAATTTCTTCTTTAAAGTCTGCAGTAAACATGGACGCTACAGTTGCCAGTGTAACTGCTATTTGATTATTCTCTCTAGGTATATGGTCATATGAGATCACTTCAGAAATTCGGCTTAACTTAGTTACATGTTTGTTATAAGGTACCAGCTTAGAGTCTCTAGCTTCCCATTCCCCGTTTTGTTGTCGGATCACCAATAATGAATCTCCGTACACTCAAAGCCTCTTTATCTTCATATCACAAGTTGCTTAAATTCTCGTGGAATATGCCTTATATTCTGCCACATTGTTTGTACAATCAAAGCATAGTTTTATCGAGAATAGGAAAAACTTTCCCTCAGGAGATATGAGGATGGCCCCAATTTCATATCCTACATTATTAGATGCGCCATCAAATAACATTGTCCATAGTTCTGGATCCATTCATCATGAAAATCAATTTCATAGGCACATAATCTTGCCCTGATTGATCTGCTAGATAATCAGCAAGTACACTTCCTTTTATTGACTTCCTCGTGACATAAACAATATCATATTTTGTGAGTAACATTTTTCATTTAGCAATCCGCCCAGAAAGTGATGGATTTCCAAATATATACTTGATTGGGTCCATCTTTAAAATTAACCAAGTGGTATTGAATAACATTTATTGTCTAAGCCGATGAGTCACCCAGGCTAATGCATAACATGTTTTCTCCAACATCGAATAATTAGCCTCATAACTTATGAACCTTTTGCTTAAATAGTATATTGCTTGTTCCTTTCTTCTAGAGGCATCATGTTGACCAAGTACGCCACCCATAGATTTTTCTGTTACTGTAAGATACAAAATGAGTGGACGCCCTGGAGTTGGAGAAACAAGTATAGGCGGATTTTGCAAGAATTGCTTGATCTTCTCAAAAGCATTTTGGCAATTATCATTCCATCCTTCCGTATCACTTTTACGGAGAAGTTTAAAGATAAGTTTAAAGAATCGGGGTATGTAATTTAATCTCCCCAAGAAACCTCTAACTTCCTTTTGAGTTTGAGATGGTGACATATCAATGATGGCTTGAACCTTGTCAAGATCAATTTTTATTCCTTCCTTGCTCACGACAAAGCCATTTAGTTTCCCTGAAGATGTTGCAAATGTACATTTTTTTGGGTTAAGCTTGAACTGGAAATTTCTCAACTGTTCAAATAGTTTCCACAAAGTGACAGTGTTATCTTCCCCTTGACAAGACTTGGCGATCGTATCATCAGCGTACACTTTGATTTTTTTATGCATCATATCATGAAACAATGATACCATTGCCCGTTGGTACGTCGCCCATGCATTCTTTAGACCAAATGGCATAACCTTATAACAAAATGTACCCCATAAAGTTATAAAAGTGGTCTTTTCACGATCTTCAGGAGCTATTTTGATTTGGTTATACCCCAAAAAAGCATCCATGAAAGAGAAAGTTTAATGTCCTACAGTGTTATCTACTAAAACATCGATATAGGGTAATGAAAAATTATCTTTGTGGCACATCCTTACTTTCCCATTTTTCTTCGATACTGGGACAATGTTAGCAACCCATTCAGGGTATTTTGTTACTTCCAGAAAACATGCATCTACTTGCTTTTTAACTTCTTCTTTGATATGTACTAGCATGTCTAGTTTCATTTTCCATAACTTTTGTCGCACTAGTTTCTTTCGGCATAAGCGGCAAATGATGAACCAAGATATCAATGTCTAGACCTGACATACCTTGGTAAGACCATGCAAAGACGTCAATATACTCTTTGAATAAATCAATTAATTATCGGTGGCTTTCGCTTGTCATAGAAGTGCCGATTTGGACTTCTTTTGTCTCTCCGTTCAATCCCAAATTTATCACATTCATTAACTCTTGATAAGGTTAAGTTATTTTATCATCATCTTCTACCATTATTAATATTTTCACAGATGGTTTGAAATTATCCTCGAGATTTTCATCTGATTCTACACTAAGAATGGGATTGTCGAAGTTATTGCTCATGCTTTTGTTTTCAAAATCACTATTCTCAAACTTGAATCATATTATTGGATGAAAAGAAGGCTAGAAAAGATAATAAACAACGCATGAGTATGAACATCATTTCAGAAATAGAAAAAAATAAACATAAAAGGAAGAAAAAAAGAACTGGAATTGTATTTATCATTAACAAAAGAAAATTAAACAAATTTTTAGACTTTCATTCAAAGAGATGACATGAAACAGACGAAAGTATAGGCCCATAAGAACGAAATTCCTAAGATATTGGGCAGAATCATTAGAATTTTAGCATTAACACATTACTCTTGAAAATTCCCAATAAGCATTGGTAGCTCGATGACATTCCAATTGTTAAGCTCATGATCTAAATCGTATTGAGAATCCACGTCCTTTGTACTTGCACTTGGTGATTTTTACAAGATTGAGGATATTGAAAGTTGGACGATATCATCTTCAAGGTCGTACTGCTCTACTGTAACTGGTTCTTCGAATGAAATTCCCCCACTTCTGAAAGTTTCAGAAATATGGGGTATGATTGCCATTTCCATATCAAATTCCCTATTTTCGAGCTTAGCAATCCTCTTTTATTTATTTTGAGCTTCCATTCTCCCTCTATCAGCCTTGGTCAGTCTATATCCAAGTCCAAACATTTACTCATTCTTGTCCCAGTAGAGTAACTTATTTATGCCTTGACGCTCACCCCCGAGTCCTTTGTCTAGCTTGTATCCCCCTTTTATCATCAACTTTGCCACCATCTGAGATGTTTTTGATAGGCTTGGA
Source organism: Datisca glomerata (assembly GCA_003255025.1). Classification (NCBI taxonomy): domain Eukaryota; kingdom Viridiplantae; phylum Streptophyta; class Magnoliopsida; order Cucurbitales; family Datiscaceae; genus Datisca; species Datisca glomerata. Next base: position 182,314 of record QANY01013727.1, on the reverse strand, counting down.
GTTGGAGTCAGTTTTCCACTAGCAACAAATGTCGTGTTTACATTCTCAAATGATCAAAATGAGTACTCCAATGCTTTTTTACCACTTCAACATATGGAATGGTGGCTGGCTTGGATATAGGTAAATCTTCTTCCCCATATATACAAATGAATTTAGGATCCATTATAAATTTAAGCTTCTGATGTAAGGAAGACGTTACTGCCCCAGTAGAGTGAATCCATGGTCGACCAAAAGAAAACTGTATGTTGGAGTTATGTCGATCACTTGGAAAGCAATATTGATAGGCATGCCCGATTCAAATTTGTATCTCTATGTCTCTGACTACTTCTCTTCGGGTACCGATGAATGCTCTTACTATTATCATGCTCGGCCAAATATGTGTCACGTCCACAAGGAGATTTGCTAGAGTGGATCTTGGCATTACAACAACATAATCCCTATATTTCACGGATATATGTAGAGCTCTGGTGTTTCTAGTACCATCGGCAGGGATTTCATCATCTGTGAAAGTGATAAAATTTGGTGCGGTAATATTTCTCACAATACCACTCAACTTCTACATCGTAATGTCATAACAAACATATGCTTGATTCAAACATTCAATAATGCTTGGCGATGTGGTTCAGAATGAAGAAAAAGTAATAGTAAAGATATGTGAGTAGGTAAGCAGTTAAGTTGTTCTATCACCTTATACTCGCTTTGCTTGATAAGCTTCAAAAATTCACATATTTTTTCTTCAGACACTGCTCTTTCTTTCTCTGTGCCTCTAATCATATCCGGGTCTATCACTTGGCCACTATACGTCTCTTTTTGGAGCTCATGACTATTGTCGCTTTATTTGGCTTTCCCTTTCCTTTGCCTTTCAAACTCGTCACTTTATCCGTTTTCAAAACATCTTGTGTGTAGCATCTGCCACTCGTCGTCATCCCACATACTCCTAAAATATTAGTTATGGGAGATCGCGGTCTGACAGATTTAGCGCTTGAGTTTTGTTTTTATTGCTTGTAATAACCTCATATTCGTACCTCCATAGTACTGCTCTTGAATCATTGTAAGCAAACGCACTCTGTATTTGGATGGTGATGGGCGTCAGAGCATAAGATGTAGTGATGTGTGTTGAGTTTTGCTCATAATGTATTGTGAGAGCTTTTGGGATATAGAATGACACTTCAACATTTACTTCAAACGATTTTTTCGTTATCATGAGGACTAAAGAGTAATCTTACTGGTATTCCCTTTCTCCTTTATGACTTATTGTAAATATCTTTGTATCTAACAACCTTTGCACTTCAATTTTAAAATCAGCGCACTCCTCAATTATATGCCCAGTCACCTTCTGATGAAACAAACAATCAAGGTCATGCATATGCTTCTTAGAAAGGCCTTCATCCTCTAAGTGTGTTGGGTAGATGTACCCCGCTTTAGAAAGAAGATGAAAAAGTATTATCATTCACGTGCACACATCTGCCACATCCTTCTTTTCATATGAAAAAGATTTCTCAATTGCGTATATGGCAGGATTCCCATGATTTGGTAGAGGGTTGAAATTTATATTTGGGTTCCCATTAGCCTTTTTGAAATTCAACCATCCATCATTGATCAATGCATATACTCTACATTTTAATGTCATGCAATTTTTCGTTGAATGTCCCACTGCCCCGGTATGATAATCACAGCGAGCAGTAGGATCATACCACCTTGGGTATGGTGATTGTAGAGGTTCATAAGGAATTGGCACCAATTGATTATTTCATTTCAATTGTGGTAAGAGTTTTGTATATGACTTGGGGATTGGATCATATTGGAAAAAACGTTGATTATTTTTACTTCCCCTCAAAGGTTGATCAGCCTGACCAACATTTTACTGGTGAGTCTGTGGTCTGAAACCGGGTCTTGGGTATTTTTGAAGTGTTGATTGTTAAGAGTGATAATTGACAAAATTTGTGAGGTATTTGTCACATATGATGTCACAGATTTGGGTCATTCCCAATACTTTGAAAATCCCAACCCAGGATTCACAGCTTGTGATGGGTACCCAAAATTGATTATCTGTACATCTCATTCTTTCCACTTCAACAACGGTCCTTTTTTTACAGATGATGCATCTGATACAACTTTCAAAATTCTTACATTCTTTACCTCATATTCAATCATTTCACCGATTACTATAATGTTAGAGAAGTTGTTTGAAGCGTTTCCAATCATCCTATCATAGAATAGGGAACTAAAAGTGTTGTTATATACTGTAGCCATCTCCTTTTTTTTACGAGGCGGGTTGTACCTGAGTAGCTTATTCCCTCCACTTCTGATATATTCTTTAAAGCCTCCAGTAGGCTTTTTCTACATCCTTTATAGTTCAATACGATCAGGAGCTATATCTATATTGTACTTGTATTGTCTTAAGAAAGCGTCAGCTAAATCTTTCCACCGCTGAATATGTTGGTTATCCAATTGGATATACCATCAAAATCCAGCCCCTATCAAGCTATCTTGAAAGAAATGAATTAGCAGCTTATCATCATTTGCACAAGCAGCCATCTTTTTACAGTACATAATAAGATAACTTCTCGGGCATGTACTACCATCATATTTTTCAAATTTAGGTAGTCTAAATTTGTGCGGGATGGTTACATTCAGGACCAAACATAATTGGGTGGCATCAATGGTACTATATACATCTGACTCTTCAATGGCACGTAATCTCTCCTATAGAAAGTCTAGCTTATCTTTCGACAGTGGGTCTTGCCTTGGTTTGGTAACAGGCCTCTGCATCATTGGTTCATCAATATTGGGTATGATGATTGGCTCATTAGCGAGTTTGCCTTATGGAGTGAAAGCTTAGTTGTGACCAATTGCCATTGTGGATGGGTTGTACCCAATTTTCCCTGTCTGCATCATTTCCTAGACATTTGGAAATTGATAGTGCTGGATATTTACTGGTAGTGAGTCATGTTGAAACTGTTCAGTCTGATGACGTTGATAGGTTAGAGTGAACCCATGAGGGTAAGGTGGAGTATTGTTTGGCAGTTGTTTTTTTTATGATTGAGCCCCTTGCGGATTTTCAAGACAGGCTCTTCCCTTACTGGCGGCGAGGAGTTCCAGAACTCTAGCCATTTTCTCCTTTAGCTCCATAATTTCTTCTTTCATTTTCTCTCGTGATTGCTCTCTTTCTTGCTTGTCCATGATCCTAACTTGAACTCGTGTTTGATAGTGATTTCGGAGTTGACGGGCTATCTTTGAAAAGTTTTCTTAAAAAAAAGATAATGATAAAAGAATGATAAAACAATGAGTATGTAGATTTTGCTAATGAAAAAGAAGAAATAATAATAATGATGAAAGTAAATTTATGCATGAGAAATGATACTGGGCAAAGTGAAAGTCCAAAAGTACTCAATTTCATTCAATTAGTAGAGATATCCACCACATTTGAGTATGTAGAAGTCAATTACACTACTCTGCAATATGAGTTTATACAAAACGACCAAAATGACCCAAATCTCTGTTGATTTCTTTCAAAAACTTAGACAAGTTCTTCTTATTAGGATGAATGGCAAAACACTCTTTTTCAAAAATGATGCTTCATCCAAATTGCTCGCTCTCACAGCCTGCCCAGATATTTGTCGAATCAAGTTGTGCTCTTGTTGTAGAAATTGGTAATCATATCTCAGTGCGTCGACATTAAGATAATTGTTTCTTGTCAATTTCTCTACCACGTTCTGATACGCTCAAACTTGGTGCTCAAGGCTTGCAATGACTTTTAATAGTTCTTCAATATCATTTGGTGACTCGGTCTTCCTAACATTTTTATTCTCAAAATCAACTCGTAAATTATCAGCGCTTCACCATAATGAGTCATATTGTTCTAACTCAACGATGTACGCATTCTTCTTATCGACAGTCACCTTCACCACTTCTAAAACCTCTTATACAATCTTATTTTCCTTTCTAACTTCATGATTTGATCCTCTTGTTCATAGATTACCCCTCACAAATTCTCGTTGTCTTCTGCCATCTTTTAATAAATTTTTCCACTTCAGATATTCTTGATCCTCAATCTTGTTTCTCAAATCTCTGAGTTATTTTTTGGCTTCAATCTTGTGTTTATTAGACAAATTCACCTCGACTGTTAGACATCTATTTTCTTCCAAGAGAGCTAAATTCTTTTGACGCTCCTCATATAACTCATCCCACTCCTATTTTTTAACAATCTCCTGATGAGCTTCTGATAACTTGTATGATTGTAAATCCTCAACTAGTAAGGCAATAATTACTTTGCCCCTACTTTCAAGCCATGCTTCATACTCCTTCGTGCAGTTCATAAGGTTCTTCTCATTTTGCACCCTTCTCGTTACTTTCCAAGCCTCAATCAGCTGCTGCAATTTTTGTTCAATATTTTGATAATCATAACTGATCTTAATATCCTTTAATCCGTGCATGATAAGAACAAACTGTCTGATGTATAATTGACGGAGCACCATTAGTCGAGCATTACTAGTATAACCGCATGGTCTTGGGAGTGGGACCCATTGAAAGTTGTCATATCTGTAGATTATCGATGTCAACGGCATCCAATAGGATTTCCATATAACATCATCATCTTCCAACTTTGATAGGTGTGAGAGCCACACCCCTTTTAGAAGAAACTACGGATTCCATTTGGTCATTCCAAATTCTGCAATGAGGATTCTCGTGTTCATCCATGGACTTGAAAAGTTAACTTGAGGACATTTGAAATCTGGTACACATCTTAGATGGCTAAGAATCCAAATACACAAAAGAGATGGAGAGCCGATGAACTTCCTTTTTCAAACACTCGTATGTGATTTAAGGAACGAAAAGTCTCAGCGATAAATGAGATAACTGGGTTAAGACCATGTTTTACTTGAAGGAACATTTTCATCACTTTATCATCCACATAACCTTGAATCTTTGGAAACAATACGGTGCAACAAATACACAGTGCATAAAAAGTCATACCATTATTGTCCTTCATGACATTTTGGGTGAGGTGTAGGAGGTAATCCAACGGCACACACTCATCACCCCTTTAACTTTCAGCCTTTTCTCAATCTCAGATGCATGGACAATACCCAAGAACTTGGATAAAGCTCTCTTCAATGTGAGCTTTTTGTCATAATTATAGACTTTATCCGTATTTTGTATAGGGACATTCAGTAGGGCTTGATATTCAATTGTAGGAGCGAAATCAATTGTTCCAAAGGTGAAACATCTGTGTAGAGGGTCCCAGAAATACATTAAAGCCTTAAGAACGGGAGCGTTGACTGTAATATACAGAAGATAAGCGATGTGATTATATTTGCCGACAAACAAATTTTTCTACTCTAGTGAAAAATCCTCTCATATCTTATTCAACATCTCCAAGTCAGTGTATGAGAACTCTATCTTAGTGATTGATGGTAGAAGAATGACATCCTCCTTTTTCATACAATCACCTTTCATTTCTGCATTTCCTCTAACTATTGGGCTACAGTAACTTGATCTGCTATCACACTCGGAGTGAAAGTCATGGTTTCTAAAATATGAATAAATTGAATACTTCTTTACAATCCCTATAAAGCAGCATGATGCATGTATGCATAAAAGAAAGACGAAGTCAGAAGTAAAACAATGGAGAAAAAAGAAACGTTTAAGTAGTGTAAGACAAAGTAAATCATGATACCATAGTTGAGTTGAATCTCTATTTCTATTAAACATTGATCATGAGATGGGCTTTAAAAACCAAATGCATGTGTGTTTAGGATTTCAAATATCTTAATAGGCTCTCAGTTTGTCCACACTATTATCCAAACGGAGTAACATGGGACTCCAAACGGTATCCCGAAAGGGTCAGCTTGAGTGAAACCGATCTTCCAATTCTTAATTTTATGAAGTTGTCAAAAAAATTTGTATTAAACTGCCAAACGAATTCTAAAATTTATTTCAGAATTAAGTTGCAAAAATAACTCTGAAAGTTAATACATAACAATTTTGAAATTAATGGAGTTTTTCAAAAATGACCCTAAATTTATTTTAGAATTAAATTCATATTTGTCAATTCTAAACCCTTATATGACTATATATTGGCACCTGCTCTCTACATTCTAACGAACTTCAACAGTTTCCTCTATTTTCTCATTATTCTTGTCTTATCATGTCTTGAGTCTCTCATAGTTTGAAAATAAATTTGGTATTCAGCGTGATAGAGTTCGAGTTTTAATCAGTTCACCGGAGTACTTTTGTGGTGTACAATAGTCGTTACATCCTAGGAGACAGATGTCTAATGATCTCGAGCATCCATCAGATGAGGTGGATATGTTTTAAGGAAATTGTGCAATACAAGGCTTCGGATCAGATTGAAGCTCTAGAAAATTAATATTTCTAGATTTTTTTAGTTTTCACATTTGTTTATTTACTTTCATATTATATGTACATTTTACATATGATGAACAATTTCTTTGTTCTTTTTCTTAAATTATGAGATCCAAACATATATGACATTGAATTCAACCAAAATGCAAATTATAAAAATATGATCGTCTAACTTTAATTTCCACTTCTACCATAATTTCCATCTATGTTGCAGTCATTTATTCATTTATATATGACATATCTTCTATTGATCGTTTTTCAATATAATACAATATTGGCTTCTTGAACTCTCAAGTATTTTTCTTAACCAAAAGATGGGTTTCCAGGTATGGTAGTCTTCGTTAGGGGTGAACAAAAAGTTACCAAACCGAACCAAAAATGGTAGGTTCGATCGGTTCTTTAAGCTCATGCAGTTCGATTTGGTTTGAAAAAAATATTTAGTTTTTGAACCGACCCAAACTGAAACTTATAATGTAAAATGATGTCATGTTATACCCCTTATATATTTCTCAAATACTATCTTCTATACGACGTCATTTTGATCGAGCCCCTCAATATATAAGCCAACAAATTTAGGGGTAGGATTTCATTTACATTTTCCATTTCTCTTCATCGCTGAAACCCTCATCGCGACGCCTTCTACTCTGACAGAGGAGATCCCGACATTTTTCCTCATCGTTGAAACCATCATCTTACAGATCCCTACGTTTAAGAACCACCCTCTTTGTTCTTCACCTTATAGAGGACCTCTATAATCGTCGCCTTCTCCTCTGTAATCATTGCCTTGCCCTTCGTAATCGTCACTCGCCGCCTTAGGGTTTCACTTACTCTACGATTCTCTCCTTCCTCAACTCTCTCCTTCCTCGGTGACATCACCTTCCCCTTCCTTGCCTTAAGGTTCCACTTCCTCGGCTTATTATTTTAGTTTTATCTATGGTTCTTCAACGTTAGTTACATGATTTCTTAGTTCTTAGTTCTGATTTATTAATTCTGATTTCAAATTAGTTCTGATTAGTTTTGATTTGTTCATTTCTAGTTCTTATTATTTGTTAGTTCTGAGTTCTTAGTGTCTGATTAGTTTGATATTGTTTGCCTGAGTTCTTAGTTCTGGTTAGTTCTTAGTTTTGATTAGTTCAGAGTTTCTTTAATATTGTTTGTACACTTATTAGTTTTGTGTTAGTTTTTCTATTAGTTTTGTTTTAATTTTCTATATATGATTAGTCCAATTTATTTTGTTGTCTCATTACTAGATGTCCAATGTTGATACCAAAGATGTTGACGGTGGTGGAATGAAAGTTGATGTGAACCGAACAAAACCGAAACTCACAGGTCGGTTCTTCTTACCTCAATGGTTTGGTTCGGTTCAGCATATAACCAAACTTAATGTTTCAGTTCAGTTTGATTTTAGGTCATTAACTGAATCGAATCGAACTGTGTTCACCCCTAATCTCCATACTTACAAATAAGTTGTCTATTCAAGTGAACTATATCCTTGTTATTCACATAACTTATAACTTTGATATAAGATAAAAAAACAATAGTCTATTTCTCAACAGGATGATATCGCACAAAATTAATATTTAGATTGTGTAAAACAAAAGGCTGGCAAATCATACCAAATTAAGCCAACAATTTCTAATTATTTTATTAAATAACAACTAATAATATAACTCATTACCATAAGTGATTGAAGGGGTTGGGGTTTTGGTTAGAATGTTATAATAGCTTATTCTTTGCTAATGAAGTGTAAATGAAGAGGAAAATGAATCTGCTCAACTTTTTTTATATAAGCCCATATTGTTTTGCACTATCCTTTATTGAAATCTTATTGTAGTGCTCTTGTAATTGAATTATCATGTTGTAATAATTATTAAATTATGATGCAATCCTAGTTTACATGCACTCCTAACTTATAGTCTACTGAGGCAATTGAATTAAAGTAGAAAATAGAAGCATCCAAATTTACAATGCAATACGAATTCTGAACACTTTATGTCTAGGTCGCCTCTCTTCTGTCCAATCGAAGACAGGCATCGTGTCTGGTGAAGCTTCCCCAGCATACCTCTAAAAGGATTCTTCAAAATCTTTTCTCCCACCCGAGGACTCAGGTATGGATACTTCCACCAATCAACAGAAGAGGTATGCCTTATCTCCCCAAAGGAAACTATGCCAAAATATCGACTAAACACTTACTTAGGCATCAGAGGCCCTTAGGCAGGGAAACCACCTCTCGATTCCTTGCCTTTTGGGTTCCTTGTTTGTGTTTTAAAGACTTTGAATATACAAGGAGCTCCAACCCAAAGGGGGGGAATGCATGAAGATCACTGTTCAAGTTTTCAGCATCAACAGTTGGCGTCGTCTGTGAAAAATGATGACCAAATCATTCATATTCAAAGTACTTGAAATCATTTCTCTCCTGCAAAGAGAGGATGAGTTTGGCATCCTATGCCGATGAAGTCCGGGATGAGAGGGAGAACTCACCCTTTCCCCTGGTAAAGGAAGGACCTTCTTCCATCATAATGATTAATCGCCAATGGAGAAAAGAAATGGTGGTTATAATCTTTGAGGCAACCAAGAAAGGGAGGGAGGGCGTGCCAATAACGGCTCAATCCATAATAGTCTCTTACATGGAAATGGTTCTCTCCCGTAACTAGAAAACTCACCGGAGAAAGGCCACCCCTAAAGGGAACCAATACCGAGGCAAAATCGGGCGGCGGATAGCCAAACTCTCCCGTTGTACGGTTCTGGTTGGGGCCATCCCTAAAAAATGAATGAGGTGAGCAAAGCCGTCGGAGAGCGAATGAAGGGAAAGACCCCCAAAGGATCATCGAGGGGAAATATGTGAACAGCCGCTGAAGGTGGAGGAAAATATTGATGGGACACCTCAACCCCCTACTCTTTGGTTCCCTTTTTTGGCTACCAACAATTTTGCAAGACTCCAGCACAGGCAAAGAAATACCACGTGGCATGTGTAAACCGGCCTAGAGACATTCCTATCTGAAATACAGAGTCTTGTGTTAATCCTCCACCTCGGATTGAAATGTGAATCTGGTTTGGACGACTCCAAGCACTCGTACCCTACCTTGGGTGAAATGGAAGGACGAGGGCTCCGATCCGAGTGAGCATATGAAGTCCCAGTGAGAGGATAAGGACGGTTACAAGACCCCTTACTTTAGTTCTCAGCAAGATCAGGTACTTCAAGGTGAAGAACATATGTGTGATCCTCCTAAGCTCTTGTATGAAGCAGATGAACCCATGGAAAGGAGCTTGCAACTGGTTCACTACCCAAGGAATAACCCCTAGGAGGAACCCGAATGTTCAGAGGAGTCAATCTTTCTCACACTAAAATACCCAGAATGAATAGCTCAAGACAAGTCGACACCTATCCCAGAGCAGAATGTGGAGCTGAATGGGTCCTTTTAAAGGAAAAGATGAAGCTCGGAAAGAAGGATGTCCCGATAAGAAGACGCTCCAACAAAAAATGAAAGGTCAAAGCTCAGAAAATAGAAGCCCGTTTATCTTTGGCCCTCCGCTTCGGTGTAACAGACGACAAAGATCATTTTCCCTTCAATAGTTGTCAAATAAGAGGTCTCATTTTCTCCTCATTTAGGATTAACACCTTATAAGTTTCTCTTTGAAAAAATCTACCTTTATAGAAAAATAAAATGCGTTGTTGAAATGTTTGCTAATGATTTTCTGGTTATCCAACAAATCTCCAAGGATTGACTCTTCAACAACGTGCGACGAAGATAAAAAAAAGTGATGATTGGTAAGGTGCTTTAGCCCACCAGTTGGGATCAAACAAAAAGTGATGACCGGTGAGGTGCTCTAGCCCACTAGTCAAAATTTAAAAATTTGATGGCTAGTGATGTGCTCTAGCCCACCAGTAATAATTAAACAAAAAATGATGAATGTTGAGGTGCTCTAGCCCACTAGTCAAGATCAAATAAAAGGTGATGACTAGTGAGGTGTTCTATCCCACGATTCAAAATTAAACAAAAAATGATGACTGGTGAGTTGCTCTAGCCCACCAGTCAGGATTAAATAAAAAATGATGACTGGTGAGGTGCTTTATCCCACCAGTCGAGATTAAATAAAAAAGTGATGAATAATGATGTGCTATATCCCACCAATTGGGATTAAACAAAACGTGATGATTTGTGAGGTGTTCTAGCCCACCAATCAAGATTAAATAAAAAGGGGTGTATGCCGAGCACCTCATCTCGCATACTGGATCAAGGATCTAGCTAGAGCATGTACACCTGGCTAGATATTTATAAGTGATGCCTGCTGAGCACCTCAGCTTGTAGATGAGATCAAGGATCTAGCCATAGCAGGCATACTTGGCTAGTTATCGATAAGTGATGTTTACCGAGCACCTCAGCTCATAGGCGAGATCAATGATCTAGCCAGAGCAGGCACGCATGACTAGATATCGATATGTGATGTCTGTTGAGCACCTCAGCTTGCAAGCATATCAATGATCTAGTTAGAGTAGGCACGTCTGGCTAGATATCAAAAAATGATGTCTGTCGAACATCTCAGCTCGTAGACGGGATCAAAGATCTAGTCAGAGCATGCACGTCTGGCTATATATTGACCAGTGATGTTTGTTGAGCACCTCAACTCGTAAACGGGATCAAGGACCTATCAGAGCAGACACGCATGGCTAGATATAGACAAGTGTTTTCTACCGAGCACATCAACTTACAAACGGGATCAAGGATCTAGCCAGAGCAAGCTAGCCTGGCTAGATATCAACAAGTGGTCCATCGAGCACTCAAGCTAGCCGAGGGAATTAAGGGTGTAGCCAGAGAAGACACGCATAGCTAGACATCAAGGAAAGATGTCTACCGAGAACTCAAGCTCACAGACGAGATCATAGATCTAGCCAGGGCAGGCACGCCTGGCTAGACAATTAGAAAAGCAATAATTACCAGGCACTCATGCCCATTTAACAGAGTTAAGGAAAAGCCTTAGCAGAAGCAATCTCGACGCCAAGAGTAAGGATATCTAATTAGCATTATTGCTCGTAAGATAGGGATAAGGCCCTTTGATGAGCACTTTCACTCAAGGATTTATCTAGAACAAGGACACTTGGATACGTGATGAAGGGAAGGTCCCCTGGCCAAAAATCGATGAAAATTCAATCTGCTTCGCCAAACCAGAAAAACGCTCAGCTAGAAGAAAACATGCTCGACTAAATATCAAAAGGAAAACCCAATTGAGGAAGGTTAGCCTGACCAGATCTCCCAGATGGGAGCACTAGAAAGCCTTCAGAAAGTTCACGACACGTTTGTACGACCCTCGACCTATAAAAGGGGCAACCCGTTGGACAAGATCAAGTCCACAAAAAAAAGTCAAGGCTCCTTAAAGCCCACTCTGCTGGGATCGGTAGGTTTTAAAATTAACTAAAAAAATAAGTTTGAACCACGAACAGTTAGTGGGTCAAATATAAAAAAATTAATTAACTTATTTAATCAAATTAAATAATTTAAAACTAAACAACGTGTGATTATGCATATATGATATTAAACGAAAAGATAAGGTTGGAAATAATTTTTCACCGATACTTTGTATCAAAGAATTCTGAACTAACAGAATTCTATCGAGCGTTCTTTGTGTTCTTCAAGTTTCAGGATCCGAATCACGCACTTGAACTCAAAGAACAATTCGTGAATTTCATCTACCAACAATCACCCGTTAATTTCATAAATATATCTCACAAGCATTTTGTGTAGGAATTTGAGTTTGGGCTCACAAAACGATTAAAGGAAAAAATTGAATATTTTTCTATGTATCTGATATGAGATATAGATCTCTATATCTGTCTCTGCAAGAAAATTACTATTAGATATTTATAAATTTTAATTTTTAATATTTAAAAATATACACATATATTTTAAATTTTTGAAAATTCACCGCATATATTTAAATTTCTGAAAATCAGTATATCTCCACAGTGTTAGAGTTGTATTGAAATTTATCAACCCAATTGATAGATTTAATTTATAATTATCAATTAATTTATTTATTTTTTTATTTACTAATTATCTAATAATGATAAAATAATAAACTAATTAATTTAAATATAAATAATCACACTTAACTAACTAAGTGACATCACCCATCACATATAGGTGTAGAAAATATGTCTTGGCACCAAAATATATTTTGATTCAATTTACTTTGTTTCTCTATTCATGTTCTCATAGATAATTTCTGAGACTGGATGGACCCACATGAACAAAACTAAGGATTCAAATACACGGTGAATTTATCTCCATAAGTTCCTGACCTATTTAATATTGATATCGTACGACTCCACTATAGGTTTGATGCCAAATCAACTCTCGATTCATGCGCGCTACATTTTCTGTTGGTGTAAATAAACCCTTTTATTTTCACAGTCTATAAAATATTTTAACATAATACCCATCATGAATATTAGTAACAAGAGCATATGTAAATTACCATTTTACCTTTCTTGTTATTACTTCCTAAACTCTTTTATTGATTGTGAATAAGAAAGACATAATAGTGAATTATTTCGTATAATTCACCAGTCTTAATCAATGACTCAATTCATTAAATATCTGGCCAGGTTAATTTATTCACACACCCATCAATAAAACATAAGATGATATTGTTTTTTTCGTAATCTAACCACGAATTTTCATATCTGTGAATCACGTAACTTCAACTGAATTGAATTACAATCCCAACAGCCAAGGTATTGCTCGCCAATTCGAACTCACTCATTTGACATATCAAAGATTGAAACTAACTAAGTCAAGCTACGTATTCACCTTAGGATTAATGTCATTATGAAAATACACTTAAGGTGTAACAATTAGATTTAAAACTAGATAAACAGTTTTGGGCTCTAAACTAGTTTGTTACTCGTCTATTCAACATGAGGTTAACCGTTTGAGTCTCCACTCCCATGCCCCATGTCTGGCATCCATTGGTTCAACCTAATAGTCATAATCGAATTCGATTGCCCAGTCGGTTCTAAAACTGTGAATATCATTTTGAACTTTTTCAGAAGATTTCGTCTAGAGACGCCTCTGTCTTCACTCTTCGTTCAATGATGAAAGTTACAGGACTTGAGTAATTTACAAACACACTTTAACTTAAAATAAAACTTTCAATTTATTCATAAAAATTCAATAATACTAATGTTTGAGAAATAACAAAATACAAATAAATAGTTATTACACGCTACTTTATGGACATATACCCACAATCTTCCACTTGGAATAAAGTTGGCCTGTACAATCTCCTATCCCCAAGCGCTCTAGATGACCATAAAAAACTTTACTTCTTAAAGTCTTCGTGAATGGATATGCCAGGTTATTGACCGTCAAAATATGTGTACCCACATCGTCTCCACGCTGAACAAGTTTTCTAATCATATGATATATTACGTTCTATGTGTTTGGATCTCTTATGGCTTCTAGGTTCCATAGAATTTGATGCAGCCCAACTATTATCGCAATAAAGTGTCATGTGCTTGTTAACGTCTAGAACAACTTCTAGAGTCTTCAAGAACTTCCTAAGCCAAACGGCCTCCTTTGTAGCTTCACAAGCTACCACATATTCAGCTTCCATGGTAAAATTAGCAATGCAAGATTGCTTGATACTTCTTCACACAACTGCTCCACCGTTCAGGATGAACACCGATCCTAAAGTGGACCTCATGGATTCCTCATCATCTTGGAAAGCGAAATCAATATACCCGGTCATATTTATGTCACTGCCTGAATACACAAGCACGTAATTGATTTTTCTCCTAAGATACTTAAGGATATGTTTGACGGCATTCCCATGCTCAATTCCAAGATTAGATTGAAAATAACTCACCACGCCTATGACATAGCAAATGTATGACCTAGTACAAAGCATTGCATACATGAGACTTCTTACGGCTGAATCATAGGGAATCTTTCTCATGTTTTCCTCTTCTTGAGGAGTCTTGAGAGACTGCTCCTTGGAGAGGCTGACTCCATGTCTAAAAGGAAGAAATCATTTCTTGAAGTTTTGTATACTGAAGTGATCCAGCACCTTATCAATATAAGATGCTTGAGACTGTGCCAATTGTCTGTTCTTCGTATCTCGAAAGATCTGAATACCTAAGACAAAAGCAGCTTCTCTAAGATTCTTCATATCAAATTGTTTTGCAAGCCAAATGTTGACATCAGATAATTTTTTTACATAATTCACAATGAATAAAATATCATCTACGTACAAAACTAGAAAAATCACCTTCCCTTCGTGTATCAGCTTATACACACAGGGCTCGTCAACTAACTGTTCAAAATTATATTCCTTACAATTTCATCAAATCTAATATTCTACGACCGTGACGCTTGCTTAAGTTCATAAATGGACTTCTACAGTTTACAAACTCTGCCCTCTTGGCCTTTCTCCATGAACTTATCTGGTTGAGCCATATAAATGCGCTCATCAAGATCGCCATTCAGAGTCTTGACGTCCATTTGCCAGATTCATAATCAAGGGCAGCAGCAATATACCAAAGAATTCGGATGGATTTAAGAATGGCCACCGGCGAGAAGGTATCTTCATAGTCTATTCTTTCATTTGGGTGTAGCCCTTGGATACTAGCCTAGCTTTGAATGTCTCTACATTCCCATCTGGACTTATTTTCTTCGTATAGATTCATTTTCATCCTACGGGTTTTATCTTTTTAGGAGGAACTACAAGCTTCCAGACTTCGTTCAAGTGCATCGAATGTATCTTAACGTTCATTGCTTCTTGCCATAAGTTTGCTTCAGGACCAGCCATGGCCTCTTAGTAGGAGACAAGTTTATCAAGGTCCTTATCTAAGACAATTGTCAAAGCTTCTCCATAGAACATATACCTCTCAGGTTGTCTCCCAACTCTCCCACTACGTCAAGGCTCCATAGGCTCTAGCTTCTGTCGTGGTTCTTCCATTATTGAATCAGAAATAATTTCTGATTGGGGAGTCGATGTCCTCCCACTCAATAATTCCTCTAGCACAATTGTGCTTCTCGGCTGAAAACTTTTAATAAAATCTTCTTCAAGAAAATGAGCATTCGTGCTAATGAATGTTTTCTAGTCAGTCATATTGTAGAAGATGTACCTTTTCATTCCTTTAGGATATCCTACGAACATGCATAATTCTGAATGACTTACTAGCTTGCATGTCTTCGGTTTTAGAACATGTGTTGGGCACCCCCATATTTTAAAATGGTTAATAAATGAATTTCGTCCATACCACTTTCATATGGTGTACCAAGCACCATCTTCGATGAAACTTCGTTGTTTCCAAGACATATCCCCAGAAGGAATCTGAGAGGGATAACTAACTCATGATGTATCTAACCATATCCACCAGAGTTTGATTCTTTCTCTCTGACACACCATTCTGTTGTGGCGTACTAGGTGTTGTAAGCTGAGAAAGAATACCGTCTTCCTTAAGAAAATCTTCAAACTCTCATAGAAAGTACTCTCCACCACTATCAAATCGCAGTGTTTTGATTTATTTTTCTAATTGCTTTTCAACCAAGGCCTTATACTCTTTGAACTCTTCAAAGGTTTCAGACTTTTGACGTATTAGATAAACATGACCAAAACGTGAATAGTCATCAGTGAATGGTACAAAGTATTCATAACCTCCTCTTGCTTGGATATTCAATGGCCCACATACATCATTATGTATGAGTTCAAGACATTGAGTGGCTATTTCACATTTTGCTGAAAAAGGTCTCTTGGTCATTTTGCCTTCAATACAGGATTCGCATGTGGGTAGTCGTCCCACACTTAAAGCTTACAAAGGATCATCCTTCATAAGTCTTTTAATCATGTCTAGGCCAATATGCCCAAGGCGTAAGTGTCACAATAGGTTAGATCGGTTGAGTCACACATCAACCTTTTACTATCACTTTCTGAACCACCATTCACTTCAGTGTCACATATCATTAGAACTATTGGTTTTACATGAAACATTTTATTAAACATGTGTGGAACAATAATTAGGCATTCATTTCTCAAAATACCAATATCTTTATCAATGAATTTAAGATTAAATCCTTGCTCAATTAATGCACCAATAGATATAAGATTCTTCTCAAACATTGAGATATAATAAACATCACGTAAAAGTAGATAACCTTTATCAAGTTCCAACTGATACAGCCAATACTAGTGACCTATTCCCTATACAGATGATGAACTCGACCAAGATATCTGCAAGAGATGATCCAGGCAGTTACGTATCCAATGGTTATCGACTCCACAATGATGACACATGTTCACATCATGTCGACCTTGCAGTGCCTTTACCATTTGCAACTTTTGAGCTCTGCTTTTCAGCCTTATTCAGACTTCTTATCGTGTTTCCTTTTAGCGTCAGAGGTGGAAAGCTTACTTTTAGTAAAGTTAGCCTCTTCAGTCTTCCTCTTGCCATTTAGAAGCAAAGTCTCAACGGCTTGTAACTCCTTCATAATCTTAGGAAGCGAGTACCTCAACTTATTCATCAAATAATTAAGTTTGAAGTTCTCGAAGGTATCAGGCAGAGTCTATAGGATCATATCCACCTTAGTCTCAGCATCAGCCTCAGCACCCATGATCTCCATCTCATTCAGATAACTAATGATCAGCATCATATGTTCTCTGAAAGAGTTCCAGGTTTTATCCTGCAGTTCATAAGGTTTCACACAACTATCTGTTTGGTTTAAAGACCCTCATTTCCAAACATTACGGTGATGTTCCACATCATATCAGCGGTGGTTTTCAAATTATGACGTTTTGTAACACATTACAAACAGAAGCCAAGATGTAATATATGACTATCTCATCAGAACGTAGCCAAGAATCATAAGCATCATTTTCCTCTTGAGTCGATTCACTAAAAGGCTCAAAGGAATAAGGGGTGGTGACCACGAACTTATACTTTTCAATCGTCAGTACGATATCAAGATTGTGTTTCCAATCACCGTAATTATCATCAGTTAATATTGTTCGCGTTTAAGATAGTTGAGAATGAGGATATATACATGATTATCGAAATGAATAAATAAAGTAGTGTAAATAAATGCTCAATCGTTTAAGAAAATATGATGTATGATGCAACTACTTAAATATTTAAAAATCCATTAAAAATTTAAATTCATAATTCAAATTTCAAATTTCAAATTTCAAATTTCAATTTACAAAAATTCAAAATTTAAATTTTGATTAAAACCCTTTAATTAAGCAAAAATAATTTCTTAATTAAATAATCTCTTAATTATCCCATTTTTCCTTTTTTAAGTAAAATAAAAAGATAACGTTGATAATTATCTTTTGAATTCAAAATTCGAAAGATATAAAGATAAAATTGATAATTTTCTTTTGAATTTTAATTATCTTTTATTCGTTTAAGATTTAAAATTTAAAATTCAAAATTTTAAAAGATAAAAAAATAGGATAAGGGTTATCCGGAAATATCACAAGGTTTTCTAAACCCTAATTTTATCGCCTAGAGTTTCACAAACCCTAATTACCATGCATGGCACGGCAGCGGACAGCGGCGGTGACGGCACCGGAACAGTATCGCCAGCTGCCAGAATAATAACTCCAGTGTGAACAGTGATTCTGGCTTCAACAATAATTATCATTTTACCCATATTGTTATTATTTTCTTAACTCATTTATCGACTGTGAATAAGAAAGACATAATAGTGAATTGTCTCGTATAACTCACAAATCTTAATCAATGACTCAATTCATTGAATATCAGACCAATTAATTTATTCACATACCCATCAATAAAGCATAAGGTGATATTATTATTTTCACAATCCAACCACGAATTTTCATATAGTGAATCACGTAACTCCAACTTAGTTGAGTTACAATCCCAACAGCCAAGGTATTGCCCTCCAATTCGAACTCACTCATTTGACATATCAAAAATTGCAACTAACTAAGTCAAGCTACGTATTCAGCTCAAGATTAAGGTAATTATGAAAATACCCTTAAGGTCTAATAATTAGATTTAGAGTTAGGTAAATGGTTTTGGGCTCTAAACTAATTTATTACTGGTCTATTCAACATTTTCATAACATGTCTAGGTTAACCATTAGAGTCTCCACTTTCATTCCCCATGACTGTCATCCATTGGTTTAATCTAACAGTCGTAATCGGATTTTATTGCCAGTCGATCCTCAGACTGCGAATATCATTCTGATCTTTCTCAGGAGAGTTCGTCTAAAGACGCCTCTGTTTTCACTATTCGTTCATTGATGAAAGTTCCAAAACTTGAGTAATTTACAAACACACTTTAATTTAAAATAAAACTTTCAATTTATTCATATATATTCAATACTACTAATGTCTAAGAAATAACTAAATACAAATAAATAGTTATTACACGTTACTTTATGGACATATTCCAACACACTCCAGCTTAGGATCACAAACTCGAGTCAGTAAAAGTTAGTAGGGATAAAACGCTCGACATAATAGTTGAAATAACTACGCAGCTCATGATAAAGGTCTCATCCAGACTAAGTTAATGCTCGACTGACCAAATAATACTTAATCATTTAAGAAAGTATGATACATGATGTAATTACTTAAATATTTAAAAATCCATTCAAAAATATTTCCTCCATGATGTTACGATAAAAAGAGATAGCTTGTCTCATCGAGAGATGGAGTCCAAACTATTTTCTATCACATCGAGACTCTTCTTGTTTGGTTAATCCTCAAATATCTCCACATCTAGCTTAATCAATCACCGATAATTTTGGTCACCTTGGCCCCATTGACTAACCCCTAAGTGGGGATTCCAATTTGCTTCAGTCTAAGTATTTAACCAATGTATCGACTCTTAAAAGTTGATATGGATTAACAGTCTGTCTATGGGATGACCATGCCCCACCACTTCCTTTAAAAGTCTTAGCTTCTCGAGCAACTCGATGACTCAAAGTGACACGACTCCAAAGTTTCTCCCATTAAAGAGAGGACAGCTATGGGAGGTACTAAACCATTCATCGTGGCACGATCAAGTTCACATTGGAGACCGTGGGAATGTTTCAATGTAAACGACATTCCCACTTAGTTTTTGACAAAACTTACATTTTTTGTTGTTTTTCAAAACGTAGCTTTTATTAATTTGAAAAGCGTGATGAAATTTATAAATCATTTATTTAATTTTAAATCCCAATTTAAAATCATAACCATTATAAATTTCATATTGTAATTAAATTATAACCATTAAAAATCAATCTACAATTATGCGTGTACATGCTACATGGTAATTTGATATTGATATCTCTAGTTAATATGGCATGTCATATGGTGATGTGCGATTAAAATTAAATCATACATTTAAAATTAATCTCTTTGTTGGCTCATTTCTAATTACAACCAAAAAAATAATAAATAAATTATTAATTTATAAACAATCTTTATGGCGTATGTAATTTCCTTCCTCTTCTCCATGGTGTCCACCACTTTGTAACACTTTATAAAAGTTCATTCCCATTTTGAAAATAAAATTTAAAACTTAAATTCAAACTTCAAAATCGAAATTCAAAATTCAAATTTCAAATTTCATAATTTAAATTCATAATTCAAATTTCAAATTTCAAAACTTCAAAAATTAAATTTTGATTAAACCTCTTTAATTAAGCAACACTATTTTCTTAATTAAACAACCTCATTAATTATCCCATTTTTTCTATTTTTAATAAAATAAAAAGATAACATTGATAATTATCTTTTGATATTCAAAATTCAATAGATATAAAGATAAAATAGATAAATATCTTTTGAATTTTAATTATCTTTTATTCGTTTAAGATTTAAAATTTAAAATTCAAAATTTTAAAGCTAAAAAAAATAGGATAAGGGTTATCGCGAAATATCACAGGATTTCCTAAATCCTAATTGTTATCGCCTATAGCTTCACAAACCCTAGTCACCATGCAAAGCACGGCAACGGACAACGGCGGTGACGGCGCCGGAACAATATTGCCGGCTGCTAGAACAATAACTCTGGTGTGAACAGTGATTCTGGCCTCAACAATAATTACCATTTTACCCTTCTTGTTATTATTTTCTTATCTCGTTTATTGACTGTGAATAAGAAAGACATAATAATGAATTGTCTCGTACAACTCACAAATCTTAATCAATGACTCAATTCATTGGATACATAATCTATTAATTTATCCACACACCTATCATCAATAAATCATAAGGTGATATTGTTGCTTTCACAATTCAACCATGAATTTTTATATATGTGAATCACGTAACTCCAATTTAGTTGAATTACAATCCCAACGGTCGAGGTATTGCCCTCCAATTCGAACTCACTCATTTGATATATCAAAAATTACAACTAACTAAGTCAAGCTGCATATTCACCTTAGCATTAAGGTAATTATGAAACTACCCTTAAACTGTAATAATTAGATTTAGAGTTAGGTAAACGGTTTTAGGCTCTAAACCAATTTGTTATCGGTCTATTCAACATGTTTATAACATGTCTAGGTTAACCGTTTGAGTCTCCACTCTCATGCCCCATGACTGGCATCCATTGTTTCAATCTAACAGTCGTAATCGGATTTGATTGTCAGTCGATCCTAAGACTGCGAATATCATTCTGAACTTTCTTAAAAGTGTTCGTTTGAAGTCACCTCTGTCTTCACTCTTCGTCCGTTGATGAAAGTTCCATTGAGTAATTTACAAACACAATTTAATTTAAAATAAAACTTTCAATTTATTCATATATATTCAATAATACTAATGTCTAAGAAATAACTAAATATAAATAAATAGTTATTACACATTACTTTATGGACATATTCTAACACACTCCAGCTCAGGATTCAAACTCGAGTTAGTAAAAGTTAGTAGGGATACAACGCTCGACATAATAGTTGGAACAACTACGCAGCTCAGGATAAATGTCTCATACAGACCAAGTTAAAGCTCGATTGAGGAAAAACAAAACTCTATTTACTTGAGGTATATTTGTGACAGAAAATAAGCAAAAACATAGATAAATAAAGAAGCTAGAGGTACAAAAATCTCCTCGGTCAAATGGGGTGAACTCCTCATTGGCTAATTTAAATGTAAAAGACCCCCCCTAACGCCAGGGCCGGTGGTCACAGGATCTTCAAGGCTTGTGAATTCTACTAAGGCCTCAGGTTGTTTTGCTCTTGAGGACCATGCCAAGTCAGGATAAAATTGAATTCAAACCATGGGCAGGAACCAATTTTCGAGCTGAGGATGGAAAAACCTCAACTTCTACCAAAGGGTGAACAAAGAAGTAGGATACTACCATAGTACCCCATGGTTCAAGTCGATCACAAAGGATATAATTGCAAGGACTGCCTTACTCACTCCTGAAGCATGCAGCGGTAAGCAGTTGGGGGTTCAAAAGGACAAAGGTGATAAAAGATGGGAGTGGGCCACAACCTATATAGTTGCTTCATTACAGATTGGGGATTAAGGCTATCGGTAAGATTACAGGCCCTTGTTATGGGTAAAGTCTTTATCACTAGGGGTAGGTAGCCAACACAGATAAAGGATTCAACGAGCATGCTTATTGATGGCAGGAAAATCACCATGAAATGAGCATTGACGACTTCGAGGCACGACATTTAAAAGATGACAGAAAGGGAAGCGACAATCATGAGAAAGAAGAGGGGTCTTGAAAGAGAATTTCTAAAACAGAAGAAGCTCTAGTGGAGGAAGGATGACTATTCTTCCAAATGGAATTGGAAGGAAGGCTGAAGATGGACAAAGATCCCAACCCTGTCTATTTTTTGCCTTGAGGAAATGAGAGGGAAGACCGCCTATTTTTTGCCTTGATTGAAGGATGAAATCACTCATTTAATGGGGGTATTTAAGTTGGCCATGATGGCAACCGCTGGAATCATCCTCCAACTAGCAAGCGGTCATTTTGTGAATCAACGAGAGGATTACGAAAGACCAAATGTTGTCCAATCAACTGCAGAGATGAAACAACGCATCAGGAATGAAGTGATAAGGAGTCAGGCTCCTTTACGCTCATCCACGCACCATTAATGTCACCATTCCCAGAAGATTGATGGCATTAAGTCTCGAAAATAACAAAATGACGTACGCGCAACTCACGCAAAAAGTCAGGAGGCAATTAGTTCCATTTGGTACAATCTTCTCTAAGGATAAAATTATAAACGCAAGTGTGAAATACCCAGGTCGGGTAAAACTCTTAGCCATCTCTGATGAGGAGCTCGAGTAATGAAGTCTTCAGACCTAGCTAAGCAAAAGCCACCCAAGTCCTCAACTGGAGGTCAACTGTTATAGGTGTTTTCCCAACCATCAAACCTGATAACACGTGTTCCGCCGCATCAGGAGGCTTGAATGTAGGAAAGTTTGGGAGGGAAAAAATTGACCTCACTGGCCAGTATCGAGGGTATTCGGTTTGTATAGACCCGAGCATATATAAGAGCAGGGAAGGGGTGTACAAAGAGAGCTCGAACAACCACGAGCACAAGGCCATCATTACTCATCGAAAGTAGCACTCAAAAGGTCGAATCGCCATGACACGATGTCAGGATAGCCTCCATCCAATCATTTCAATATTTAATGTTGAACATTTTATATCAAGGTCACTCCCTTCTGTCCCATCGAAGACAGACATCGTGTCTTGTGAAGCTTCCCCAGCACGCCTCCAAGTGGCTACTTCGACACGCTTCCTCCCACCTGAGAACTCATGTATAAATACTTCCACCAATTGACAGAAGAGGTATGACTTCTCTCCCCTAAGGAAACTATAACTTAAGTAACTTCTTGTTATTTACATAAATTTACAGCAAAATATAACATATACCAAATATAGAAATCTTAAATCGTCACTCATCATTTCAGAGATTATCATGCACAAACAAACGTGACAATCATATTTTGCTATCAATTCAATTATCTTAATTGAGTTGTCATTAATTCAATTACGATGATCATGCTAGATTGTATGAACCAAACAGACCCTAAAATGTGTAAAAGAAAGCAGATTTATATCATGAATATGCACCTAGATTTATGATTTAAAATAAATACTATTATCAGTTGTCTTGCTAAATTTGATTTGAACAAGTGAATGATTAAGTACTTACATATCGATATAGGATTAGTATAAAAATATTGAAGATTTTTCAATATGAGAAGATTTAGAATCCCTCATAAGGTCTCATCTCCAAATGTAAACTAGGCACGAAATGCATAAATTTATCTATGTTGATTTCTCGAAATGTATTGTGTATACAAAAGGGATGAAAGGATACACGAGTAGTCTAATCCCTAATGAGTTACCAGAGCAATGCCTGAGAATAATTAAGAGGACGTCAAAAAGTGAAGGAAAAGCACTTTGGACCCTAAAGATATAAAATGCTCTTTATTGAAAGAGAATGGATACTCTATGTGATGTAGTGGTTTTTTTGTTCTTATAAATGAAGGAGAAGGCCTCCTTTTATAGATGATATAAAAGGGGGCCATCATAACTAATTAAGCATAATCACCTCAACTAATTGGGTTGAGGTCAGCCAAAAAGGAATATATGTTGACACTAAATCTCAATGAATTCGCTAAGGTGGAAATAGAAGATCTCACGTGCGCCCAACCATTAATGTTACATGGACCTCATAGAGTGGCCACGATCCAGACAACTTTGGAATAATGTTCCTTTCCAATAGGGCTTAAGGGTGGTATTCACCAAAAGCCTCTTTCAAAGCAGTTCTTAAGACCAAACTGTTTCTCAAGGTGAGAAGGTAGCAGACCCTTAATATTCAAAGTGTTCATATTGGAGAAGATATATCATTTCCAATATGGTGTAATCTCGTCCGCTAATCCTACCAAATCCTCCAAGCGTTCCCAGACAACCACACATTCAATCAAGTTTTTGTCACTTGACTAGGTGGTTTGAAGAATGATAACACGTTAACGTAACATAAGAGTTGAATCTCTGGTGCTGAGCATAAGCTGAGAGTGTGGCCCAATCACTCTTATTGTGAATAACGACATGTAATGTAATGGTTTCTCGATAGTAATTCATCATAACATACCTATGCGGGAGGTCATCGTATAGGTGTCACAATCTTGGAGTGCATATATTGGAGGTGCAGGCTAGCACTTCTTTGATGGAGGCGTAACTTAAGGGTACGATGCAAGCAAGCGCTCCTATCATGGAGGCACAACATCAGAGGTGCAAGCTAGCATGACGACGGCCCTATGGGAGGCAGCATACCATGAATGCGGCATTACCATAGGGGCAGCATGCCATAAGGGTGGCATACCATGAGGGCAGCACCATGTAAGGCAACATACCATAAGGGGGCAATACCATGGGACGATATACTATGAGGGTGGCATACCGTGTCTCAGTCTTTGCCGTGGTGGATCAACATAACAATAGTCAATCCTCATGTCTATTTAGCCTCATGTGCAAGTACAATGTGAAGTCATTGAACTTATACACAACTTCTCAAATACACCAAATAATTGTAGTAATGGATATAATCAGAATCACTTAGTTAAAATGACAAAATGAAGTCTTTTGTCAGTGTTCATATTATTATTATTTTTTTTTACAATCCACTGTGTGATCTTCACAATATAGCAGGTAGAAGTCCTTCGGAATTTTTCAACACATGTTAATTTCATGCATGGATCTTGACCCATGTATATTAATATACACGTGTAAGTTATCCTTGTGTTTTTGTAAGGATCACCAAGGATGTGACCCCGTACCAATGGATGAGTATAAAAGAGGCTAGGTCATTAATGTAAGCGACAAAGCAAAAAGTGACTCTTTGTTCCTAATTGCCTCTGTCAAGCAGCATGATCATGAAAACTTGTGATGATAGAAAATATGCAAATAATTACTTTTCTTTAGATGGCGCGTTAATTGCGTGGGAGGGCATGGCGCCTTGATCCTTGAAATGGCTTCAGAACTTGTCTTATGATGAGGCACCACTACCTTGGTCAAAAGGAGATGTCTCTTCATCTCCAAGTACAACAAATAATCAGAAGGTGATGTTTGAAGACTGCATTTTTCAAATTTGAGAGATTTGGAAGATCCTTGGCATTCTCATCACTCATCTCCCTTATTTTGACATAGGAAAAATGATTTAGAGTAGACGATGATATTGAGGTCACAAGCAAAGTTATTTAGTAAGATCAAGTCAATATGCAAGTCATTGGGGTACATGCCTAGGTTGTCTATGAGGATCATAAGATGTAATTTAGATTAGTGCAAGTTATTTTCACACTTGCATATTCTATGAATATTTAAGTACCAAGTGAGATAACTCATTATCACCATGGTTGTTACACAATGATAAACGTGTAGTAGCCCATTAGGTATAATAACTCGTTGTTAGCATGATGTTACATAATGATAAAAGGCGTAGCAACCCCATGTATGGCATAAGAGCCCATGTAAGCACTAGGCGTGTTAACATGTTACCATGGGTATTAAACAATAATAAAAGGTTAACAACCCTATGTATGGCATAACATCCCATGTAAGGACCAGGCATGATAGCTCATTGTAACCATGGTGTTACGTAAATATAAAGGCATAGTAGTCCCAAATAAGCACCAGACATGATAACTCGTCGTTACCACGGGTTATAGAATGATATGGGCATAACAGCCTAACATATGGCATAGCAGCCCATGTAAGCACCAAGTGTTATAACTCATCATTATCATGGATATTACATTATGGCATTTTATAAGTGGCATCATAGGCGCACTTTGAGGTGGCTGAATTAACAACTATTATTGAAACTACAGGGAAGCAACAAATGTTAGAAACTTTTTGTATCTTTGAAAGTACTTCTCCCATCTTTTTTTATGAGATAACAATTTTATGATAATATCATGGTAAGATGCAAAGATGTAAGTCCATAAGGGTGGTGATAAAAGCAAGGCACTAGTGCAGAAGCAAAGTCCATAAAATATGCAAAGGTGCGAGAGTAAGGCATTATCATGCAAGAAAGTCCAAAAGCGAGCAGGATATGTACAACAATACAACCGCCATCAAAGAGTGTAAGAGCATGGGTATCCATATTCATGCCTTAAAAATCCTTTTTGTTGTTATTCTTCACTTTTATGCCCTTCCTTTTGGCATAAGAACAACGTCTTGGAGTAGGGTTCCAACCATTGTTGAGCAAAACCCAACAAGCATGCAAGCGGTTGGGGCACAGGCACAAGTTACGTTAGATTACCAGGAGATGAATTTCACGACTGATGTAAGATCTTTTTCACACTAACACATTGTATTAGTACTTTAAGTTTGGTCTCAGGCTAACTATAAGATGTGTAAAATTTTGTGACGTCGCCATCCCCATGATTATCGTAATGTGACCCTAAAAATATTGATGTGAACGCGGCCACTATTGTTGAGTGACTAGTTGAAACCACAGTTGCCTAGATGTGGCAAGTGGGCTGGTTCGGCCCTTGAATCTGACTGAACCGGCCAGTAAAAGCTCGGCCCGACCCGGCTTGTAAATGAACAGTACTGGGCCAGTTAAGGCCCGCGGGCCAAGCTCGGTCTTAAAGGTTTCCCATGTAGCCTTACACGGTCGGTTTGGCCCGCGGGCCTTAACCAACCTGGCCCGTGAGCAAATACTTTTGAGCTTAAAAAATCATTCATTCTGCATATATTAAAGATTGATCCATTAACCTCTCCCTTGTTAAATAAACTCATTATCACTAGATTAAGACAATTTTTGTGAAAATATTGTGTATATTATTTATTGTCTTTCAATACATTTTATCAAATACTTTAGAAAATATATTTTTGAGATAAATATATTTAATTAAATAAATACATAATTTTTTGTTTAAATAGATATTTTATTCAATAAACGAAAAATACACCAAGAATTCAAGGGAATACCCTAACACCAATTAACAAGACACAAAAATAAAAAATACAATCTCAATATTCAAATTTCTCTTCCACTTCCATGATAAACATTATAATGCCTCTTCAAATGAAAGAAAAATTAAAAAAAAATATTGGCTTAATATTTCTAATATTTTTAGTTTTGCTACTGCTATGGACCCAAGGATAAAATTAGTTGGGATTAAATTTTTTATTGAAATAATTCCTGAGAATCTAGAAGTCCCCCCATGTTGTAGATATTAAAGATCTAACACCACAATTAAATTTATTTTATTCACTATATTAATCAAAATATAAAAATGATGATAATAATATGATTTATGGTGGTAGTTCATCTGCACAATTAAGTAGTTTAATGGATATTTTTTAATAAAGAATGAAATTTAAAAAGAAGAACATTATTTCTACTCCTCATAGATCAGAATTTTATAATTTTTTTTAACGGAATATGGAATTAAAGAAAATGATGACTTAGATATTTTATAATGGTGAAAGCAAATTCAATGAGTTATTCTATTCTTTCTATTATGGCGCATCATCTACTAACTCCTATGGTCTCTACAGTTGCATCGGATTCTGCTTTTAGTGCAGGTGGACGTGTAATTGAAGAAAGAAAATATAGATTAGCTCCTGACATTGTGGAAGCATTCATTTGTGTTAAAGATTGGACTGATGCCATCAAAAGAAGACAACAACGAGTAGACGATATCATTCTGGATTTTCAACATTTAGATGTTAATGAACATGAATTATAGATT
This sequence comes from Datisca glomerata, assembly GCA_003255025.1. Classification (NCBI taxonomy): domain Eukaryota; kingdom Viridiplantae; phylum Streptophyta; class Magnoliopsida; order Cucurbitales; family Datiscaceae; genus Datisca; species Datisca glomerata. The sequence goes on along the minus strand of QANY01013727.1, from coordinate 154,246 downwards.
GCTTATTAATTATTTAGTATATTTTGAGATAATTTACATGTAATTTTTTAGATTGTTGCAAGTGATTGATAAATTGGTAGGTGTCAACCTGGTTGAAATATGCCTAATTTATAGTGATGCAACTTTCAAATTTAATAAATAAAATAATAATTTTATGATAGTTTAGAGTTTTCATTGTTATTATTACTTTTTATAATTATTATAACAAGTTTTTATATTGAGATTGTAAACTAATAAAAAAATTATCTAAGATTCCCAATATGACTTCTATTTAGCTTAGTGATATTCATATACATTTTATTTCTTCCCACCTATGTTTATATCTCCCAATCTAAAAATTTTAACATTAAATGATAGCACTATTCCCGACCCGTTCTAGGCCCGGCCCGTGAACCGGCTTAAAAAGCCCGGGCCTGGCCCAATTATCATAATTGAGATTAATCAGCCTCTAAATTCGAAATCCCATTCCTAATCACTGTAATTCTTTCTAACATTACCCAAAAATTACCTTCCAGACTTGATAGTCCTCATTTGACTAGCGCTATAATTTGTCAAGGTTTGGTGTTAAGAATGAATGAAATTCGGAATCAAATACATTATTTGAAAGAAACAGGAGTCTAGGTTCATATTCAATTATATATTGAAGAACCAAAAAGCATTTGATGTCAAATTGATGAAAATGACAATGATATTAATTTGTGGTCCTTTTTCCTACAAATTTTATGAAAATTAAAAATATTTTAAGACTGAACCATCAATCTAATGATACGAGCGCATGAAGATTTAACTACTGTACCGATTCATCATGCTAACTGAACACTAAGACAATCACTTTCGATTAATTTTTCACTCAATCCTACGAAAGGTGAAAATTTTAATCTTGTTTTTGCATTATGAAGTTTCTTATTTGGGCTAACAATTTCTTTAGTACTTTTTTTTTGAGAAATATACTCGAGCTGAATATAACTCGTCCGTTACTGAAAGGGCTCTCCATCAAATTAGGGGAAAGGAAATGCTGGGTTTACTTTAAATATGAGCGCATACCCCGGTTCTGCCTGTTTTGTGGCCGGATTATTCATGAAAATGGAGTTTGCCCAGCTAAACTTTTAGACATGGAGGGAGGAAGCAGACAGGAATACAGCGAAGACCTTCGTGCAGGAGTCGGAGAGAGTCGACGGACAGATCCTTCTTGGAGGAACGAAATGCGTAATGAAGGAAAAATCTTGTGGGCACGGATTCTAGAAGAACAAGGGAGGAGGCTGTAGAGGGTGGCCGAAGATTTGCCACTTCTTCCCGGTCATCGGAACTTATTTCCAGACGACCGCGGCAGGTGACAGAGATGGCTGTCTCTTCTCCGCCTTCAAATTTGGTGTTGATCGAAAATATCGGTCCTGACACATTACCTACTCCACTGTTGCAAAATGGCATGGACATCATTACCTATCCGGATTCTTCTCTAAAAATGGACTAATTTTAATCCATCATGAAGGAGGGAGACTCCATACGTGAGGCCCTTATTTTCCCCAAAGCAAGGAGAAGGTTGGAGATCCAACACCCACTTACTTTCAATTTGGTTACTCCTGAAGTTCAAGTTCTAGTGAAACAAACCCCCCACTAAGTACGGGCTGTTCACCAAATAAAAGGCATAAAAGGCCCAATTGGAAACAATTGGCCAGAAAGAGAAAATGGGCGTTAATTCTAGTCCACTAGGGGACTCTGTACAGTGCTCTAAACGCAAAGGAGAAGGCCCAATTTCTAAGGCAAGCTTTCCATGCATGCAGGAAGAGAACGTACTGGGAGCAAAAAATCCAGAACTGAATCCTTGCAGATTTCCAGTGAACCGAGGGTGGAGGGAGCCGACCTTAATAGGCTCCCCAATGATCCATGAAGATTATGGCATGGAATTATCATGGTAGGGGAATCCCCTGACTATTCCCTCTATCCGAGGACTTTACCATGCCCACTCTCCAGATATTTTTTTTCCTGCTTGAAACAAAAAAAAAGGAGCACTAGAGTCCCAGGAATTAAGAATCTGTTGGGAGCTTCCGGTTGTGTTGTGGTTGATCCGATTGGTTTCAGCTAATTGGCTTCTGGATTACCATTCTGCCCATCTTTATCACTGTCTGAGCCCTGGATCCAATCACGTGGCCATTCTGTTGGTCACATCGGAAAATATAAGGAAACCTAAGACAGTTTTTACATATGATCGAAGATGGATGGAGGTTGAGAATTGCAAAGATGTTATTCAGAACTGTTGGGATAAAGATCTTCATCACTCCAAGCCGAACCTGGTGGACAAGCTAAACACTCTTCGGGCTCACGTAGTAGATTGGAGGCGCAACCCCTACGGCTAACTCCAAGGCTATAATGACCGCAGTGAAGAAACAACTAGACAATTTGTACTCTTCTTCTGATTCTGACCTGGCAGCCATTAAACAATTGGAAAAGCAACTTCAGAAAACCACGGAGGAGTTGGAGCGATAGGACGAGAGCTGACTGGCTAACTCATGGAGATCGTAATACCATATCCTTTCACGCCAAAGTTGCTAGCAGAAGACGTAATAACAGAATCCTGGGTTTAGGGAATGAAGCACGCGAATGGATTTCTGGTAGAGGTGTGATTAGAAAGATGGTAGAAAGCTATTTTGAGAATTTGTTTAATTCTTCCAGCCCTTCCCTAGATACCATGGCTACGGCTTTGAGGGGTATGAGTCAGAGGCTTAGCGAGGAGGATAAGGAGATTCTCATCAGGCCAGTTTCGGAGGATGAGATCTATAGGGCAGTTTTTTATCTATCCCCCACTAAGTCCCCAGACCCATATTGGTTTTCTGCGTCATTTTTATCATCAGAATTGGGACTTGGTGAAGGATGATGTAATGGGCCTTGTTTTGGACTTCTTTTCCACACGAGTTATCGCGGATGATATAAACGTTACTCATGTTGTCCTCATCCTCAAAAGTCAAAATCTCATAAATTTGTCTCAACTCAGACCTATCAGCTTTGTAATGTTTCTTATAAGATCATTACAAAAATACTCACAAATAGACTATGTTTGGTTAAGAAAAAGATTACAAGACACTTCTAGAAAGCTTTTGTTCTGGGCAGATTACAAGATCCATGAAATCTTACATTCCTTTAAAACCCGTAGATATGGGAAGAACTAGAAAGCGGCGGTGAAGGTGGACATGTCAAAGGCTTATGACATGCTTGAATGGCCCTTTATCATTTTGACATTGCGGAAAATGGGCTTCCCGGTGCTCTAGTGTGATTGGATCTCCTCATGCATTTCATGTCTCGTACCGCATTGTTATTAATGGAGAGACGAGCAAAATCATTCAACCAAAGCGGGGCATTCGTCAAGTTGATCCTCTTTTTCCCTATTTATTTATTTTATGTGTTGAAATTTTATCTACTCTTTTATTACATGCCGCGCATATGGGGGATTTGAGTGGTTTTCGAGCTTCTAGGGGAGACCATCTAGTTCCCAATTTTTTTTACTAATGACTCTCTTTTTCTGCAAAGCTAATAAGAAGGAATTTCTAGAGCTTACTAATATTTTCTCTACGTACTATGATGCCTCGGGTCAGAAAATTAACTTGGAAAAGAGTGCTCTATATTTTAGAAGAGTGTCAATCTTGGTGTTCTGAAGTTGTGTTTGTTCTCTCTGATGCTCTCAATTCAGTCAATAGTCTTAATGGCAAAATTCCAATTGAGGGTGCTCTTCATTACCCAATCTTTGATATCATGTTTCTAAAACAGTTTTATGTTTCTGTGGGTTTTCATCATGTCCCTAGGAGCAACAATTCCATGGCCCATGGTTTAGCTAGATTGGGTCTCATGGATGATCAAGCTTGTATCTTCGTCCATTTCCTTGTATTATTTCTTTGACAAAAAAAAATTATTCACACCCTAAAAATCTCTCTATACATTCATTTTCTAAGTACATGTCTAATCAAGTTTAAAATTACATAATTTCTCACTTTATTTTGATCTTATGCTCTACTTCAATACATTATTTCCATTCATCATCTTCATACACTTCACAAAATTTTTTTACTTACAACATTAAGTGTATTATTTTCATTTATAACCCACTAATTTTAATTATTTACAATTATTTTCTTTTTTACTTGGAGATGAAGTTCAATCCATATTGATAAGGGAAAAGGGGTTAGTAAGATCAATAAATCTACCTCAAGTAGTGTTAGTCAATAAGCCAAAATAAATGGTTTATTAGTTAGTAGCCGATTTGTTATCGCATGTAAGTCCAACTACTGCCTATATAAAGGCTTCTTTCTTCTGTAATATGTATTGATACTAATATACTCAATACATAAGCATACCACTTGAAGTTCCTTTTTCGTAGTACCAGAGCATGAAGGAGGACAAACGTCCAAGGCTAGTGAATCAAATTCTGCTAATAGCAACAGTGATGCAAATAACTAACATCAACAGCAAGCTTCTTCATAAACACTTTAAATAGTGCATTATCAATGAGGTTGGATAAAAATAACTATGTGTTATGGAGATCACAAGTGGTTCCAACAATCTTGAGACATGGATTAGAAGAGATTGTCTACAATCCAGAAGAGTAACCACCAAAGTTAATTGATGGTGGGAAAATCAACCGAGAATACAAAATATGGGAGAGAAAAGATCAACTCATCCTGAGTTGGATGAGAAGTTCAATGACATAGGGAGCTTTTGGAACTGTTACTTAATATAAGAGTTCAACAGAGCTTTGGTATTCGACGAAGAGAAGCTTTGCAAAATAGTCCAAAGCTTGGATGGTTCAGTTGAGAGGCTCTTTACAAAGCACCGCAATAGGTAACACGTCAATTTTTGAATTTTGTGATAAAATAAGAAGGTATGAAGATAGTCTAATAGCAGCTGGCCAACCTTTACTGAAGAAGAATTGGTCATGCACATAGTAAATGGTCTAGGATCTGAATATGTGGTGGTGAATATCACATCGAGAAGTGAGAATCTTAGTGTTGAAGATGTGCAGTCCTTGCTTATGTTTCATGAGAGCAAGATTGAGAAACAAGCTGCAAAAAATGAGAATAAGGTGAAGATGTGCAAACATGGTTAAAAACTAATAAATATGAAGTACTTTAATGGCCAAAATAGTACCAGAAACTATTCAAGAAATGCACAATTTCAACCACAGAATAGTGGAGGCAGTTTTAGTGGAAGAAGAGGAGGAAGAGGATGTAGAAATGGTAATTTCGGTGGGAATAGGATAGTATGTCAAGTGTATGGGAAGCCTAGACACTCAACAACAGTTTGTTATTACAAACATGAGAGATGTCAATAGGGAAACACCTCACACTTCAATAGTTTTGCAAATGGAAATTCTTCTGCAGCCTACATGGTGTCTCCTACAGCCTACGTTGCAACACCAGATTCAGTTGTTGACGTGGCTTGGTATTCTAACAGTGCAGCCACACGAACCATGTCATAGCAGACCTCAACAATCTGGGTTTGGCACAAAAGTATAATGGAGTGGAAAGGTTAGCAGTGAGAAATAGTAAGACCTTAAAGCTAAACTTTTTACTTTGTGTAGATTCAGCACTTTTACCTCCTAAACATCATCCCTTAAAGCTAAACTTTTTACGTTATGTACCAGACATTAAGAAAAATATTTAAATAATTAGCAGTGAGAAATAGTAAGACCTTAAAGCTAAACTTTTTACTTTGTGTAGATTCAGCACTTTTACCTCCTAAACATCATCCCTTAAAGCTAAACTTTTTACGTTGTGTACCAGACATTAAGAAAAATATTTTAATTATTTCCAAATTAACTCAAGATAATATTGTTTATGTAGAATTGCACTCTAATGTCTGTTTTGTGAAGGACAAAGCTTTGGAGACCCTGCTAGTTCAAGGAATACTTAAAGAGGGCTTGTATCTGTTGACATGTCCTGCTTCTCATGCTCCTTCAGTATTTAATTACTTTGTAAAGTCTCTTTTATGTTATTCAACTAGTTCTGTATACAATTCTGTGAATCCGGTGCAATCATTCTGATAATTCTAGAAATCTGAATAGATACGAGAATGTAATGTCTACTTCTGCATCATTCTGTAATGATCATTCCTGTAAAGATGCTTTAAATAGTAATAAAATTTTAAATTGCACGTATGAATGCAATGTCTAACAATTCAATGTCTGACAAGAATATTCCTACACTCTCTAACAGAAACAGATGAAAATCTATTGCTCTGCATGCTTTTATTACTAAAGATGTGAATACATGGCACAAAAAGTTAAGTCATCCAAATGAAAAAGTTTTGAGACAAGTCTTGAAAACAAATAACACACTTGTGGCAAGAAAACTACATGGTTTCCGTATTACATGTCAGAAAGGGAAGGACCACACCTTGCATTTACCTACATCCCAAACCAGATCATAAAATCCCTTAGAACTAGTATAGAGATCTTTGGGGTCCAGCACAAAAAACATCAAAACAGGGATTTAGGTACTACACTAAGCTTCTTAGATGGATATAGCAAGTTTTCTTGGTTACTCTCTTTAAAACTCAAATCAGAAGCATTGCAGATCTTCAATATCTTCAAAACACTTGTAGGAAAACAACTCGATACATAAATTGAGACCCCTCCAATCTGATTGGGGGTGATTTTAGACCTTTTCTTTCCTTTATGCAAGAACATAGAATAGCATTTAGACATACATGTCCCTATGTTCATCAATAAATTGATCAATTGAAAGGAAACACAGGTACATTGTTGAGTTAGGCCTAACTTTGCTTGCTCAAGCTTCTATGTCTTTAGAATTTTGGTGGAAAGCATTTCAAACTTTTGTTTATATGATAATTAGATTGGAGACCCCTGTTTTATCATTTCTTTCTCCTTATAAAGTCCTATTCAATCACACACCCAATTACACTCTTCTTAAATCTTTTGGTTGTGCATGTTATCCAAAATCTTAGACTTTATAATGCACACAATGTAGATTTTCACATTGATTTGTGTTTATTCTTGGGGTACTTAGTCAATCATAAAGGATACAAGTGCTTACACTCATCAAGTAGAATATATATTTCTAGAATGTAGTTTTTGATGAGTCTTGTTTTCCTTATCTGAAAATGTTCTCTAATTCCATTCTTACATCCTCAATTTCTCATACATCAAAGCCAACTTGGTCATCTACTTTTACTAACATTCTACGTGATGAGTCAAATTTGTAGTAGGTATATGTCAATAATATGTCATGTGAAGGTAGTTCTTATAAAATTCTCCCATTACTTCTTGTTCTTCACAATAGATTGCATGTGAAAATATGGCTAATAGAGCAGCTTCTCTACCTACTATCCCAAAATACATTTTGATCCTCCCTCAATTGCCTCATGTCTGTCTATTGAGCCTAACCCCATGGAACCAATAACATAAAATCCCTTATCTTCATCCAATCAAACTATCACTTCAAAACACCTAATGATAACAAGGTCAATCTTGTAGTTTACATGATGAGTAAGCTATGATCATGGTAGACTATGATTGTGAACTCTACAAGATGTCTATGTAATCATTGTATAGTCTACATGATAGTTACAAGATGTTCATGTAATCATCTTAGTCTACATGACGAGTACATAATGATCGTGAACTCATCTTGTAGCTTACATGATAGTTACAAGATGTCTTTGTAATCATCTTGTAATCTACATGATGATTACAAGATATCCTTATAATCGTCTTGTATTATACATGACGGGTATATAATGATTGTGAACCCTTCTTATAATTACATAATGGTTACAAAATGTCTTTCTAATCATCTTGTAATCTATAAAATATCCATGTAATCATCTTGTAGATAACTACTTTGAATAATCTAAATTGCAAAACAAAATCCAAAAAACGTAGAATGTCAAAATTGTCAAAAACATTATATACTATCAAATATTGAGCATTGCAAATGTATACATCTTGAAAATTGAGTTGGAGATGAGAAGATAACAATCAACAAACCCAAAAAAAAAATACTCAGACATCAATCCAAGAAAATAGATATCAACCATAAGATGATGTTAGGCTATCACCCTTGTTATATATTCATTAGAAGATTAACATTCAGATCGAACACAAATCTGTGATAAGCATAAAAAAGAATATGCTGATGTAGCATAAATCTACAAGTACAAATCATTAGTAGAACTTTGAAAGAACAAACAAATGGATGGTGATCCCCATCCACTCACATTATACAAGATACAACCTCAAACCATACAAATAACATTTAAAGCTTGGCTATGAACTCTAATTTCAGATATACAAGGAGAACCCAAGTTTAGCCATAACTCAATCGAGAATCTGTAGGACGCATGGCTGTTTGTCGCCTAGGAATCCCAATTTCGCAGGTGTTTACTCTTGCAGCAAATCGGAGTGAGCATAGGGACTCGCCAAGGGAAGATGGATCAGGCGAAATGTTTACAAACATCAAGGTTTTTGAATCTCCCCCTAGACATGGCTGTTTATACATTTAAAGGAAGAGGTTTAATAATTTTTTAAACAAACTTCAAATAAGCAGCACAGAAAACATACTAACGTTTTGACTGAAATTTAGACACGAGGCTAATTAACAAACAAAAGATATGTAAGAATAATTCTAGACCAATTAAGTTATCATTGACTAAGTAATGCATCATCATCAATAGATTGAAGCTTTCACTCAACAATAGATGTCAAATTTACTTCTAATTGAGGAACACATCACTTGGTCAATGATGACTAGATCTATAACTTGGTACGTGTAATTACTTAGTATCTTTCAGAGACTTGCCACTCTGATGTTGGGAGCCAGAGCATTCTTGTTTAGTTCAAGCATGTGAGAGTTAAACAATAAGACAAACGAAAAGAAAATCAAAACGTAAAGATACCTGAAGAAGATATGTAAGCTTTGAGTTTCTAAAAGGAACGTGCTCTTCTTTCTTACCCAAGGCAAATATTACATCGCTCAAAGATGATAGACTTTTGTTTATAGCCTGGTTTTCATAGATGAGAGTCATGAAAATAACAAAAATGTTCAGTTATCACCATCATCAACTCAACTTATTTTTGGAGGGTAGGGGAGAAAATGAAACTCAGGATATACCTGTGTCTCCTTCAACCGATCACCCGTTGATCCACTTTTCGATAGTCGCTCACTTCCAGCAAGATCAATTAGGTTTAAGACCCCTTGAACTTGTTGTTCAGTGTTCTATACAAGTGATGAGCATGTCAGAAAACAATTACAAACTATAGAAAGATGGTCATGATAGAGATTTTTGGACTGAGAATGGAGGCTCCGAACATTTATAGAAAGAAAGCCTACCTCATTTACCCCAGATATTCGCAATGTAAATACAAGATGGCTTCTTGATGACTGCTCATTCATTTGAGTCTTGCCTACTGACCTGAGACATCACAAAGCAGCAACACTTCATTCCATTAACCTATAGCAACCGGATAAGTCATCTTACGATTACTCTGGAAAATATCTCTGTTTTTTACAATATATCTGGTTATCCAGGTCAGCTTATGCGCAAAGAAAATCACTAGAAGAAGAAGAGGGACTGACGGAAAGCATGAGTTTTAGTGGTTACAACCAATATCTACTAGAAACAGAGTATATTTTTTAATTCAAGTTTGTTGCTATAAACAATTCATCTAAAGCAACTACACTTGGAGAAAACAATTGCACCATAAAGTGAAAGTGTGAAGCATTGCACAGTCGATCAAAACCGTCATCAAGTAAGGTACATACCTACTGTGTGCAGCCTGTTGTAAAAGAGAAGAAATCTCTCTGATACTGCAAACGTCAACAATAGTGAGATCCGAAACATATGTGTTTCCATTTGCATCATGTTTAATTGTGTACTGCTTCCCCGGGACACCATTTTCTGTACGGGCTAAGTCGAGACCACTTTGTCGATTTGGTAGCAATAAATCACGGATGGTTTCATTATAAATTTCTAACATAGATGCCTGCAATTAAATATGAATGATTCTTAATGATCCAGTCAGCTAAAGTGAACAACCGGAGACCAATGAAAAATGATTTACCTGCATTTTGTATTTCCAGCCCTGGGCTTGAAGGGACTGGCTTGTTTGAAATATTTGTTCTAGTGAACGTGGAATTAACCCTTTCTGATCTGGGGCTTCAGGCCTACCCATCATTGTATATGTTTTACCAGATCCAGTCTGACCATACGCAAAAATGCAAACCTGACAGAATATCCGAACAACAAGTCTATGATTAGCACATGTCTGCTAATTTCAAAGCCAAATTAAAACTAGAATACACGGGAAACTTATAACACATAAGAAAAGGGAAAAAGAAAACATTAAGCAAATGAAACTCTACACACCGTTACAATGATTTTTATATCAATGTGAATTCGGAAGAGATAGAAACGAGTTCTAAAAAGACAATTTCCCATCGTAAAATCTAACCACATAATTTCAAGGTTTAATAGCACGATATTAGCAGCAAGAAGTGGGTTCAGCTTAAGACAATTCAAGGAAAAATAGATGCCTTTAAGTTCCAATCATCTGACAATACGTACTAAAAATATAGTAAAAACACAATTACCTTGTAGCCATCAAGCGCGCTCTGTACCAGCTGTGATATTTCAACAAAAACATCCTGCTGAGATGCATCGTGAGTGAAGACTTTGTCAAATGTGAAAGGATACTTTTGCCCTGCTGACAGTAAAATTTCATTGACAGAGTCTAAACACTAATCAACAATTTCAAGAATAACAGGTTAAAAAATATAGCTGTCATTTGTCAAGATGAATTGAGAAACTTCAACGAGCAGTCATTGGGTGGTACAGAAAACAAACGTTCGTACCACTTTGTATCAAATCAATGCCCCGTCCAAGAGCTTCTGTTGACGTTGGATAAGAAATGACCGTGGATTCAGTTCCAACACCGTCATCTGGTAGCAATGGACGCACTCGACAGAAAACACGAATATTGCCTTTTAGTTCCTGATACGAGAATAATTATAAGTTATCAAAGCTCTCAGTGAAGTCACAAAAAATGCTAAATGAAAGTTACCAAAATAGTGTTGTGTAGCTTTTTCCGTAACTTCTCTCCTTCAAATACTTGGATCTCAGTGTCGGCCAAGCGGTGTTGTAGTTCACGAATAGTTTCCTTTTGGTCTTCGTACTCCATCCTTATTTCTGAAGCAGATAAATCAGCCATCTGAAAGGAAGTAAACAACATTTTTATAACTTATTAAGATCAGAAATTTCTAAAAAAAAGATTCATTATGACCAAAATCCATCATGTATATAAAAAGATAATAATAAATAACGCATTGCATAGCATATTAACCAAAACCATTACTTTCAATTTCTCATTTGCAGCAGCTAGTTGATGCTCCAGTACACGAATCCGCTCTCTTTGAGAAGAACATGTCTCCTGAAAAGACAGCACTGGATCTATCTTAGAAGGATTTCCAGGGTAGGGGTCAGGAACACTCTTAAAAAGATTATCAATGGCTGACCAGGGTAGGGGTCAGGAACACTCTTAAAAAGATTATCAATGGCTAACCTCCAAGGCATTTGACTTTACTGTCAAATTATCCAACTCTGCACAAGATTTACCAGTGCATTCCTTATACTTCACTACTTCTGCAGCTAAAGCCTGCACCCGAGTCAATTGGCGATCACGATCATCTCTCACTTGTTGCAGTTCCCCGCGAAGACATTTGAGTTCATTCAGTAATGATTCCTTTTGCTTCACCGCCTCATCCTGTGAAGCCTACAAAAGATCCCAAGAAGAGACCATTTGAGCATAAATATGAATTTCGACCCATTTGGTTAGAATACACTTGGTAACTTAAATTGACTTTCTAAACAAAAATCGATCTCTTATGTCCCCTTCTAAATCTTAAGTTACCAAGTGCTCAAAAATTTCCGAATGACAAACGAAACAATTAACTTGTCTTCCATCACAATAATGGTCATGGCTGCCCATAAAAATTTAATTTGCAGTCAAATCTGAACAAGGACATCATCGGAACAAAGTTTGTTGGATATCCATAATAAAAAACAATTTCACCATGGAAAAAATAAGCCGTTGTGTATCATTAAATATGAATGCAGTAAGTCAGCAAATATATGTGGAAAGAATCCAACTTGGACATCATCAGTCATGACATAAAGAATTTATACAAGAGCTTACTTTTAAAGAAGTCAATTGGTCCTGCAATGCTTTACTGTGGCCCCTTAGATTGCTAAGGTTCTCTACAATAGTCAGTTTCTCCATTTCCACTCGTTTAAGTGACTCACTGATTGTATCAACGTCAGCTTGAAGTTTACTATTGTACTGCTGAAGACTGATGTTGTACTCTTGAGCTCTCTTATATAGATCCTCATTGGAAGCAACCTGAGTATCCCGATAAAAGTAGAGAACAACTAAATCAACAACCATAATTTGCCTGGTCAAATTCTATCCTCAGAAATAATACCAGTAAGTTAGTGTTCATCAAGATCTACCACTGAAGAAAGCAGTTACTATAACTAATCAACCACTAAAGAAGTTAAATTTCCTAACCCTCTTATCAGCAGCTAATTTCTCTTGTCGAACTTTCTCAAGCTCTTCTGAAAGAGAAGCTTGCAACTTCTCGGCTCCTAGCCTAGCTTCGTTTTCTCTTCTGTGACAGTCATTTGCAACCTAGTCATCGCACCACATGAAAAAGAAGATTAGAAGGACACAATGAAAAGATCTCAATATTAACACTTAAATCGATAATAATCATTCTTACCAACAATTCTGATTCCTTTTTTGCGATATTCTCCTCCAATGTAGCAATCATCTTCTGCATCTCTGAAATGTTGGAAGTAAATTCCTCCACTTTATTCTTCATTTCCAATTCTGCAAAAGAGTAATCAAATAAATACAACTACCTTCTTCAGTATAACAACCGATTACAAGAAGAAAAGAAAACCAAATTGGGTCTGCAGTCATCAGAGTTTTCCATTACATAAAAAAGCCACAAACAGAATTATATCTAAAACGCAAACTATATCAAGTATTGCAAAATTAACATGTATGCACTTCAAAATTCTAAATGACTTTGCGAAATCTGGTTTCTGGAGCACCAGAATGCACGTTGTTCTGTATCATTAATATGCATTAGGTGAGATGAAAGTATAATCGAGCTAGGAAGGACAGTTTATTCAAAAAATAATGTCCAGTAACAAGGTTCCATGCAGAAAATTTCCGGTGATTTTAACTTTTTCAATCTGTAAGCCACAGATTACCTGTCTCACTGCATTTTTCCTCAGCAGCTTCCAAAGCCTTTTGCAGCTTTTCCTGTTCGAGCAGGTGGCCTTCTTCAACTCGTTGAAACCATTTGATGCAGAGTTTAAATCTCTTATTATGTTCAGTAATTTGATCAAGCCTCCCCTGCCACATTAGTGAAACAAGAAAAAACAATGAGAATAAAACATATATGTTCTGAACTAGAAGCCAAAATGCAAAAGACAATTTGATGCACTAATTGGCTATGCAATCAAACAAACTACCTTAAGGTCAAACTTCTTCCCTTTCAACTTCTCATTTAATAAAGCATCAACTTCTTCTTTTGTAAACTCAATAGTCCCACATTCTGAACCCTCAGTGCTGCCAACATCACCAGCAGTCACCACATCTTGCCTATTATTTACTACAGCAAATGCCTGTCGTGCACGGCCAGCACCAGCTGGTCCCACCATTCTCCCTGCTCCAATCTTCCGACGCTTGTCTAAGGGAACTTCGTCAATCCCATCTTTCTTCTGGACAGATTCAAACAACAAATAGCCATATGATCATTTACTAGAGATGAAAATTTTCCCATAAAAGCCAAATTTAAACCAGAAATTGGAAGCTCTTTATTCTCAGATTTTAGGAAACCAAACAGCTGCCAAGAACCCGTTATCTGAGTAAATGTTCACAGATTAAAATTCTGAAGCCTAAATTCTTCAATTTCGAAGGTCCTCGCTAACAGTCTCAGCAATAAACTTATATTTAAAAATCCAAAAAGACTAATATCCATTAAACTTCCGGAATATTTTGCACTCTAAAGACCAAAACAAGTCTAAACCATATCTTCAACGACCCAGAAAAGGGGAATTAGACGTAGAAAATCCATATTTTTTCCTATAAATGAGCGAAAACGGAGAAACTTCAGCGGCTTACAGCAGATGGACTTTGCGGAGGCCTATTCTGATTGCGAGGAGGCATTAGAAAAGCAAACGAACTCAAACTCCAAGCGTTGGGGATACTTTGTCAGAGTAGTCCGAAAATTGCATCAAATCACAGTCAAGGCCTTCGTATTTGGGGACGAAAGGTCGGAGATGAAGCCGATCTGACTCAGAAAAGACCGTTGAGCGGAGAGACCGGTTATAGGGTTTGAAAGAGGTCGAAAAGGAAGACAGAGTGAATGATATTTGAAATTTGGATCTGGCGGCATAACTATTGCGCTCTTCACGACAAAGACGTTGCAATTTGCTTTTTCTTCTGGGCTGAAATTTGGCAACACTAGACTCGACCCAACTACTGCGATAGCCCAACTGGAAACGAAATAATAAGTTATAGGGAGTTTTTATGTAAATATATCATTTGAAAACTTTAAAGGACCGATTAGTATTACTGTGTAGATATCTAAAAAATTAATATTACTGTGTTTAGTAATAATTAAGAATATTATGAGAATATTAATTAATTTATTTTGATGAAATGTGCAATGGAATGTTATGAATATATTCTCAATTTTTAGTTTTACCTTTAAACTAAAATAGATGAGGAAGAATAAGAGTGATAGTTGATAAAAAAAATGTGCAAACATGTTTGGCTTCAAAATGCCTCTTAATTTAGGAGGGTTTCCAAATCCCTCATTTAAAGGATATTTGAACATTATTGGTATCTTATATCCTACTTTAAATTAAATAATAAATAAGGGTATCACTGAGATACCTTAACATTCCGGGTAAATGGCTCCACATTCCCTTATCAAACGGCCCTTAACCGTTTAACAAATAGCCAACAAAATTATAAATTATATTTATCATAATATTCATCAACTACATTTATTTCAATATCATTATCCTAATTAATAATTAAAATAAATATTTTTTAATTTTGAATTATAAATAAAGATTTACTCATTTTAGATTATTTATAAAATTAAAAGATTGAATTATTATACTTAATTATCCACTTGAGTTATCTCAGTGGACGGAGCGCCATGTGCCCAGTTAGAGGGTCAGGTTCAACTCCTTCCCCCTCCTTTGCCAATATTTGCTTAAATTTCACTTGGTAGTTAATGTAGTTGTAGTCTTCTATGGTTTGAGGGAAAAAATTATATTATATTTAATTATGAATAATAAATATTTTAATTATTTTCCTATAGACCTCTTTAATTATAAGTAATGTTTTTTACTATTATTTCTAATTTTGAATACATTAATATATATATATATATATATATGTGTGTGTATAATAGTAAGATTGTATATTTTTTAATATTAATGTATATTTTTAATACTCTCAAAATAAAGATAATATATGTTGACCAATACTACTAAATAATTATGTTTTATTATCATTTTTATTATTTTTAATGTAGCTCATGTAAATAATTCTTATAAGAGTAATGTTGAATTGTTGATTAGTTTACTAAACAATTATTATGTATTAGTAAATAATTATGAAAACCTCTCTGTAATTCACTATTGCAATACATATAATTATATAGATTTTCTTATACAAAAGTATGTAAATATATTACGAAAAAATCTGCAACACATTCAGTTTTAATTTTTATTTATTTATTTTATTAGTAAACACATATTTGCCTAGCACTACTAAATCCCTTAAGAACTGAGGAATTAACCCATCTTTTAAAAAATATATGCATTTGATGAAAAAGTTATTGATTTGAAAATGAAAATATGTCTACGGTGAAAAATGTAATTACTCCGAATTGAATTTTATATTTTATTTATGTAGTTTCTTAAAAATAACAACTAATTCCCCTAAAAATAAGGATTGTTCCATCTTCTAAAAAATATACATTTAATAAAAAATTAAATAAATGATAATAAGAGAAAATATTCAGAAATAACTATTTTCATTAATTGTAAAAGTACTTATAGATATAAAATATAACAATAAATAAGGAAGTTAGGTATAATTAATGAAAATAGTTACATAATTTATATTTCAGCATATGATATATCTCATGCATATAATATTTTTTTGTTAATTTTGTGTCATAAATGAAAATGTTAATCGATTTTTTTTGGTATTATTAGTGTTAATCTGATTTTTTACATATCCAGTGCATATATTTTTTGTCTTTCCAGTTTATGGTATTATTAGACTCACCACTTTCATTTTGTTTATATAAGAAAATTAAAAAAAAAAATTAGGAACTTTTTAAAGAACAATTCAATTTTGATCTATTTAAAAATAATACACAGTTATTTTTTATGGTTTAATTAATATATTACTTGTTTAGGATATATCATATTACTTATTATTATGGTGGAATGGGAATCGAAAGTTACGGCCAAACTTGATTATTAACTTAATTTCCTTTAAAAATGATTAAAAAACTATAGTACCCTAGTAGAAAGGTCAAATGCTATAATTTTTGTAAGTTATTGCAGGGTAGAACTACAAAAATTGTCGGAAAACATGGATGAATTGCAAAAATATCTGAAATTTTTTGCGAAAATATATGGAGTAACTAATTTAGTTACTATATTTTAAGATAGGCTTTTTGTTCATTTTTTAACATAAAAGATAGACTATTAAGATTATAAAAAGCTCTGAGTACATGAAATTAAGGGGGTTTTCTCTCTTCTCATGCAACAAGTTCTCTTTATGATTCAAAGTAGTAATCTCTCTAGAAAAAAAAATAGAAAACTCAATGACATCTCTACCATCTCTACTATACTTTGCTATAGCATCAGTAATGTAATTAAGAATCCATTTTAACCAAAACAATAGAGCCACTTAGATTGATTTAAAAGCAATTTCAAATTCAAAACTAGATTGCGCAATCTTCCATCTGTGCAAGGATTCCCTATAAGCCAGTTGATAATTTCTATTGCATCTGACTCCACCATAAGAGATCTCTAGTTTCTTGATGTAGATAGCTTTAAAGCTTCAGAAATAGCAATCATCTCTCCATGAACAGTATTGATGGCCAACACCTTCTCCCCAGAAGCATTTAGCATATTGCCTTCAAAATTTCTAGCTAAAAGATCCACTGCACATCGACCATTCACAGAATTAAAGGAGGCGTCGCAATTAATTTTAATGGTACTTTCATATGGTTCTTGCGAACTAGCTCTACCTTTGACAATACTAAAAACAAAAATAGTAGATATATTCACATTAACAGTTAAATAGTATTGCAGGATTTACTAGCTAATCTAACAGCCACAATAGGATCCACCTTCTTTCTTTCAAACAACAGTTTATTTCTACATTTCCAAACAGACCAACAAATATAACAGAAAAGTTAGACTTTATCCATACCTCCATCTAGATACTTCAGTAGGTCAATAATTCTCTCTTGTGTCCAAAGACCATTATCTTGGTCAGAAGACTACTAAATGTCAATGTTGTTAAACTCGCTATCCAGATCATAGGATCGTACAATCATACGATCTCATAAACACAAAAGTGATATGGATCGTGTATAAACTCAAAATTTTGTAGGATCGGTAGGATCGCGATCCAAGTCTGATCCTACCATTTCCTATATTCCGAGCCCTCCTTGGTCCTTATTCGACAAAATGGACCCAAACTTGGTCGACTGATAGTTATCTTCTTGATACTACCCTAATCTGCTCCATTTTTTTCAATATGTTGTCAAAGGCTGGGCAATTTCTTCTTGGTCGAAGAGGAAGAGCCGTGTAGGGGGTCGACCCTTCTTCAATCTGCTCCATTTTTTCTTTCAGATCTGCAGAGCAGGTGCGTACAGCCTCAGGGCTAATTTGTAAGCTTCTCTCTCATTCTCGGGGTAATTGTGTAACTTGTAAGCTTCTCTCTCATTTTCGATTTCAGATCAGAACCCGTGGTTCTCTGTTGCTGAGTTCTGGACATCTGGTTATCAATTTTAGCCGTCTTCAGCACCGCTCTTCGTGGAGCTTGTCCAGGACCCAGGTAAGTAAATTTCAGTTTCTATTTTCGTTTGATTGAGGATTGTCTCTGTCTGTCCAGTGTCTATTTTCATTTTGGCTATGAAAGAGACTCATTATTTTCTGGAATTCATTATTCCTTTTTACTGGGCATTACCATGTTGAACATTTATTCCGTCTAACGGTATATTATTTCTATAGGGGGTTTTAACATTAAATTTAGTACCCAGTCAGATTTTGTTTAATTTGGTTTTTACATATGAAAATCAGCAATATTATTTGGTATTAATATACTAGTGAGTTGAAAATTAATGACTTGTATGAGATTTATATGAATCCTGGCATTACTTACTGCTAGTTTGGCAACATAAGTGAACTAGAAGTCTAGAACTGGAGAAACTGAGTAAATGAATCTAGAGTATGATTTCATCAGATTGGGACGTTTGCTTTTTATATGATTCAAAAGCATTAGGTAGGCAATAGTTGTTAATTTGTTTTATTGAAGGATCTCAGCTTTTTAATATTACGATCCTCGATCCGATCCGTAAGACTTTTTCACCGATGCGAGTAAAAAATACGATCTTAACAATCTTGCTAATTGTAAAGAAGAAATACACCAAGCTAGACTACACCATTTACATCCTGTTAAAGTACGAAATACAGATTAAGATGCACTAAACACAAATAGGACACGATTCATCTTGTAGAAATTTTCTCCTAGTAAGCGCATGTCTAATTGAAAGATAGTTCTGGATTAAATATAGTAACTAAATTATTTTTTTCATGAATTCCAACAAAAACGGTAGGATTAAATAAATCATCTACTGAATGTATATTCTCATTCCTAAACATATTGAGATTTCTCTCATTTGGCATCCAATTATCTTCCCAACAAATCATTTTCTTAAGAATCTTCTTACCAGACCACAAACTTTTCTGAGCCCATGGGCTATTTCTACTAGAACTAGCATTCAGAAACTCCTCATTTGGAAAATAAAGACTCTTCAATAGGTTATAACAAAGACTATTATGATTCATAAGAATGTACCAAGATTATTTGGCTAATAATGTAACATTATAATCCTCCAAGACTCTAAAAACTGGACCCCCAATCTCTTTCCTACAGCTAAAATTTTTCTTTAGAGCACCATCTAATTCCCATTTGGTCCTCCATTTTAGACCACCAAAATTTCATAATTGCTACTTGAAGATTATGGCAAATTTTTTTTTTTTGGCAAATTTCATAATTGCTACTACAGATTTTAGTAAGATTTTCTTACCACCGAAGCAGGTTTGATTTCCACATAGTAGTCCTCTCATTCATTTTTTCCTGAAGTAGGGTAAAAATGGAAAATTTTGAATACCCTCATTCAGTTGGGAGAGATAAAAGGAGTCTTTTGCAACATACAAAGGGGTTTGAAAAATCTCACTCAACATGTATTTAGAACTATTACTAGCATTCCTACAAACCATAAGCTACTTTTATCTAAGTTCATTATTGTCTTTAGGTATTACAATATCTAAATACATTCCTCCTATTTCAGACAAGAACCTAGCTTTGTATAACTAATGAATAGACTATCAATTTCGAATACTCCCATTCAGTTGGGAGACCTAAACAAGAGTCTTTTGTAACATACACAGATCTGAAATATATTACTTAACATCTCTTTAGAACTATTGTAAGCATTCCCACAAACCATAAGCTACTTTTATCTAAGTTCGCTTTTTGTCTTGAGGCATTACAATATCTAGATACATTCCTTCAATTTCAGAGAATAATCTATCTCTGTAGAAGTGATGAATAGACTATCATCTATAAAAAATAAAGTGAGAAATGGGAGGGCTACTTCTCTTAAACCTAACAACTTTAATATCACCATTTTGAACAGATTAGCCACAAAAATGAAAAGTAAATGAGATAAAGGATATACTTGCCTCAATCACTTCTAGAAGTAATATATTTAACTAAAAAATTCCAAAACTTTCTTGCTGTATGATGAAAAGGAAGGAGATAAACTTGATTTGAAGCATTTTATGTTTGAAATGTGCAGCTTTTTGTCAATAATCTTTTACTTGCCATGTGATCTACGTAAGCTTTTTTAGTGAGAGCCTTATCTTTGTTAACCAATAATTTGAAATCTTAAATTTATCTTCAAGCTCATTTTCTTTGAAATCTTTGTTAGAAAGCTCGTGTTCTTCAAGCTTTTTCTAATTTTAAGCTTGTTCCATTTTAAATTTGCAGGGATAGAGCTACATCCTTACTTGAGTTTTCTAACAAAAATGCGCTTGAGTTTGTTACATATATATTGTCTTGTTGTCTTGTCCTCATCTCTCTTCTTTGTTGTTTTATGTTGTTTTGTTAGGCGATTATTAGGGTTTTTTTACGTTGATTTCTCCTCATATCTTCAGCACTCTTCTTTTTCTTGTCATTTGTTTTACTAGGTGATTCTGTATAAACCAATTTTGCTAAATTTAATTTTTATTAGGCAATGTTTTTTTATCTTGTGTTGCTCTATAAAAGTAAAAAAAAATTGATGTTTGTTCGGTGTTGCGCATAATTTAGGGCTTTCACGTTTCTTTTCTATATTGCCTTTATTTATCACTTTTAATTCGAAGCAAAATTTTAGTTATGATCTTCTAATATTATATTTTGTCATGAGCAAGACAATTTGACGCTAGATGGTATTTCAAGGGTTTAATTAGATTATTATCTATTCAGTTTTCAACATCTAGGTGTTTTTTAGGTTTTAGATATATTACTTTATACTGAGCTCTCAAGAACCGAGATTTTTTGGGCTTTGAATTATATTACTCGATATTGACTTCTAAAGACTTATTTGGCATGCATGTTAATTATTAATCTAAGTTCTGAAGGTCTTTTTACAACTCCTTTGATAAATATTAGTATCTACAATGAGATGATAAAAAAAATTAATTGCTTTAGAATTGATATAGTTTTAGTTAGGCATTCTCTTGTAGTTTACAAAGCTGAGGCAGTGTCTTCGAGATATCTGATCAGTATATGGATATCTTATTAAAGTTTAGATAACTATTGTTTTCTAAGTGTAGGTTTTGTGTTCTTCAAGTTTAGATTCGGTTTGATTTTCTTTTAAAAACACCTGTGTTTTTCTTTGTAAATTCAAAATATTTCCTTCTCTGTTATGTTACGGATTTTCTATTACGTCTTTTGTTGGTTGCTTCTCGGTCATCTATATTTTTTCCTCTTGTTTTGATTTTCTTATTATGATCAGGGTTTTTCTTCATTCTCAATTGTTCTTCGCTGTTGTTGATAAGTTTTACTTTCCTGCGTTCTATTCGCGGGTGACAATTAGAGGTCAAATTAGAAATTAGCTTTAGATGTAATTTTCTTTTCCCGTTTTTTTCTACTTTCCCTTCTATGTGTCATATTCTGTCTTTTTCTTCCATTTTCAACATGATCTTGAAGTCATGTTGAAGCAATATTGTAAACTTCAAGATTAATTTAAAATCTGCAAGATTGCTTCAAAAGGATCTTGAAACAATCTTGCAGGCTTCAAGATGACTTCAAGATGATCTTGAAGCCATCTTGAAACAATATTGTAAACTTCAAGGTAGCTTCCAAATTGGAACAATCTTGTAGACTTCAAGATTATCTTGAAGCAATATTGTGGACTTCCAATTAAGAAAAATGAGATATAATTAATTGGATGACTTTCTCAAGAAGCTATGTGTGTTGAGTGTTGAAGTAGAAAATTTGACATTTAATTTGAATGGTTGTGGAAAAAATTATTGAATAGTGGGCGTGAGGTTTAGACTTCAAGACGGTTTCAAAATCATCTTTAAATAATTTTGAAGCGATTTTATAGACTTTAAGATGGCTTCAAGATCATCTTGAAGATCTCTTGGAACAATCTTGTAGACTTCAAGATGATCTTGAAGTCACCCTGATGCCATCTTGAAGACTTCAGGATCATCTTGTAAAGTTGAAGATCATTTTGTAGACTTCAAGATTATCTTGAACTTATCTTGAAGTAATATTGTAAACTTCAAGATCATCTTGAAGTCTACATACTGCGTCAAGATCATCTTGAAACAATCTTGTAGATTTTAAGACAACTTCAAAATCATTTTGAAGCAATCTTGCAAACTTCAAGATCATCTTGTCTTGAAGCCATCTTGGAACAATTTTGTAGACTTCAAGATTATTTTGAAGTCATCATAAAGACTTCAAGATCATCTTGTAGACTTTCAAATCATCCTGTAAACTTCAAGATCAACTTGAAACTATCTTGAAGCAATATTACAGACTGCCGATGAAGAAAAATGATATATATTTTGATGGCTTAATTATGATGAAGAAAAATGATATATATTTTGATGGCTTAATTATGAAGATTGTGTAAGAAGGGTAGGGGGGAAAACGTTTTTTAGAATTAAGAAAAAAAATTGTGGGTTGGTGGGCTCAAAATTTAGACCAGCTAAAATTAAAAATTGAGTTCCATCTTAGGTATCGTGCTTTCCTGGCCAATAAGCCTGTAAAACCAAGCCAGTTCAGTTCGCACAACTCTATCAATCAGTGAAGGTGAAAAACTCCTCAGCAAAAATTGCAATTTCACATTGACCCCTTTCTCTGAAACCGGTGACGATCCTCATCGGATACACTAAGGTCACCTTCACCCACTGCGTTTCTCTCAAACTGGTAAAGTGTCTCTTTTTCCCTCTATTCTATCGACATCACCTCCACGCCGAGAGGCTCCTCGACAAGTAACGATTGTTTTCACATTGACCCCTTTCTCCGGAACCGGTGACGATCCTCATCGGATACACTAAGGTCACCTTCACCCACTGCGTTTCTCTCAAACCGGTAAAGTGTCTTTTTTTCCCTCTATTCTATCGACATCACCTCCACGCCGAGAAGCTCCTCGACAAGCAACGTTTTTTTTTTCTCTCTGCTCCTCTGTTTTCTAAGCTTTTGGGTCTTGTATTTCCTTTTTCTGTGTTGATGTTTTACACGGGGTATTTTCTTCTTTTCCGACTTCTGTATGAATATGCTATTGTAAGTTAAATTTGTATCCTTGGCAACTTTTTTTCCATATGAAATCCGGATTATAATCTAGCTTCTCCTATATTCAAACAACTCATGTGTCTTATTAGTTTTTAGCATGTCAATCTCTACACCTGTACATGTAGGAGAATTCGGTCCAGAAATAATCGAGTAAGCAGGCAGGAGTATCGCACTTTCTGAGTTGTCTTAATTCATGGCATATAATATATTGAGGTTGATTATGTGTTGCTTCTTTCTATCTTGATTTTCAATATTGATGTGGTGCAGACATGAGTGAAACCAACACATGGAAATACGTGTGTAGAAAAATTTCTATCGTTATGTTCTTCAAAATATATGTAAATTACATCTGTTCTGATATGTTCATTAGTTATTGTTTTGTTTTGTTTTTTTGTTGTTGCTTTCGAATTTGATATGGTCTTCAACCATTATCTGATTTTAAGCTTCTTCCGTTTTAGTTTTGCATGTTTTTGTCAATAATTTTTTCCTTGCTTTGTGATCTAGGTAAGCT
Source organism: Datisca glomerata (assembly GCA_003255025.1). Lineage (NCBI taxonomy): Eukaryota > Viridiplantae > Streptophyta > Magnoliopsida > Cucurbitales > Datiscaceae > Datisca > Datisca glomerata. Next base: position 130,538 of record QANY01013727.1, on the reverse strand, counting down.
TTTTTGGTGGAACGCGTATCTTTATGTCTATTTGTTGTTATTCCTCTTTGCCACTTGCCAATTGTTATTGTTCTCTAAGTAGGTGACTGAGATTGTTAAGAATACTTGTAAATGGTCCATAAACCTGATTTGAAGCATTTTATGTTTGAAATGTGCAGGTTTTTGTCAATAATCTTTTCCTTGCTTTGTGATCTACGTAAGCTTTTTTAGTGAGAGCCTTATCTTTGTTAACCAGTAATTTGAACTCTTAACCTTATCCTCAAGCTCATTTTCTTTGAAATCTTTGTTAGAAACCTCATGTTCTTCAAGCTTTTTTCTGATATTAAGCTTGTTCTGTTTTAAATTTGCAGGAATAGAGCTACGTCCTCACTTGAGTTTTCTAACAAAAATGCGCTTGAGTTCGTTACATATATATTGGCTTGTTGTCTTGTCCTCATCTCTCTTCTTTGTTGTTTTATGCTGTTTTGTTAGGCGATTATTAGGGTTTTTTTTACATCGATTTCTCTTCCTATCTTCAGCACTCTTCTTTTTCTTGTCATTTGTTTTACTAGGCAATTCTGTATAAACCAATTTGGGTAAATTTAGTTTTTATTAGGCGATGTTTTCTTATCTTGTGTTGCTCTATAAAAGTTAAAAATTTTGATCTTTGTTCGGCGTCGCGCATAATTTAAGGCTTTCAGGTTTCTTTTCTCTCTTGCCTTTGTTTATCATTTTTGCTTTGATTTTCATTTTAATTACGATCTTCTAAAATTATTTTTTGTTATGAGCAAGACAATTTGATGCTGGATGGTATTTCAAGGGTTTAATTAGATTACTATCTATTCAGTTTTCAACATCTAGGTATTTTTGAGGTTTTAGTTATATTAGTTATATTACGTTATTCCTCTTTGCCACTTGCCAATCGTTATTGTTCTCTAAGTAGGTGACTGAGATTGTTAAGAATACTTTTAATTGGTCCATAAACCTGATTTGAAGCATTTTATGTTTGAAATGTGCAGGTTTTTGTCAATAATCTTTTCCTTGCTTTGTGATCTAGGTAAGCTTTTTTAGTGAGAGCCTTATCTTTGTTAATCAGTAATTTGAAATCTTAACCTTATCTTCAAGCTCATTTTCTTTGAAATCTTTGTTAGAAACCTCATGTTCTTCAAGCTTTTTTCTGATTTTAAGCTTGTTCCGTTTTAAATTTGCAGGAATAGAGCTACGTCCTTACTTGAGTTTTCTAACAAAAATGCGCTTGAGTTCGTTACATATATATTGGCTTGTTGTCTTGTCCCCATCTCTCTTCTTTGTTGTTTTATGCTGTTTTGTTAGGCGATTATTAGGGTTTTTTTACATTGATTTCTCTTCCTATCTTCAGCACTCTTCTTTTTCTTGTCATTTGTTTTACTAGGCAATTCTGTATAAACCAATTTGGTAAATTTAGTTTTTATTAGGCGATGTTTTCTTATCTTGTGTTGCTCTATAAAAGTTATAAAATTTGATCTTTGTTCGGTGTTGCGCATAATTTGAGGCTTTCCGGTTTCTTTTCTCTCTTGCCTTTGTTTATCGTTTTTGCTTCGATTTTCATTTTAATTACGATCTTCTAAAATTATTTTTTGTTATGAGCAAGACAATTTGATGCTGGATGGTATTTCAAGGGTTTAATTAGATTACTATCTATTCAGTTTTCAACATCTAGGTATTTTTGAGATTTTAGTTATATTACTTTATACTGAGCTCTCAAGATTTTTTGGGGTTTGAATTATATTACTCGATATTGACTTCTGAAGACTTATTTGGCATGCATGTTAATTATTAATCTAAGTTCTGAAGGTCTTTTTACATCTCCTCTAATAAATATTAGTATCTGCAATGAGATGATCAAAGAAATTAATTGCTTTAGAAATGATATAGTTTTAGTTAGGCATTCTCCTGTAGTTTGCAAAGCTGAGGCAGTGTCTTCGAGTATCAGTATATGAATATCTTATTGAAGTTTAGATAACTACTGTTTTCTAAGTGTAGGTTTTGTGTTCTTCAAGTTTAGATTTTGTTTGATTTTCTTTTTAAAATACACCTGTGTTTTTCTTTGTAAATTCAAAATATTTCCTTCTGTGTTATGTTATGGATTTTCTATCATGTCTTTTGTCGGTTGCTTCTCGGGCATTCATATTTTTTCCTCTTGTTTTGATTTTCTTATTATGATCAGGGCTTTTCTTCATTCTCGATTATTCTTCGTTGTTGCAAGTTTTGTTTTAATGCATTCTATTCGCGGGTGATGATTAGAGGTCGGATTAGAAATTAGCTTTAGATGTAGTTTTCTTCTCCCAATTTTTTCTACTTTCCCTTCTCTGTGTCATATTCTGTCTTTTTCTTCACTTTTCTGAATCTTAGTCGGTGCGGCAGTCTTGTTCAGTTACTCAATTTTCCCCTTTGTATAAGTCGATTTCCTTTGTTAGTGAAAAGAAACTATTTCTCTTTAGGCTTCTGCGTTTGGGTTTTTTTTTTGCTTTCAACATTGAGTTCAAATTTTTTGGTGTTCAGATTCAGGTTAAATTTCTTGTATTGAGCTTTCATTCAATTTTTCACCCTGGATGTAGATGCATGTTGTTTTGAAATTGCGTTAGGTCTGTGATTAGATCCTTTTATTTGTTCATGTTGTTTGTTCAACCATGGTTTTATTTAGTCATGGTTTTTTTTTGTTTTCTGGTGATATTTTGGCTGTGTTGTATAAATTAGAAACATGGTCTTGTTCTCTCTCTTGATGATGGTTGTTTCAGTTATATTTTTTTGACTGATTAATAACAATTTTAATGCTCTTGGCTTCCTCCTAAAACTGAATTTGATTGATGTGTTCTAAATTTATCTATGAATTCAATTCCTTTTCAGTGGTTCGATTTAATTTGGTTGAATTGAAATTGTGCCGGTGATTGAACGTGTTGTATAGAATAAAAAATGTGGTCTTTCTCTCTCTTCTAATGATGGTTGTTTCAGGTTTGTTCTTTTGTATCGATTAACAACAATTTTAATGCTCATCTTCCTCCTAAAACTGAGTTTCTTTTCCCCTGTTTGAATTAAGTTTCGCTCTGCAGTTAACTTTTTTTATTTGAACTTGTGTTAGATTAAGTATATATGAAGCTTTGCTTGATTTGGGCATCTCTGAGATGTACAAGTGAATGATGTTTCCACTTCCTCTGCAGGTTCGAGCACTGTTGCTGTTCGATTTTGATCTTCTGAGACAATTTTATTTTGGTTAGTTTTTTGCCCTTTGCTGTACAATAGGTATCATTATGCGGTATAGAGTGATTAAATCAGTTTCAGTTCTTTTTTTTCTCTTTCTTTTTTCATATACTAGATATTATCCGATTCTTTGGAGTTGATTGAATCTTGGTTTCTTAGTGTTCTATGTTTCGATTCTTTTTTTCTGTTGATGTAGTACCTCTCAGTGAACTTTTTTTAAGCTTTCTGCTTTTTTAGCTTCTTTATTTGATGTTTAGGGAGGATGGATATGCAAGTTTTTTATTTCCTTTTCTTTCTTCTCATTTTTGCTTCCCCTTAATAGTTGCTTAAAAGAATTATTTGAATCTTTAATTTTGAAAAATGAGAATCTTGTCTAATTCATTTCATATATTCTGTGTTGTAGGGATTTAGTCAGCTTTGGGGGGTTTTATTTGAGGTACGTGTATCTTCTCCCTAATTTAGGATCTCTTCATTAATATAATATATTTTGGATTTCATGCAGATTGGCTTATTACTTGCTGCTTACTGATCCAGTTTCCCTGAGTTTCTTACTTGTCTAGCTCTGTTTTTTTATTCTGATAAATAATCGTTAGTTTCTTACTTTTGTTGTTTGGATTTGAATTTTTGCCTTCTGTTTCATTGTTTCTGTTTGTGTTGTTGTTTGTTAGTTTCTTTTGAATAATGAGTGCAGATGTCATATGAAATGAATTAGACAAGATATTCAACTCTTAATATTAAAGATTCATTGAATTCGCTTAAGCAACTTTTAAGGGATTTCAAGAATTCTTTCCTGAAGTGATTTCAACTCTCTTCAGGAAAACTGAGCGAATAGGTAGGATTTGCTTCTTTTTGGGCTTAGGCTCGCTTTTGATACCGATGGCCAAAAACTTCTTCTTTGAGTTCAATTGCAGCTATTTAGGAAAAAGTTGATGCTATGGTGTCGATGATGACTATGTGGCTATATCTTCTTTCATAAAGCTCGACTATTTTGTTTTGATGGTTTAGGCTTGTGAAGAAGCTGAAGTATGCAACATGGGGACGTCGCAGCAAACCGGACCTCCCCAAATTGTTAAGTTAAATAAGGCGTTCAAATTGGTAATTGAAGTTTTCTTGTATTCTCAATGTTTCTTGTTTGATCAATGTCAGTTTCCAATTGCAGCCTCAGTTGAACAAGATGAGAGATGCTAAATATATGAAAAATCTGAAGGCACCCTAAGACTTAGTAGGGCCTTGTAGTTATGATCTGAGTTAATTTGAAATGAAACAGGAGTAATCCCACATAAGACCTTTATAACTAAATTCAAAGCTTTGGTTAATGATGAATGCACCAGCATTCATTTAAGACTCCTTTCCAAAGAATGCACCAGCAAGCAGGATGACTGTTTTTGCTGTCCTTTTTGAAGTAATATCTTATCAAGACCGACGAAAATAAAGTAATATCTTATCAAGGCTTACCCAAGCGCATATCCACACTCGGTTTGGATTTCATTTGTCTAATTGTTTCACTTCAATTAAAAAAATATTTGTCGTCGTTTTGAGTTAGGAACTGGGTATTGTTTCTTATTCAAATCCTGTTATAAAAAAAGTTAGGAATCAGGGATATTACGATTGGGAATATTTTTAGAGCTTTATTATGGTTAGTTCTACTGAGTTCATGACATGTTCATATGCAGGCTGAACAATGGGTGAATAATATGACAGTTATCGCGGAAGAAAAACCAACTGAAGAAGCAGAAGGTCGACCTTCTAGGTCAGTAGGATACTGTCTTTACGACCGATAACCGAATCAGTTTTAGCGATTTGTTAATACAACTATGGAGTTTGGACATTTTCTGCAGGCTTGGATTAGGAGCTAAAGTATCACGCCAACCCGGGAATGGACCCTCAAATGACCCCCTTGACAGGAAACTACTGGCCAAGTTGGATGCTGGAAAAAGAAAAGCTGCTAGAAACACAGAGGATTCGTCTCATATATGTGATGACGACGATGACGACAATGAGGATCTTGAAAGCAGAACTGCTATGTTTCATAAGAAGAGAGCAGTAGTTCCGGTTGCTGTGTCTCTCCAGGCAAAGAAACGAAAAAAGTAATTACCATTTCTTTTGTATTTTTGGATATCCATGTCCCTTAGAGAGCAAATGAGGAGGAGAATCAGAAAGATTTGAGAAAATAGAATCATCTGATTTGATTCATTCTCATTAGCCTGTGATGATTAATTTAGAGTGATCCTTTTCTTGATGGATATTCCTATTACACCGTGTAGTCTGTGAGGGATGAAAACTAACTATATAGCATCTACATCGAGAATTTGAATATTAAATACGTCATTAGTCTGATCTTTTGTAAGAACTGCTCATAATAACAAACTTGTAAAATGAGTGTAATAGGAGAGAAATTAATTTCCTGGGATCAATAAAAACTTGGTTTAAAAGAGAGAAATTAATCTCTTGCCCAATAATGTATATGTGTGTCATTAACTTACATTAAGTTATGAGAAGTAATCTTTTTATATTGATGACAATGATACATTAATACTTGTGGGCTAAAGATGGTATAGATGTGTCATTATTAGCTGACATGTTGGTTAAAGGTAAACCATATTGAGAAGCCAATGTAGTAGGTAGTCTGCATTCCAGAATGTTTCGTTTTCAATGTTTCAGGTTTATCTATGAATAAAGTAAATACTTAAAATATTTTGAAGTTTTCAATACTTAAAATAATATGATCCCTTCATCATATTATTTATTTTGCACATGATATGATATTTTTGTTAGAAATGATAGAAAAAGATGGGTTTTGAGAGTGAAGTTAAGTAAATGATCCTTGTGTTTTTTTTGGTGAAGCCTTTGAAGTGTAAGAGAAGGGTTGCATGAGACAGGCTGAAAAGAAAGTCTCAAAATTAGGGTGTTCAAAATTGTCCCGCACTAAACCAAATTGAAAATGGTTGGTTTGTAATATGTGTTCGGTTCGGTTCGAAAAAATGAGAATCGAAGTTTCGGTTCGGTTTGAATTTTTGGTGGTTTTTAAACCGGAGTAAATCGAAACATTAAATTCATACTATTTTTGTTTTTTATATATAATTTCATATCGAACCAAGTCGAAACAAAATTTTGATTTTTTTCAATAATATCATTTATAAATTATTTAAAAAGTTATTTTTTAATTAATAATATCAAACTAAAACTCACAGTTTGGTTCGGTTCTTTTGACATGAATGGTTCGGTTCAGTTCGATTTTATTGCCGAATTGAAGTTTTAGCTAGGTTTTTCGCCAAACAAATTACAGAACCGAACCATGAACACCCTACTCAAAATTTTGCAAACCCCAAGCTCTGGATTTCTTATTCTTTACTTTGAACAATTTGTATGAGGTAATTCTCAGCTCTAAAGCATTCAAATTTTTGAAATTCAAACGAAAAGCAATGTGGCGATGGTTGCAAAAAAGAGAAATACGGTTGCTTCTTTTATTTCCCAAGTGGGGTCTGGTTTCCCAGTCCCAAGCTTGTGGGAGTTTTTGTTTCAAAACAACAAATTGCTTCAACGGTTGGCTGGTTTGAATCTGAAAATCTCCCACTCAGTCACTCAGGCCTCAGTTCACTCAGTCACTCTCCTTAGGGGGAAAATGAGCTTTTAAAATAGGCAATAGGCATGATGAGCAAGGAGAGCCTTGTTGATAGTTGAGAAAACAACCTCAACTTAAATGGATGGTGGTTGGATTGGAATTGCAGAGGCCAGAGGGTGAGGATGTAACAGGCAGACCGGCTGAACTAGTAGTTGCAAAGTTGCCCAAACTTTTGTGGTAGAATTGGTTAAAACGTAAAATGTACTTAGACCAAAATATAAAATATATCCATAAACTTATTTTTTCATATTTTTATACTATTGTAGTTTGAGAAAATTGTAAAAAAATATCATTTTGTTAAATTAAAAGGTTAAAACTAAAAGTAAACTTTTAGTACAAAAATATCCCTCAATCTCTTTCTTCCTTCCCATTATCTCTCTTATAAAAAAGAGTACCTCAAAAATGTCTTGGCAAAAGGAAGACCAATAATATCCCAACCCAAGAGGGAGGGGTATTTTTGTACTAAAAAAATTTGTGCTAGTTTTTTGACTCTTGAATTTAACATAAGGATATTTTTTTATCATTTTCTCAAAGTACAAGAATATAAAAATATAAAAAAAAAGTTTAATAATATATTTTACGTTTTAGTTAAAGTTGATGGGTGTATTTTACATTTTGGGTTTTACACAGAACCACCTTAGTTTGATGTGACTTACTATCTTGTGAGTCATTTTTCATCCATTGTTGCTAGTTTTTAATTTTCTGGTCATTTATTTAATTTCCTCAAGAACCGATTATTCATGTTAGTTCTCCTATATTTTTATATTTTGGTCCATTTGTTGATTGTTGCTAATATATTATGTATCCATATATAATTAAAAAAATTGAATAGCAGACATTTTTTTTGGTCAAATAAAAATGCATTACTAATCAAGAACAATCTACAATCACCGCAATATGATGGGGAAAATGACGAGTGGCTACACAAGCAGTACAACCTGAAGCACTCATCTTAGCCAATCTATGGGCTAAACCATTGTTAGACCCAGGCATATAGACAAAATTCACAGAATCAAAACTATTTTTAACAAAGAGAATATCATGGATGGGGGCAAAGAGAGATCCATCCTTGTTACAAGAGGCATTCAATATATTAACCAAGTGCAAGGCTTCCGAGCAAACCGTAATCACAGGAGCCTTCCCCAAAATGCCGTTTCTCTTTAAGTCACAAGCCAAGTGATAGCCAGACTTAATAGAGTATTATCCTGACCTATAAATGAACCACATGATATTATCCTCTCTACCATATTTACTAACAGGAGTACTAAGAATTAATTTTCGATCGACTTCTTCAAAATTAGCATAAATTTTGCTAGTATCCCATCCTTCCCCATTAGGTAGGAAAATATCTCGCACAAGAAAAAAATTTATCCTTACGAGAAGACAAAACTTTGAATGATAAAGGGCATGGTAGTCAGGGGTCCTCCCAAATCCGAACAGGTTGACCATTACCAATGCACCAATATATGCCATCGGATAAAAATTTCCTACCTTCCTGCAAGCTTCTCCAACTCCAAGAAGGGTTATGTCCCAATCGGCATCCATAAAACTACAATTTCAAAAGTATTTGTTTGCTCTTTAAGAAACTAGAGAGAAGGGATGCTTGCCCTGTTAAAATACGTCACCCTTGCTTAGCAAGCATAGTAAAGTTAAATAGAGATAATTGTCTAAACCCCAACCCTCCCTTCCATTTTGGTCGAGACAACTTATCCTAAGTGCACCGATGAACTCCATCCTTCTTAGCCGAATTACTCCACCAATAGTCAGCTATATGTTTACAAATGTTTTGGCATAAAGTTAAGGGGAGCTTAAAACAAGCCATGGCCTAATTGGGAATAGTCAGAGCAATCGATTTAGTAAGAATCTCCTTCCTTGCAGTAGAAATGTATATTTCTGACCATCCAGTTAACCTTTTAATGGTTTTATACATGATGTCCTTCAAAAATTCTTCTTTATTTAAACTGAAGACAGAAATAATACCTAAGTATTTTCCAACTGATGTACTCCCCTTAATGCCTATATAATTATTAGACATGTTCTAGTGTCGGATGGAGTATTATGGGTGTTCAAAATTATCCCAAACTGACTGAACCGAATCAAACCGAATAAAAAATGGTTAGTTCGGTTGGTTCTTTACATGTGTTCAGTTTTGGAAAATGAGAGAACCGGAGTTTCAGTTCTATTCAAAATTTTGGTAGTTTTCGAATCGAACCGCCGAAGCGAAACATTAAATTCATATTATTTTTTTTATTTTTATAAATAATTTCATATCAAACCGAATCGAGCCGAAACAAAACTTTGATTTCATATTTTTTTTCCAATAATATCATTTAACAATTATTTAAAAATTTATTTTTTAATTAATAAAAATGAACCGAAGAACCGAACCGAACCAAAACTCACGGTTCAGTTAAGTTCTTTTGACATGAATGGTTTAGTTCAGTTTTATTGCCGAATCGAAATTTCGGTTCAGTTTGATTTTTCGTCAAAAAACTGACGGAACTAAACGTGAACACTCATATGAAATATTAGAACTGAAAATTAAGGAGCTTTTATCAAAATTATTTCCTTGGCTAGATGCATCACAAGAAACAGAAACATATTCTTTAAAGAAATTGAAACACCATAATTATAATGATTATAATTTTCATAAATCTTATAGCTGAAAATTTTCTCATTAACTTCATACTTAAGCTGTAGGAACATATGCAAATGTTCTATATGATACATTTTTTTTAGTGTGGTATATTGTTTATTTAGTTTTTATGTGGCAAACAATTTAATAACGTATATATTTATTTAATTGATATAATTTCTCAATCTATATTCAAGAAAAGAAATAACTTAAAATATTCTAATGTCTATTTTTAAAATTTAAATGATGAATAATAAATAAGTGATAAGCTTCCTCAAGAATAATGCTATTATGAAAAATAAGTAAAAAGAAAAAGTAACTCAATAATAATGCTCATTAATAAACTCAATTGATACAAATGATGATTAGAGGAATCATTCTCTGAAATGATTTTTATATAAGAAAATTTGTTCATTTTCCCGAAAGATATAAGTTCATTGTAGATCAATTGAAAATGTATTAAGTTTTCATTGCTTCAATTAATAAGCTTTCTTCAATAAATACTTCCTAGTAAAAAATTCTATCTCAACTTTTTTTCTTTCTTTCAACCATATTCAAAACCACTTTAAACATATGGTGTTCATTTGATTAGTCGTGGATGTATCTTTAGTAAATGTTGATATTATTATTCATAATTAATTGTCTATGCATTTAATTCACTGAACTAAAATATTAAATGTTAATTTAAGGACCAATGCCATGTGGACTATGGAAGGTCCTTTTAGGATTTAAGAGGAATAAGTTGATAAAATTATCTAAAAATAATTCTCATTTACTCGTCACTTTTAATATATTATAGATTATAAATATGTGTTATGAAGATATGAAACTTTTGCATACAATATATTTCTCCATCAGTACTACAAAATATGTCATTCACGACAGTAGGAAAAAAATTGTAGGTGACGGTTTTTGTTTTATGTGTCAAATGATTAGATTAGAAAAATATGAGAAACAACCTTTATCATGACGGTTGAGATAGTTACGCATTTTACAAAAAAAAATTATAATTTATAAAAAAATTATAATTTACAAAAATTTATGAATTTCACAAGACCGGATCTACTCATGGGGGTTGATTTCACTTAAATGTAATTCGTCTTTTGCAAAAGTGATTTTCATTTAAAATCGAATTCGTCTTTTGCAAAGGTAAATTCTGAGCTGAATCAGAATAAATTCAGCTCCCTAGGAATTGTCTTTCTAAAAAACGATTTCTAGCTGATGTGTTTAAAATTATCTTAGTTTTGAAATTTATTTCAAAACTATCTTATATTTGGATTTTTTTAAAAATACCTTAAAATGGTGAAGTCCATATTTTTCAAAACATTAGCTGACTATGCTTATTATGACTAGTAGTTTTAGTTATTAGTTCTGATCACATGTACTTTCTTTTAGCTTGATTGCTAGTTTGGAGCTTATAGTTCGTTAAATTGGTCAAAGAAATTAGTTTTAGGGACATAGATTCTGTTTGTAGTTGCAGATTTTAATTTTGAGTTTTCTGGGGTTTGAGTAATATTTTGATGTTTCAGGATAAAAGGCTCTGTCTTTTGCCAACTCTTTTGTTTGTGAGAAGAGCTCTGTAAATAAGCTCACTTTATAGACAAAACACACAGACAAATTTTTAACATAGTTATATATAGAGAATATGTCTAAAATGTATTTTTGACATTTCATTAGGGGTGAGGGAACTCTTTTTAGTTATTACAAGCACAAGGGTGTTTGTATACTTAAATAACTTCATGGGAGGTTCTTATAAGGGAAAATAGTAGGAAAAGACAGATTTCGGAAGTGGAATTGCAAAAATGACCGAAATGTTTTTTATTTGTAAAAATGACAGAATAGGACTATGGTAAATAATTTATTTACTACACTATAAAGTAGTAAATTATTTACTATATTTCGGCCATTTTTGCAATAAAAAATTTTTCGAGACATTTTTACAATTTGAGCTAGGAAATGGATCATTTTTGCAATTGTCCCGTGGTATAATTTACATAGATATCGATGATTTTAATAGTAGATTTCATTAAGATTATCAGATTTCATTTCGTGATTTAAAGAATGATTCATTTTACAAGTGAAACTAGTCTAATGGTTAAATCTTTGTACCTGCTCTGTAAAGGAATGGATTCAAGTCATTGTACCTCGTTCTGAATTATAATCAATCATAAAAAAAAAAAAAGAATGATCCACGTGTCAATTCATTTTCAAATAGGAAAAACAAGCTAATTTGAAAAGAATGACCCAATTTTCCGTCAAAATACATAAAATTAAATCCAAAACAAACAAAAAAATCAATATTTGTTTTTTGCATGTGCTTGATAGAAACAGAAGGAAATAATAACACAGAAAATGAAAAGCTAAACATGGCCTCCGGCAGGATTAGCATGGAGCTTCTTTTCTTCACTGAGTACAGCAGAGGCTGAAACATAGTAAGCCACAGCAAACAGCCCATGAATGAAACATACAATTCCTCCTACAGACAGAAGACGATGGTGTGCTATTCCACATGATTTTCTTGACCTTGAATTCTCTAATACCCCTATTATCAGCATTGAGAATCCAATTGCTAATGCTATCCTGTTTCATTTCCAAATCCATCAATACTCTAAATCATATCATAATCTCAATCCAATTATCATAACCAAATATATTACATAAAAACTAACGACAATATTTTTTCTAGATGAAATCTCACGATCAACTGAACTAAAATTAGGCATATTATTTGGTTAAAAATATCACAATTTTCCCAGAATGAATAAGTTTTTTAGAAAAATTAGCCATTAAGATTTATTTTTCTTTTGTAGTTTCATATCTTTTATAAGTCAAAAAATGTAAAGAAGTTCATTAAAAAAACAAAAGGAACAACAAAATTGAGTGAGGACAAACACCCCATTGGATGCACAAATCACAACCATCTGTGTAGTAGGTCTTACATATAAATGGACGGCTAACATATAGCACGTCATGCACAATTGTCCTTAACATTTCTATGTGAACAATCATTGATAAGACGTACCATGAGAAAATAAGGGAGGCCACTGCTAATTGCTTGTTAGCAGTTGAGTGTTTGTAATCTTCCCTAGACCATACGCAAATACATCCCCCAAGTAAATTAGCAATGGCATGAGCAAATGCCAAAAATATTGCTGCAGCTAAACCAAGCTTGAAAGCTTGGTAGCTTGGATCTCTACACTCAAAAATCCACATTTTCAAGTGCTTCACCTAAGGAAAATAAAAAAAGAAGAAAATAACACAAATAATATATCAAAATAAAAAATAAAACCTCAAATAACGAAACAGTTTGTGTTTCTTTTTATTTTTCTCTTATTTACCTTGTTTTGTGCTATTTCAGCTTCAATTCCGAGTATTCCTGCAATCACGTCGAAAACAATGACCAAAAGACAGACGAGAAAGCCATAGCTTTTCGACATTTTCGTGAATGGAATTGTTTTCAAAGAGGAAATAAGAGTTCTCTATTTATAAAGAAACCTTTCTCTATTATGAGTTCTTCTTGAAGATCAGGACGGAATATATAGGAATAAAGGGAAGACCTGTAATAAGATAAAAGAGAGAGAGAGCTTAATTTAGCTGAGTGATCTTATGGTAAAAAGCTTCTTTTGTTTGTACATTTTTTCTTTATTCTCTTTGAATTATACCTTTTCTCTCTTAATTTTCAGATTCTTTTCATGGGTGACAAGAAAAGTAGGGTATCCCCAGCATGGTGAGCAATGTTGTAAAGAGTAGTCACGTTGGCCGTTGCTTCTTTCTATTAAAATACATGCAACTTTGTGAGGAGTAAACGACAAGCTTAAGGATAAATAAAATATTCACTAGCTAAATCAAACTCTTAAGAGTAGGTTTAGTAGAAGAAATTATAATTTCTCAATTTCAAAATATTTTTCCGGGTAGGGAGGCCATGGTTATTGGTTAAGTAGGTACTTTGAGATGTTGTATCGGTTGGAAAGCTAAATTTGTTCTACTCCAAATTTGTTCTACTCCTTAAACTCATGTATTAAGCAGAGAAGAATTAAAGCCTTAGAACCACAATAGATAGAAATATAGTCAGACACTGTAAAACACATTCCAACACACTATTTTACTACAATTCACGATAGCCAGATTGCTCGGCACATAAATACAAACTTAATCAAACTCTGATATCAAATTAAAAAGTTCAATCAATACTACTCCCTAAAAGCTAATTATTAGGAAAATGAGAATTAAAGCCTTATGATAAACATAGACAAGGCAAAGCCAATTAATGTACAATATATTCGTATGATATACAAATTAGGAACATTCTACATTCTACTGTATTCACATATTGGGAGATGGATAAGAGATGAGATTCTGAGAAGAATTTAAAAGTTAACTTCTCTCTTCTTCTCTCTTTTCTTCTTATGTGAAACACTCACAGTAAAATAAAATGATCGTGAAATATCAAAACTCAAAATTAAATCTCTCGCGGCTTTAAACTTTGAAATTTTCAACAGTGAATTTGTTAAGAAAGAAAGCAAATGCGTTGAAAACAATGTTAACTTTTTGGAAAAATTGGTGAGTACATTAGTAAGGAATGTTTGAATAAGAAATTTAATGAAATTGTTAAGGATTGGATTTTTGTTATTCGGAGACTTCGAAATATATTGAAGAAAACTGTAATAGGAAATGTTTTATTATATTAATAATATACTTTCCTGTCCCTTCAATTCCCCTACTTTCATCTTAACTTTCTTTCCTTCATACTTTTTAAAATCTATTTACAACAAAGAATATCGTTTTTAAAAGTAACATTTAAAGTAAGCAAGATTAATGTATGACTACTACATAGAACAAGATTTAGGAGAAGTTTTTTCTGAAAAATTATATATTAATCAGCCATAGGTTCATGAACCTATGAATAAAAAATTATTTTAGCCTACGAATGGTAATTGTCACCATTTGGTCAAATAAAATTTAGTCTGAAGTTTACTCGGATCAAGAATTACTCATATTTTATGCAGCAAAAATATATGTGGTACTCAATGTTACTATGTACGGTTTTTTTAAGTACTGGACAAGTGAGTTTAGTATATCCGTTTTAGCGTTGGGCTTGGGCTAGGGCTATGATGACTAGATTAAATGAAGGAACCTTAAAAAATATAGCATGATGATTGGGTCTGAGTGAAGCTTAGGACATTTCTACAAGTTAGGGCCTGCCTGGAGAAGGACCATCTTTCCTCTATGGTTGAATGTTAAGTAATTGCACTAAAATAGATATGTTTTAAATATTCTTTTAAAAAATAGCAGGTTTTTTAAATTTAGAGGAATATATAATTTTTTGTGTCACATCATCAATCATTTATTGATTGAAAATTAAAGAGACGATGTTATCCCTGTTTTTATAAATTTTCAAATCAAATTCCATTTTATTTTTTGATTAATTTTATATCATTTATTTTAGCATTTTAGTTCTTTCGTAAATTGGAGCTAATGTTGCTATTAGAATATCTTTGCTTATCAAATATCTTACCAATCGTTTCCTTAATTATAGCTAATCAAATATCTACTATTAATGATGAATCTCTATTAGCCAAAGGTAAAAATGCACCATTTTTGCTTTATGTGATTTTATGGAAATTTCCTTCAGAATTTTGAGATAAATAATGCATTTACTTCATCCTGAATTATTCTATAGTTAGGGTTTGAGAATGTTTAGGTGGTTACCATTGACTCTTGTTATTTTTTGAGAAGATGATAAAATTCTTTCCATGGGTAATTATTTTATTTTATTAGAATTTGTTTTTTATAATAAAAGTATGATATCCGGCTGTTTACTAGAGGTTTTTCATTTGTTTTCAAATTTTTCGTGTGTGTTGAGTAGTTTCTAAAGAGTTTTAAATTTCAAAATTTTTAGATGATATCCAACATTCATTTATTCCTATAATTGAGCAGTTTGAATCATTGATCAATCAATGATATATTATTGATTTACTTGAAATTGGTTAGAATTTTAATTGTTAACTTAAGGTTTTGATCATTGGTCAATGATCAATATATCTTTGATTTACCTAAAATTAAGTTAGGTTTTGAGTATGTTTAGGTGGTTGCCATTGATTGGTTAGAATTTTGATCATTGATCAATCAATGATATATCATTAATTTACCCAAAATTAAGTTAAGATTTTGAGTATGTTTAGTTGCTTACCATTGATTGTTGTTCACTACTATAATTTTGGCCTTATATGACGCTGAAAAATTATCATTATAACCCTATAATGACGACTGACCGTCTGTCATCTTTACTCTTTTTCAACAAAAATCGTCACAATAGAGTGCCGTGAAAATCAATTAGATAATGGGGAATCCCCGTCATCATAGGTTCTGCCAAAAGCTATTAGATGACGGGGAATCTCGGTCATCATGAATGTCACCAAAATCTATTAGATGATGGAGGATCTCCGTCATCATAGGTGCTGCAAAAAATATTTAGATGACAGAGAATTCTCGTCATATAATGTCTAAATTAATTTTTTTTTAAAAACTGTCATGGAAAGGGAAAAAATGTCTTCCTATGACAGTTTTTATCATTTAATTACCTTCTTACGACATATTTTTTTTATATACATCAATGTCAAAATAACTTTTAATCAACGCCAGTGTACAAAACTCTAATTTGCACAGTTGAAAAGAACAAGCAAAGTTAAATAAAGGAAAATAATGCTTTAATATCGTAGTGATATTTCATCCTTGCAGTATACAATATGACGTGTGAGATACAACACTAACCAAATGATTACAGAAAAAGATTTCAAATCTAGACAAATGATGGTTTTATAAAAGTTGAAATGCAAAACTTTATAAATTTTCCTAGATTAACACAAAAACATCAAAGATATAATAATAAAATATTCACCAGTACCTAACTTTTCCTAATAGTTATCTTCTCAGCAGAAATGTAACATTGACCATCTAGTTTGGCATCTCTAGTTGCGAAGCGAGCCATTAGCATATATGCAGACATTCCAACACTAGCAGTACACACCGTAGTCTTAAAAATCCCCCTCTAAGTCTGACATGTAAAAAGCTTCATCACAGCTTACAGCCTGCATATAACCGTAGTTAATTTAGCAACTTAAAATTAACTGCTCTAAGAGAAGTGTATGTGATTTAACATGCACTTTATTGCGATGCTTATGCAATCTATTATAGAATTGATCAGCTACCTATAAAATGCCTAACGCACGATGTATCAACAAAGAAGAAATATATGCAATATATTGCAACAAAATTTAAATGCTCATATACAGGTAATATATGATAACTTACCACATCATAAACTTCAAAGTTGTCCGGTAAAATAACAAGGCGGGGATAAAGAGCTTTAGCATCTCTAACAAACATCCCTACCCTAACCCCTAAGGGATATGGGGAGTAGGATGAGATAAATGAGAAACCCCTTCAGCATCTTATCAAAACTCTTCACTGGCATAAATAGAGTTAATACAAGAAAAACCTACCATAATCTCGAGCAGGGTAGTTTGCAAATGAAATTTCAGTTGTTCCTTTTGGATTGTCTGAATGGCACACAGCTACATGCTTATTCTTCAATTCAGGTTGCTTCCTAATAACCACTAAGACAAAAAATTAGTCCTGATAATAGAGGGGACATAGACGAAGTAAATTATAAAAACAGTCCTAATAACCACTGAAACTAATAAAACGTACTGGAGTAAATTAAGAAAAAGCTCCAATATTTAAATGAGAACAGATGCGACAATTAGTATAATATGGGAATCAAAGCTTAATTGGGTCAAAATAAGATAATGAAACATTGCATCATACTAGCAAATTTAACACAACAAAATTAAGTTGAAGTATTAGTCAACATAGGCAATCCAAATGTAATCTGTCAAAGACCACCATATTCAACATTTGTTGATAAACTCTGTACAAACCAAAGAAAGAATTGTAAAGAGAAATAAGTTGTTCTCTGCCATCCTATTATACTTATTAGTATAATCAGGGAATCAAAGCTTAATTAGGTCAAAATAAGATAATGAAACACTACACCAGACTAGTAAAATTCAATACAACAAAATTAAGTTGAAGTATGAGTCAACAGAGATAATCCAAATGTAATCTGTCAAAGACTACCATATTCAAGAAACACAATAAGGTAAATGGATAGCAAAACTAGAATGACAAACATCTGTGTGACAACAAATTCTATACCAAATACGCTTTACCAATTAGAGTCACTTACCGTTTGGCCAATTGTGGTTGTAACAACAGTGGGCATGCCTCCATAATATAATATAAGAGACAAAAATTAGAAACTTGATAATTTATAACCAAACATTGTTCGGGCAAATAATATAACAGACAAAAATTTCAAATCAAAGAACATGTCCAGTATTCGCTTCCTCCTCGCAAACCACTAAATATAGTTATATTGTGCTAGCTATGCTTTTGGATCTGTAAGGGCATAACTGGCAAATAAGAGACAAAAATTAGAAACTTGATAATTTATAACCAAACATTGTTCGGGCAAATAATATAACAGACAAAAATTTCAAATCAAAGAACATGTCCAGTATTCGCGTCCTCCATAATATAATATAAGAGACAAAAATTAGAAACTTGATAATTTATAACCAAACATTGTTCGGGCAAATAATATAACAAACAAAAATTTCAAATCAAAGAACATGTCCAGTATTCGCTTCCTCCATAATATAATATAAGAGACAAAAATTAGAAACTTGATAATTTATAACCAAACATTGTTCGGGCAAATAATATAACAGACAAAAATTTCAAATCAAAGAACATGTCCAGTATTCGCTTCCTCCTCGCAAACCACTAAATATAGTTATATTGTGCTAGCTGTGCTTTTGGATCTGTAAGGGCATAACTGGCAAATAACGAAGGTAGAGACTTCTAACAAGGGCATAACTGACAAATAAACACTTTTTCTGTAAGGACAAACAATGGTACTTCCTGTACCGAAGCTTAAGGTCCGTAAATCAAAAGATTCAAAACCCTAAAATAAAACTTAAAAACAAAGGGCAAGGCTTCAAGGGAAGTCAGGCAGGGGGTTGGGCAAGATTTAATTCAAATCAAGTGAAACTCGGCAAGATTTAACACAAAGCAGAAGGATAAAGTATATGAGAGAATGAAAGAAGAGAGACCAACAAGATATTCAGGAGGGCAACCTTGCTCGAATCATAATGGATGCTCGTGTGGAAGATCACCGTAGAACCTCACCATCGAAACTCACCTGAAAGCCATCGTGAAGCTAGCCTGGCACACGATATACTCTTGAAATCACCGCTCGCCTTTTGCCTCTGTCAAAGAGAGAATACAAAAGAGTAAAGTTAGGGTTTGGGGTTGATTAAATATGATGGTAATTTCATAAATAAAATGAACTTAGTAATTTTTTTCTACCAGACTGCTATAATAAGGAGTTATTATGACAACTAATTTTTTAGTTGTCATCTTATTCAAATTTCTCCAATCTACACCATTTTCCTTTGTCAGATTTTAGGGAGCTGTCATTGTATCATAGAGATGACTGTCATTGTAAACCAAAATTGTAGTAGTGTTATTTTTTTAGAAGATTTGATAAGATTCTTTCTATGGGTAATCATTCCATTTTTATTTAAATTTGGTTTTTGAATAAATGTCTGATATTTGGTGGTTTACTAGCGGGTTTGAGCAGTTTTTATTTGTTATCAAAATTTTCATGTATTTTGAGTAGTTTCTCTTATTTTGAGCAGTTTCTAAAGAGTTTTAAATTTTAAACTTTTTAAATGTAATACAACATTAATTGATTTCTATAATTAAGAAGTTTGATCATTAGTCAATCAATAATATATTATTGATTTATTCAAAATTATTTCAAACACTTCTTAAATAGACTTAAGTAACTTTAGTCAATAATTATTGACATTTATGACAATTTGCTATTTGGTTAATACTTTTGAAAACTTGAAATTTCTTAAAACACCACCCTTAAGCTTGTCTAGTTATATAAATTTTCCTTGAATGTTAGGTTGCATGTCGAATTGGGCTTGCTCCTGTTACTGTGTCTGGATGACCACGTGTTGAATATGATGGACAATGAATTTGGACTACCGTGCATTCTTCATACTACTGTAAATTGAGAAATTCAAACCATTTTATGGAATGGGTATGTCAAAAAATGGTCATTATCCATCCATGGTTAGATTTAGACTTTTGGGCTGGTCTCTGGATTAACGCGCAACATCTAGATTACTATGTCACGTATGAAAGAAGATGAATAGTGAGTTCAAAGTATTGTGGAATCTCTAGATTACACAATTAAGGAATTCAAACCATTTTACAGAATGGGCTTCTCCCAAAATGGTCTTTAATCCTTTTTTTGTGGCTGGTAGATAAAGATTTGAGTGTAAATGTGGAATATAATAATATATTTACATGTATTTGTTATATATATATATAAGTGAGGGAGACGGGGAGATAAGGAGAGAGAGAAGCAGAGACAGAGATAAAAAGGTAAAGATTAGTTAAATTTAATAAATGCTAATCATTTTTAATAAATTTATTCTTATAAAATATAGTTTGTTTTAACCATATTTATTCATCATTATTATTACTTCTCTATTTGACTAAATTTAAAATTGGTAAAGATGGGGAGAGAGAGAAAGAATTAAAAAGGTATATTAGTAAAATATTAAATAGAAACACTATTAAATTTAAATCAATTTACTATATTAATGAAATATTTTTAAAAAGTATTATATTTGAAGTTTTCAAATAATAAAATTATATTTAAAATGAAAAATTTGTCTGAATATGATCATATCTATATATTTATTCCATGATTGATTCGGAGCACATCAGGCATATGGCCACATAGTTCTATATCTTTTTTGAGTTTGGGCAATTCTTGCATGATCGGGTGAAAGCTTGTGCCTCTAATGGACCCTTTATTGTGATGCAGATTAAACTATGGATCTTGAGTTGGGTTGTGCACATGGTTGGCCTGTAGTTACAATAACCATTAATACAGATTGGGACGTATCCTTCTTCTTTTTAGGCTCATTTAGGAAAATAGTCAATTTTTAAAAAATAAGAAAGAGAATGAGCAAAAAAGTTCTATTTGCAAGAATTACTAAATTTTACTAACTCTATTTTTTCAATTTTTTTATAAATCTGGAAAGATTTTATGTACATGTGTACTATGATATATAAAAATATGTCATGATATATATTTATATACCATAGTATATTGTAATATATTATCAGTATATCGTAGTATATTTTTATATACCATATGTTATAATCATACATCATGAAGAAAAATCACCAGTATCAACCTTTTCCCACACTCAAACTTGTCTCCTCCTCATCTTCACCTCTCTCTCTCTTGTTGGAATCTCAGAAATCAAACCACAAAATCAAATAATCATGCAACAAATTGATGAGAAATCTATAAAATCAAGAAAATAAAAAATAAAAAACACATCAAACCAGGAAAAAAATAGACCATGAGACCCAAATATAGACCACGAAGGGAAAGGACGCAAAAGGGAAAGATGTCGACGGGAGAAGAAAAAATAGAGAAGAAGAAAAAAGAAAGAGGTCGAGAAGACGGAGGGAAAAGACGAAGACGAAGGGATAGGAGGAAAAGTGGTTTTTTAGAGGTTGTATATCTATTTAAATACATATAAGCAGGGTCCTTTATGGAAAATTCCGCCATTTGTGTAAATAGAAAACAGTATGAGGTTTATATGAGGTTTAGAATTAAAGTAATTGCACCAAATATACAAGCTTTTAAAGATGAGTTAATGGATAGCAGTATTTTCAAATTTTTAGGTAAATAACAGATTTCTGCCCGCCACGCCATCAAAATTCTGTTGATGGTTTTTGGTTGACAATTTTAGCCTTCATTTGACAGTTTCGATTATTTGAATTTGTGGGGTCATGACAATTAATGAGATATTCTTATTTTTGGTATTTTCGATTTATAATATTATTAATATATTATATTTAAAATTACAATTAAATTAAATCTTATTATTTTAATTTAATTTTCCCCTTTTAGTGATTTTGGTTATGAAAACTATCTTTTCCATAACCAATTGATTTTCAAATCCATATTTACAGCAATTCTTCAAAGTAATTCACCTGAAATTGAGAAGTTTTAATTTACAATTAACCTAGTTCTTCTATTTGTGTATTTTTGCCATCATTAACATCCATTGATTTCCAGATTCCTTTGAAGGAACATAACATTCATTGATTGTATTCATTCTTCATAATCGTAGAACGTCACAAATATTGTTGCGTTCAAGTTTGTGAAGAAAATTCTGGATTTTTTCTGTCTTCATATTCATTCATATTCTATTTTCATATCAAGCTTCACAAGGTTCATTCATGGAAGGTTAGTGTTTTGTTATTTTTGTCATTTGCATGTTCTTAGAGTATCATATTGTATAATTTTTTTTATTTATAGTATGTCTTTTCATTTGACGTTAATCATCGTTTTGTTATTGTAGGTTCAATATGTGTTTTTTGATGAGATCTTCAATATATGTTTTTTAAATGTTGAAATGACATGTCTGACGAAATTTTATTAGTTAGATTAGATGATAAATATTTTGAAATATATTTTTTGTTTTAGAGTAAATCATTATGTGCATAGTGTCAAGAAAACGGTTAATTTATTAATTGATCAATAAATATCAATATTTTATTTAAAATAAGATGTATAGTAACTATTATTATTGTAAATCAATATAGTTTTATTCTGGTACAATATATCACATATTGTAAGATGGTGGGTTTGGAGGAAAGAAAGCAAATTTCGCAGCCATGGAAGAAGTAACTCCACTCATTTCTTTCTCCCTCACTCTTCCTTCAATCTATGGCTGAAGATTTATACCTTCTGGACTTAATCAGAAGCAAATTGACATTCCCTTGAACTTCTTTGCTTTCCTTCGCAGATAAGCAAGTGTTTGGGAGTATTGGAGCAAAGCTCAGTGCACAAAGACAGAGGAGGTCATGGTTGAAGTGAGAGACAGATTTTGGCATTTACAGGGTAAGAGGGAAAGGGAAAGTGAGTGTTCTCGAATTGAGATCCTCTCATTCCCGGCCACCAGGTTTTATCTCGAGCGTAAAAAAGTGATGTTATCACCACTAGTTTCATGGACTTGTCTGTGCGACCACCGTCTTCTTGCTGACGTGTTATATATTTATCACTATTATAGTAGAAAATTTTATGATAATTATTCATATTATTTTATATGAAGTGTATTATTCTCAATTTTGAAGACCTCATTCACAATTTTCTATGTTTTGCAAGGTTTATTATAATTATTTTTTCCCCTTACAAACTTCTATCCGAAAAACTGATTTCTGTCTAAAAAACATTTCCCATATGATTGTTAAATGAGTTTTTTCATCACATGTCAGTTCGTTTTATAAAAAAAATGGACATGAATGAGAAGTGAATAAGACATGTTAGAGAGATTGTTTTTGTTTTCAGTTTTGAACCCAAAAAATGACCATAACGTATTTTTTTTATAATAAGCGTACAAAAGGCATTGTCTATTGTTCAGTGATTTTAAAAACTATTTTTCAGTGATTTTATAATAAATGCACGCATATTTTTCAACTGTTGACTCCATTTTTTATCGATGTGTAAAAGTATATACAGTTGAAGACTTTGAAGTCAACATACGTGCGTTGAAATCTATTTATCCTTCGATTTGTACTTACCTTAAGGGTGTTGGGTATGAGAAATGAGATCGTTCTCACTTTGTTAATTATCGATATAATGTCATGACCACAAATATATCAGATAACCTCAACAATGTATTGAAGGATGCCCGTGAATTTACCAATTATATTTTTTATTGAATATCTGAGGCAATTGACACAAAGGTGGTTCCATGAGCGTAGAGTAGCATCTAGTTGCATGATTACAACACTAACTCAATGGACAGAATAATTTCTATGTAAGCAAATGGGTCTTTCGCGATCAACGATTGTAAGTATTTTTGTAGCGTATATTGAAAGATATATTTTTTAAATTTATTAGTAGTTGATAATCGTATAACACATTTTTTATTGCAGGTTATTGCTGTTGAAACACATTAATTTCAGGTGGTTGACGGTGATTTAATATTTATTGTACACATACTCAATAAGTCATGTACGTGTCGAAGATGAGATATAAACGCAATACATTGTGCACATGCTTTAGCTGTAATGGCTAGTAGCACTTGAATCCATACTTGTATGTTTCGTCGTATTATTTCAAGAGCGAGCTTGATGCAACATATGAGGAATTGGTTCATCCTCTCGGTAATAATAGTCAATGGAATATTCCAGAAGAGATTCAAATTCATCATATACTACCTCCCAAAACAAGACATTCGGCCGGTAGACCAAAGAAGCGAATGATCTTATCGATTGAATTTAACAAGGTAAAATGTGGAAGGTGTCATATGATCAGACATAATTGAAAGAGATGTAAGAATCCGGTGGCGTCAACCAGCAGTCAATCAAAGAAACAAAAAGTGGGGATTAGATTTTGAGACTAATATGTTTATGACAGAATTTGCTATTGATCAATGTTTTTGTTTTTTATTAATTTGATGGATGATTTTTAATATATCAGTGATTCAGGCTTTTTTTGATAATATATTGACAATGATTTTTAATATTAATAAAGTATTTCAATCTATTGATAAAAGTTATTGCCTGATGATATTATATAATATCAATGCTCAGAGTTGTAGATTAATCACAAAATATTAGATTATTGACATCATTTATTGACTACACACTAGCTATTGATGAAGACGTAATAAACCAATAAATTTATGGATGACCAAGGGATATCTCATCTTTTGTTTTTCCTCAAGGAAACAACAAAAAATGTTGAAATTTATTAAACTCAGACTTGTAAATTTTTTTCTAATTCTATATATTCATTGTCAATAATACACCATGTATATATCATGATATTCATAAATTTTTAACACTTATATATAGAATATCTGTCACGTCATTCATAAGAAAATAAATTGGAAATATTCATAAATTATAATCAATCATATATATATATAAAGATAACTGTCAATATTCGATTGATCAAAATGTCATCTATTTCAATCCATATATACCAACTACTTAAAAAAAACCATCACAAAAAAAATCCATCAGACTTGTTCCACAACTACCAACTACCAGCTACTTAAATCCATCACAAAAAAATCTATCAGATTTATTAATATATATGTTAAAGTACTTAAAATAGTAAACTATCAAGTTTTTAATCAACCACATTTTGTAAACCAAAAAAATCAGTTTATGCATCTCCTTCTTGCGTTTGAGTGATGATGTGAAAGTTTGGGGGTGTGAAAACGTTCCTCCCAAGATGTGGGATGATCTCCATGCTCTGTTCTAATTTTTACTTATTTTGTCTCTTGCCGTATAGTTTTGTTATATCAAACCACTTCCCCTTGCACTGTCTTGTCCATAGCACTCTTTTAGCTAGAGACTTGTTTGTAGTTGGTGGAACATGCGATGGAACAATTGCTGGAATAGCGGGTTGAACGATGAGTGCTTCCTGTAATTGAAATCAGATTTTAAATTGGTCAATAATAGTATAGATATGTATAGTTATTCAAAAGTATATCAATAAGTTACCTCAAAATCGTCCAAGCTTAAGGTCTTAGGGAGACGAACACATCATAATTATTGTCCTTATTCAGTTTAGTGGCATTTTGACGGTCAGTTCCATCTCCAATGTCCTTATTTGAAGCTGTTGCAAGTTGTGCATGGATTTGTTGTTCTTCCACATTTTTACCGACACCTTGAAATGGACGTTATTAGTCGCGTTCATAATTATGAAAAATATCCTATTTAGCACTCCATTGATTTACCACTCAAAATAAATTACATTTCATAACAGTGAATACTACGATCAAACAATAAAAGAAATGAACATTCATCCAACTCAACAAATAAATCATAGTCAATAAGTGATATACATACATGTGCCTTTGACAAACTCAACAACTCTTCCAACTTAGAGTTGATCTTTTCAATTTCTTTATCAAATTTCTCCTCTAGACGGTTTAATCTAGACTCAATCGAAAACGATGATGATAGTTTTCTTTTCTTGGGATCCAAAGCTTCAACAATATCCTCATATTCAAGTTGATTGTCACCAATCTTGGGTTGTGTATCAACAACCTCTTTACCTTTTGATTTCCATATTTTTTGGCATAGTAAATAGCCTTCAATTCATCAGAAGTTGCTTGAAACATCTCAATCTCAAGCTTCAATCATTAAATGTAAGTATGTCAAGTTAATAACAATATAGATTTAAATATATATATATATATATAATTCATACTTACATTCTTATGCCTGAAAACTAGGTCTGTTAAATCTTGCTTGTATATTTGACCGTAATAGTCCCATTATTTATCCTTGGAGTACCATTATCGACTTTGTTTGTAAATGTCATTGGTGGTTTTTTGTCAATACCGCTATTGTTTCAAGTGCCCAAAAGATTATAGCATGTGGGAAATTGTAGAAAGCATGAGCAGTACTATAAGGAAAATGACTTATTTTCCTCATGCTCGCAATGGTTACCTTGAAGGCCAACTTACCCCAATGATATGGATCAAACAGGTCATCCTTATCTCTATACTATTTTTTTTTACTATTCTATTTCTATTCAAATGAAATGAAAATATTACAATATTTTACTACATAATTTTTCTTCTGTTTTTGTTTTATTTCTAGATTTTCATTTCTTCTATTTAGAATTCTAATTAGAATCTAATATATATATATATATATATATATATATACTACTAATAACAATATATGGAAATGATCAACCAAAATATGATCGTGTATTGGAATTAACGAATTCACCAGGCAATACAACTTTGCAAGCTTAACCATTTCATCATCATCATCTTTTTTGGCAATTGTCCAGGTATCAAATGCAAAATTTAGCATCTTTCTTGAAACTATTTAATTATTCTTAAAGTACTTCTCTTTCAACCTCCCATTCCCTAAGCTAGCTCTATCAATATGCACAGATGAAGTGCATCTTAAACCACTAATTACCGCACAATCCCTCATTGTGAAACGAGCCACCCGTCCAATGAAATTGAAATAAATTGCATCGGTCCTCTCGTGGTGACATTATTTCCTAGCTATATATGCAATAATAACTGAGTCGAAAACTTTTTAATTTGAAAATCAAGAAAGTGTCCAAAACAATATTTTCTGAATGACTCTATCTGTTTATCAGTCAAACTCAGGTTCACATGTTCCGTTATGGTTGGTTTAGAGAATAAGTTAAGGTTCTTATTTTTATTCCAGTTTGAATAAAAAACAGTCAATTTAAGACCCTATAACAGTATAATATTACTTAGCAGTTTATAATAACAAGTATATAAAAATTAAAAAAATTTATTGACTCTCATTTACCTCATCTTGATTTTCTTCAGTGAAACGTAATTTACGCTTCCCGGTTGACAGTTGTTTGTTGTTCTTTTTTGTTACTTTTAATGTCTCACCTTCAACACTTTTGTCTGCCATAGTCAATGCTGCCATAAACAAATAAACAAATTATTATCAGAGTTTTATATAGGTCAATCATATAACACAATAGATAATCAATATGTTATTGACATACTATTTATACCAATAAATGATATATTAACATAGACTGATACACAATATTAATTGAATAACATATATAAAGTAACAATGATTTATCATTTATTTACTCTGTTAATAAAATTACACAAATACCTGAATATATAATCAGTGAAAACTGTACAGAATAATTGAGTTAACCATATAGTTTTTTTATTGTTCACATCACAGTTAATCACTCATTGATAAGAACTTTATGGATCAATATCAATATACTAAAATTATACAGAACTTTGCAAAGAACTTATGGGCCGCACAAAATTACTAAATTTTTGCACAACTATATGATTTTAGAAAGAGTAAAAGTTAGACTTCCATAAAAAAATAGTAGTTAACTAAACTAGTATAATAGTCAATAGATGTTATATTTAGTTATTGACCCATATTTTTTAACTACTTTCCAATATTAAAAATCACAGGATATTGAAAAATATTTAAAAATCAATAAACTAGACTAACATAATATCCTTCAGTAGATGATATACTCAATACTTTAGAAAAATTATTTGAAATCAATAAAATATACATGCATGTTCAATCAGTGATATAATATGATAGGAAAATAAAGAAATCATGACGATTTTACTAAATCCAGCCATTATCGATAGATTGATTCAGATAGGCGAAGAATGAGCCGTTTGTTTTGCTTAGTAATACATTGAAATTGTTAGAGATGATAGAAGAGAAAAGATGGTTTACATTTGCCGTCAATGGAGGTTTTTCATCAATAGTGTTCTCCTCGTCAATGGTGTTCTCCTTTTTCTAAAAAGGGTGTCAATGGAGGTTTTTTTTTGTCGTCAATGACGTTCGCTATGTGGATGGAGGGTTCGAGAGTAGTTTACGAATTTGGGAGGGTTTCTTGATTTTTTGTTGATTTTATGATTTGATGTGTTGATCGACATTTGAAATTTGAATTTTAAATCAATTAATAAGTTTTGGAAAGTTAATTGCAGGCAGTTAGGGAGGTGGGATCATCTCAATTATCGGTGGATTTTAAATTCAAATTTTAGCTTTTCAATATTATCTCAATTAATGGCTTTAGGGAAGTTAAGGTTGCCTCCGTCTTTTAAGGTATATACACGGTGAGAATTGTTTGTTTTTAAAACTTTTATTAAATATGTTAATTACCAATTATGGAAATCATAATGATACAATTTTATTATCTGTCATAGTTGAGTCAAGTATATCACATATTTACTAATGATTTACTATGATACTCGTAAAAACAATCATCATATTTTATTTATTAAAAATTTTATGTTTATGTCATTGATCGTATTATCTCTGATTTATTGTTGATTTTTATTGATTTAATTTGAATTCTTTTTAAGATTTTTTGTTCAATATTTAGTTGAGTGTGGAGGTCATAGATTCAGCTAATTACGATTTAGATGGCTATTAAATATAATTATAATTACGGTTCAAATAAATTTTTTTAATGGGAACATTTCATTTGAAAAGCAAAGAAAAGATACAAATATCTCCAGAATCTGAAATAAATTACATGATCTAAATATGAATACGCTATTATGAGTACCAGATAAGACCAATAAACACTTACTAAAGTCTAGGGAGGGAATCGTGTGTGTAGATAACACATAAATATAAAGCACAATCAGCTCGTTGTACAAGTCCTCCACCATCAACAACTGACTTGGTTCAAATCAATTGCTAGTTATAGTTTCCTTAATTGTAAGGTACATCAATTAAGTCTATCGTTTTTAGACTATAGCCTCTTTGAGATACCATAACAAATGTGTTGTGTTTGACATAGTATTTGTTTGTACAAATTACCAAAAAAACGTATGTCATCTGGCATCGTTATAGTGTATAGGTGAGCTAAAATATATGAAGCAGATCTCATTGTAGATGGCAGCTTTGATGCCCCTATTTCAGGTTGTGACTGTCTTCCATGTTGCCACTCCTGTCAACTTCACTTCATAAGATCCAGAGGTACATAATTTAGGGATACTTTCAATCATTTTATTATATAGCCTAAACCTAACAATGATAGATTATGTTCATCTAAAACTGAACGTTTCATTATTTTAGAATCCTCTAGATCAACTCAGAATAAAAAGGATATTGTTAAGGGATGCTATCCCACATCGACTGTGTGTGAGAATCTATTTGTACTTATATATCTGTTGGACCTCTCCACTTAATACCAATTGGTTTTAAGTAGGAATCTGGCATGTATACTTTATTTAAAATGTCTCAAACTTCGGCGAGCTGATTTAGACTATTACATTACATTTAATATTTAGTCGATTCAGATTCATTCATTGTTGGTTCATAAACTAATAATTAAATCAGATATTATAAATCAATATATCTATTTCTCTCATTAAAATTAATTGTTAAGTTTTAACCATAATGAAGGTTTGTTTCTTCCTATTTTGATTATAGAATGAAATGATCAAGCCGGCAATTCAAGGAGTTTTGAATGTTCTAAAAGCAAGTGCAAAAGCAAAGACACTTAAAGGGGTCGTTTTCACATCATCATCAGCTACCGTCTCCATTAATAAGATCAGTGAGGCAACCAATTTGGTGGTTAATGAAGAGAGCTGGTCTGATGTTGAGTTTTTGAGTACTGAGAAGTCACTTACTTGGGTATTTACAACTACCAATTCTTTATAAACTTGTCTGTTTTGTTTATGTCACACCATATCTTAAAAGATTAGAATAAGATTATGCAAATTGCTGGGATACCTTATCTCCAAGACCCTTGCTGAGAAAGCAACATGGAAAATTGCAAAGGAAAATGGAATTGATCTTATCACATTAATCCATTCTCTAATGGCTGGTCCTTCACTAACTCCACACATCCCGTCCAGTCTTAATTTAGCCATGTCTTTGACTACATGTCTAAAACCATACAATAAAATATTCTTAAAAATTCAACTTCTTTGCAATATTTACCTAAATAGTCACAAGGTTTATTTCTATGGGACATTTATTGAATTTTTTTCAGGAGAATAATTTTTCTTAAATAGCTTTAAAGATATGTAAATATTGTCGGGTTCAATATCTAACACACATGTGGAAGATGTATTACGAGCTCATATATTTTTAGCCGAGAAGGAATCTGCGTTTGGTAGGTACATATGTTGTGCTACCAATACAATTGTGCTTGAGTTAGTGAAATTCCTTGACAAAAAATACCGTTGTTATAAAGTCATTATCGAGTAAGCCCTGCCTTTTTTAATGCTAGGGTTTTCATGTAATATTAGGAATAAAACAAATGATGGTTGTCTAACTTGGCTTCTTATTTTTGGCTTGGTAATTGAAGCTTTGGAACTTTCCCTTCTGAAGCTAAGTTGATAATATCTTCAGATAAGCTTAAGAAAGAAAGGTTCAGT
This sequence comes from Datisca glomerata, assembly GCA_003255025.1. Taxonomy (NCBI): domain Eukaryota; kingdom Viridiplantae; phylum Streptophyta; class Magnoliopsida; order Cucurbitales; family Datiscaceae; genus Datisca; species Datisca glomerata. The sequence goes on along the minus strand of QANY01013727.1, from coordinate 99,976 downwards.
TTTAAGTACGACATTGAAGAAATATATGGCCAAAGTATTGAGTACTTCAAGGCTAAAGGACTTCTGGAGATCTCACCATAACTAAATGGCTTCTGTTTTTCTCATGAGAGGATTACTTGTTACATACTTGCAACTAAATATAAAATCTTCTTTCACTTATTTCCATGAATATTTTTTTATAATTAACTTTTGTTCATTAACCTCAAGTGGTTAGTCCAAATGTGAATGCCTCAGAATTTGAGGTTATTCCCCCTTCCAAATTTAAGTTCAAATTTTCTTGGATGCAATTAATTATGTTAAAATCAGTGAGTTAACCTCACCCGTGCAGGTAAATTTATGAGAAAATAGTACATGAGTCTCATTGGATAAATGAGGTATATATGAATTGGCTTGTTCCAATATATGTTTACAATAATAGTTTTTGTGACATTTAGGCATTCTAGTAAGGTGTGGTCATTTTTTTAACATTTTTAAATTTTTTTCACCATTTGAGTTAACTATTTTTTTTATTTTATCCACAAGAACCTTTTGGGTACATTGATGTATATGTATAATAAAATTCTAATTTGAGCAACTTCATTACTAATTATCGCACCAGTTTACCTTTTTCATAATCCAATTTTCATTTTTCCCTTTGTTAATCATTTTTACAAGAAACAATTTTGATCAAAACTACCAACAACAAATAGTGTTGCAGAATAGTGTTCTTCAAGTAGTTCTTCCGTCTTGCAGTGTATTTAATAAAGAACAACTCATTTATATATTTTCTGTTATAATATACTATTTTAACTTATTTTTCATTTTTTTAAATTCAATTAGTGAACGATATCTGAATTTCAATTTTCAGATTTATTCTAATCCAATATATCTTTTGTGAAGAATATTCGTGTATTTATGTAATACTTTTTTCGTAATTGTTATTGGAAAGAATTTTTAGTCCACAATTGTTTGTTCCTCCTCGAAACAAATTATGATATGTTTGTCACTTTTCTTTTAACTCAATTGGTAATGTATTATTTACTTTTTTAGAATATTAGTTATTAGCGCTTGATATACTTTGATAGCTTATGGATGTATGACCATAAATAACATATATAATTTAAAATTAAAATATAATAGAGTGTTATCAGTTAACCGTTACTTTTCGAATATTATTATAATAAATATTTTACACTCAAAATAAATAAATGATTGATATTGATTGTTAATAAGTGATAAGGATATACAATCTTGCTGAGAAAGTCAAGGGAGAAAATAAAGAGATTTCCATGTTTCAAATTATTTTGTAATTAGCTTCCTATGTTAACGCTCATGTAATTTGCTGTTTCCTTTTTTTCTTTGTAATTAATTTCCTATTTGTATGCTCATATAATCTGCATATAACCCATATCTCGTCAAGGAAAAAATTTTTGGTACTTCTGAAGTACCGAATATTTAGTACCATTTCATATCATTTGATGACACATGTACACGATTTTACAAATTTCAAGAATTTATTTATTCTTCCATATCAATGAGAGTTTTCTGCCATAATTCTTTAATTTCTCTCTTCCTAAAATCCTTTTTGGTATCAGAGCAAAGGTTTGCTCCTTCATATTTTTTCAACCACGTCCTTCAATCTTCAGCAAGCCTTTCATCCCATTTAATTCCAATGGCTAACGAGAATATCCAAATCCCCAACGCCCAGGAGCCCAATAAACCACTAGTCATGATTACTATCCATAAGTCCATCAAGCTCACACCCACTAACTATCTTTCTTGGAAAACCCAAATGGAAGCCATTCTCATCAATTATGATCTACAAAAATTCATTGATGGGTCCCTACCCTACTCCTTGACCCACCATCACCTCCAACAATGTTGTCTATGCTAACCCTGCATCCCAAATATGGCTACCTCAAGACAAACTATTATTTGACACACTTGTCAGTACTCTTTCTCCCACTCTAGTTCCTCTCATTACCCAATCTAAAACCTCTTATGAAGCTTGGCAAATACTTGCCAACACCTATGCTTGACCATCTCGTGGCCATATTAAGCAATTAAAGACCATTTTCAAAACATCGCCGCATGCTCTCAGTCCATTGGAAACTACATGCAGTCCATTAAAACTCAGGTCGATGAACTTACGGCTCTTGGTAAGCCCCTTGACCATGAAGATTTGATTGGAAAAGTACTTCAAGGCCTCTATAAAAATTATCAGTCCATCATTGATGCTATCAACAGTCGTGACTCCACCATCTCTTTTGACGAACTCCATGAAAAACTCATCAACAAAGAACTCTCTCCACAACAAGACAAGTCTCTCACCTCTACTAGCATCTGCTCATTCCACCATTGTCCGCTCCACTCCATGGTCGACGGTCAATCTAACTTCTCGGCTCCCTGGGTCCACATCCACACCCATTCATGGAATCGAAAGAAGTTCTCCTAGTGACATTCAAGACAACCGTCCTCCTGCTCGTCCATTCCTTGGTCGCTGCCAATGGTGTAGTACTCAAGGTCATGTAGTCTTACGCTGCCCTCTTTTATGACAATGGTTTCCACATGTGCAACTTGAACATAATTAAATATCACAGTACGCGTGGCAATATCTAAATTAGAAAAGAACAACATGGCGTAGCCATAAGATTAATTTAGACGATTGCAAGAAGGAAATTAGTCAGGACACAATGCGAGCAAATACAGTAAGCTGGAGGAACATTAATCAAGGTCATCCAATGGACAGATTTACTCCAAAATTTGAGGAATATTGGGCTATCCCCAAAGCGAAGCTGAATCTTCCCTAAAATGAAAATATATCCTAATATCAAGCCAAAAATCCTTAGATATGGGAATATACCCCACAATTTTCGTAGTAACTCCATTATTAAAGATGTGATATCAGATTCTGTAAAAAAATATATAAATAAAGGTTAATTGTAACATTCATTCATTCATAGAAAATCAAATACAAACTACGTTACTCCATTGTTCATCGTCTTCATTCTCTCAAGTTTTCTATTATTTTTCGTGTGAGGGAGAAAAAATCCTTTACATTTTTGTGCTTCATTGAGAGTTGAGAGAAAGCTTCAAGAAAATAACCTCTCGAAAATTGAACGATGCCTAGAACTAGGTCGAATACTGGCCTCAACGAGGAAAACAGAATCAGGAATGAGGATGAGAATGTCTATCAACCCATTCTCAATGGCGGAGATACTCCAAACGATCATGAACGAGATGCAGGAGATGGAGTAGAGGAACTTGAGGCACTACGCATAGCGTGGCATACCATGCACGACCAATATAATGCTTTACAATGGTAACCTTTTATGTCGGTGATGGATGGTTACTGGAAGAGAGAGCTTCCTGTTTCCATATCTGATTATTTCTTTATTTTATTATTATTTTGTCGAAGTTGAAAATTTCTGTATTTGGACAGTCCAATACTGCAATAACTTGCAATATATTGACGAAAAATGGCAATTTCCTTGTATATATTGCCAAAAAAAAATACACACTAATTAACACAATCTGACAAATAGAATTGCTTTCTTTTTCTTTTTTCAATAAAATATGTCAGAAATTTGGTCTTCTGTGAAGAAATCAATACATTTGGTTATGTGATGTGCACTCACCAGAGAGTAGTGTAAGCAATTTAAGCAGTAATCTAACAATGAAGACAAACACATGTGGGTGTTCAAATTCAAGATCTAAATCCAATCTGAGAGATTTTATTTCAAGAAATAAAAGTCAAATAAGAGAGAAGCCGTCAGGTAGCAGCAGTTTGAGATGTACGGCCAGCACTGATTACTCTCTCAACTCAATGGTAATTCGAGAAAATTCAATGGAGATTCTGCGATTTTGATAAGGTATTAATTTGTTCAAGGCCAAGGAGACATTTTGAGACAGATCAACTTAATGCGGGTATTCAATTATAATTAAACAGTGTTTTAATAGCATCACGTATGTTTTCTATGTTGTTTTTAAGATGTAAATTTCATTTGGTTATTGAATGGAATTAAAGCTTTAAATTAATCATACAAAATGAATTATTTCAGTGAGCACGCCCTTAATGAGTTCGAATCATTGTATTTTCTGTCAAACTACTGTTAAATCGGTTAGATAATGTCATAACATCAGATTTTTTTTGTTTAGAGTGTTTATGTTAAATTAGCATTTGTTAGCTCTGTTTGATGTTGGATTATTAATTTTAGAAGGGCTTGGAAGGTTTATAAATATTAGTTAATAGAGAGAATGGTAAAAGTGATCAACTTTCCAGCTCAAACTTTAAAAATGATTGGAAAACTATTTTTTTACAAAAATGACCGGAATAATGTAAATAATTTATCTAGAACTGTGTAATTTTTGTAAATAAATTATTTATCATCTTTGGTCAATTTTGTATTAAAAAAAGTTTGTTGACCATTTTTGTAGTTTGATCTAGAAAATTTACTTTCCTGTCAGTTTTTGACTTAGAATCGGGTGGGCTCACTGGTTAACTTGGTAATTTAAATAGGTTACTTATTCACTTGGTGATTTTTTTGGAGCTCAAGTTATTCACTCAAAATTTTATTCTAAGTCAAGTATCTCTCGTAAAATGTTAGGGATGCAAATTATATGTTCATAGAGAAGTGCTATTTTTTTCAAACGGATATGAAAATAGGTCTTATAGATTGTAATAAAATTTCTTAGGCCAAAATAGGAATTTTTAGTTTTTATTAGGATTTTTAATTTTAGTAAACATTAATCTAATTTTCATAGTCATGTTCTCGAATATCATGTCATTCTGTTAGCTTTCTACAACATAAACATACTTGCATGTTACTTAAAAATTTCTAATTTATCAACAACACATGTTTGAAGGTTTGAAGTTTACTAAAAAAAGTTGATTGCAACGTTTTACATTATTTTGAGAACATGTTTGTAAAGTTGAAAAATAGAAGCTTAGATCTACTAAAAATGACGAGTTTTCAGACACCAAAACATCCATAAATAGACTCAGACGGTTGTTTTCGGCCATTTGGAGAGTTTTCCGGCCGTGAAAGGCCACCTGGGACGATCGCACGTGTTTAACGGCGGCAGCGGCTGTCTTCCCCTTCTTCCTTACCCGCTTCCAGCTTCCGGGTTTATCTACCCGGCTCATTACCCGGTCCGTACCCATCAGCCCAGTCTAGATGTCCAAGAATGGAAGGAGCCCAATTAAGGGCTCACTTCAGAAGCCCAAGGAAGCACTTTGATTCCATCCTTAAATTTTCTACCCTGTGAGTTCTAGTCGAATGTTAGTTCTTACTATTCATATCTTATGATATGAATATACCACACCAATTCGTTATGTATGGATGATGAGATTCTATTGATACAGAGTCAATTCCAATAGACTTATTGGAGGGTCCCATTCACGTGCATCCAGTAGGAATTGAACCTACGAATTCGTCAATTATGAGTTGGGCGCTTTAACCATTTAGCCATGGATGCTTAACGGGGATCCTCGTACATGGTGAATAACCAAATTCCAATTAGGTCAAGGCCTAATACTCCTATTTCCCGGGTAGAGCCCACATTAAGTTCAAATCGAGAACTAATCTGTGACCGAAGTCACCTGATGACCAAGGCATCCTCTACGACCAGATCGATGGACACGAGCCCACCTATATTTATACTACCAAGGTCACACGGATGACCGAGGTAATCTTTTACATAAAATCATCGCTACTCGAGATAACCGATATCATTTTTTCGTCACGGTAAGATATAATCATCAGTCATGCAAGGAAATGATATGTATACATCAAATCTATTAGGCAATCTCAAGGGTTGCTAAAGAGGATAAGACGGATAATCAAAATATCCTTACCAAAGAATATTCTTCATGAAATTCTCCATTTCTTATCAGAATAAGGAGGAAGATACATTGAATCTAGACCTTTGACTGACACAGAAGATTATTATAAATATATGATGATTCATATTAAACGGTAAGCAATTCTAAACTTTTTCGTATTGTCAAATGCTCTAAACATGATTGGACACCAAATTAATAACTATAGCCTCTTTGAGATACCATAGAAAATGTGTTGTGTTTGACATAGTATTTGTTTATATAGATAACCAGAAAACGATATGTCATCTGGCATCGTTACATTGTATAGGTTAGCTAAAACTATATGAAGCAGATCTCACTGTAGATGGTAGCTTTGATGCCCCTATTTCAGGTTGTGACTTTGTCTTCCATGTTGCCACTCCTGTCAACTTTGCTTCACAAGATCCAAAGGTACATAATTTAGGGATACTTTCAGTCAATTTATTATATAATCTAAACCTAAAAACGATAGGCCATTTTTAGCTAAAACTGAGCCTTTCATTATTTTAGTATCATGAAGATCAACTTAGGATAAAAAAGACATTGTTAATAGATGTTATCTCAGATCGACTGTGATTGAGGATCTGATTGTGTTTATATACCTGTTGGGTCTCTCCACCTAATACCAATTGATTTTAGGTTAGAATGTGACATGTATACTTTATTTAAAAGGTCTCAAACTTTGGTGAGCTGATTTAGACTATTACATTACATTTAATATTTAGTGGATTCAAATTCGTTCCTTGTTGTTTCATAAACTAATAATTAAATTGGATATTATAAAACAACATATCTATTTCTCTCATTAAAATTAGTTGATAAGTTTTAACCATAATGGAGCTCTGTTTCTTCTAAAGAATGAAATGATCAAGCCGGCAATTCAAGGAGTTTTGAATGTTCTAAAAGCATGTGTAAAAGCAAAGACAGTTAAACGGGTCATTTTGACATCATCAGCAGCCGCCGTCTCCATTAATAAGATTAGAGAGGCAACCAATTTGGTGGTTAAAGAAGAGAACTGGTCTGATGTTGAGTTCTTGAGTACTGAGAAGCCACCTACTTGGGTATTCACAATTGCCAAATCTTTATAAACTTGTCTGTTTTGTTTGTGTCACACTATATCTTAATAAAATAGAATACGATTATGCAAATTGTAGGGATACTCTGTCTCCAAGACCCTTGCTGAGAAAGTGGCATGGAAATTTGCAAAGGAAAATGGAATTGATCTTATCACAGTAATCCCTTCTTTAGTGGCTGGTCCTTCACTAACACCACACATCCCCACCAGTCTCAATTTAGCCATGTCTTTAATTACAGGTCTAAAACCATACAATAATATATTCTTTGCAATGTTCACCTAAATAGTCACAATGGTTATTTCTATGAGACATTTATTGAATATTTTTTCAGGGGAGGAATTTTTCTTAAATAGCTTTAAAGATATTCAAATATTGTCGGGTTCAATATCTATCACACACGTGGAGGATGTATGTCGAGCTCATATATTTTTAGCCGAGAAAGAATCTGCGTCTGGTAGGTACATATGTTGTGCTACCAATACAAATGTGCGTGAGCTAGCAAAATTTCTTGACAGAAAATACCCTATTTATAAAGTCATTACCGAGTAAGCCCCACTCAATTTTTTTAACGCTAGGGTTTTCATGTTTTATTAGGAATAAAATAGATGATGGATGTCTAACTTATCTTTTTTGTTTTTTTGACTTGACAATTGAAGCTTTGGAAATTTTCATTCTGAGGCTAAGTTGATAATATCTTCAGATAAGCTTAAGAAGGAAGGGTTCAGTTTTATGTACGACATTGAAGAAATATATGATCAAAGTATTGAGTACTTCAAGGCTAAAGGACTTCTGGAGAGCTCACCATAATTAAATGGCTTCTGTTTTTCCCATGAGAGGATTGCTTATCACATACTTGCAACTGAATATAAAATCTTCTTTCATTTATTTTCATGAATATTTTTTCATACTTAACCTTTGTTCATTAACGTCAAGTGGTTAGTCCAAATGTGAATGCCTCGGAATTNATATATGGTGATTCATATTAAACGGTAAGCAATTCTAAACATTTTCATATTGTCAAACGCTCTAAACATGATTGGACACCAAATTAATAACTATAGCCACTTTGAGATACCATAGCAAATGTGCTGTGTTTGACATAGTATTTGTTTATACAGATAACCAGAAAAAGTTATGTCATCTGGCATCGTTACATTGTATAGGTGAGCTAAAAATATATGAAGCAAATCTCACTGTAGATGGCAGCTTTGATGCCCCTATTTCAGGTTGTGACTTTGTCTTCCATGTTGCCACTCCTGTCAACTTTGCTTCACAAGATCCAAAGGTACATAATTTAGGGATACTTTCAGTCAATTTATTATATAATCTAAACCTAAAAACGATAGGCCATTTTTAGCTAAAACTGAGCCTTTCATTATTTTAGTATCATGAAGATCAACTTAGGATAAAAAAGACATTGTTAATAGATGTTATCTCAGATCGACTGTGATTGAGGATCTGATTGTGTTTATATACCTGTTGGGTCTCTCCACCTAATACCAATTGATTTTAGGTTAGAATGTGACATGTATACTTTATTTAAAAGGTCTCAAACTTTGGTGAGCTGATTTAGACTATTACATTACATTTAATATTTAGTGGATTCAAATTCGTTCCTTGTTGTTTCATAAACTAATAATTAAATTGGATATTATAAAACAACATATCTATTTCTCTCATTAAAATTAGTTGTTAAAGTTTTAACCATAATGGGGCTCTGTTTCTTCCTATTTTATTAAAGAATGAAATGATCAAGCCGGCAATTCAAGGAGTTTTGAATGTTCTAAAAGCAAGTGCAAAAGCAAAGACAGTTAAACGGGTCATTTTGACATCATCAACCACTGCCGTCTCCATTAATAAGATTAGAGAGGCAACCAATTTGGTGGTTAAAGAAGAGAACTGGTCTGATGTTGAGTTCTTGAGTACTGAGAAGCCACCTACTTGGGTATTCACAACTGTCAAATCTTTATAAACTTATCTGTTTTGTTTGTGTCACACCATATCTTAAAAAAATAGAATAAGATTATGGACATTGTAGGGATACTCTGTCTCCAAGACCCTTGCTAAGAAAGTGGCATGGAAATTTACAAAGGAAAATGGAATTGATCTTATCACAGTAATCTTTTCTTTAATGGCTGGTCCTTCACTAACACCACACATCCCCACCAGTCTCAATTTAGCCATGTCTTTAATTACAGGTCTAAAACCATACAATAATATATTCTTTGCAATATTTACCTAAATAGTCACAATGGTTATTTCTATGAGACATTTATTGAATATTTTTTCAGGGGTAGAATTTTTCTTAAATAGCTTTAAAGATATGCAGATATTGTCGGGTTCAATATCTATCACACACGTGGAGGATGTATGTCGAGCTCATATATTTTTAGCCGAGAAGGAATCTGCGTCTGGTAGGTACATATGTTGTGCTACTAATACAAATGTGCGTGAGCAAGCAAAATTCCTCGACCGAAAATACCCAATTTATAAAGTCATTACCGAGTAAGACCCACTCAATTTTTAACGCTAGGGTTTTCATGTTTTATTAGGAATAAAACAAATGATGGTTGTCCAACTTGTCTTTTTTGTTTTTTTGGCTTGACAATTAAAGATTTGGAAATTTCCCTTCTGAGGCTAAGTTGATAATATCTTCAGATAAGCTTAAGAAGGAAGGGTTCAGTTTTAAGTACGACATTGAAGAAATATATGACCATTGCATTGAGTACTTCAAGGCTAAAGGACTTCTGGAGAGCTCACCATAATTAAATGGCTTCTGTTTTTCCTATGAGATGATTGCTTATCACATACTTGCAATTGAATATAAAATCTTCTTTCATTTATTTCCATTAATATTTTTTCATACTTAACCTTTGTTCATTAATGTCAAGCGGTTAGTCTAAATGTGAATGCCTCGGAATTGAAGGTTATTCTCCTTTCCAAATTCAAGTTCAATTTTTTTAGGTGCAAATAATTATGTTAAAATCAGTGAGATAACCTCACTCGTGCAGGTAAATTTATGAGAAAACAGTACATGAGTCTCATTGGATAAATGAGGTACCTATGAATTGACTTGTGCCAATATATATTTACAATAATAGTTTTCGTGGCATTTAACAATTCTAGTAGGGTGTGGTTATTTTTTTAACAAATTTTAAATTTTAAATTTATTACATTTAACACTTTGAGTTTAACTAGGTTTTTTACCCATAAGAACCTTTTGGGTCCATTAATGTATATGTAAAAATATAATAAATTTCTAATATGAGCAACTTCATTATTAATTATTGCATTGTAGTTTACCTTTTTCATAATCCAATTTTCATTTTTCCTTTCATTAATCATTTTTACGAGAAACAATTTTGATCAAAACCACCAAAAAAGCAGTGTTGCAGAACATTGTTCTTCAAGTAGTTTTTCCATCTCGTAGTGTATTTAATAAAGAACAACTCATTTATATATTTTCGGTTATAATCTACAATCTTAGTTTTTTTGTTTTTTTAAATTCAATTAGTGAACGATATCTGAATTTCAATTTTTCAAATCTATGCTAATCCAATATATCTTTGGTGAAGAATATTCATATATTTTTGTAATACTTTTTTCATAATTGTTATTGGAAAGAATTTTTAGTCCACAATTTTTTGTTCTTTCTCGAAACGAATTATGATATGTTTGTCACTTTTCTTTTTACTCAATTGGTTATGTGTTATTTGCTTTTTAGAATATTAGCTATTAGCACCTGATATAATTTGATAGCTTATGGATGTATGACAAACAAATATTAAAAAAATCACTTGTGAAAGAAACCATAGATAATATATATAATTTTAAAAATAAAATTAAGTAGAGTGTTATGAGTTAACCGTTACTCTTCGAATATTATTATAATAAATATTTTACACTCAAAATAAATAAATGATTGATGTTGGTTGTTAATAAGTGATAAATGTATACAATCATGTTGAGAAAATCAAGAGATTTTCATGTCTCAATTTATTTTGTAATTAGCTTCCTATGTTTATGCTAATCTAATTTGTTGTTTCCTTTTTTTCCTTATAATTAATTTCTTGTTTGTATGTTCATGCAATCTTCATATAAGCTACCCATATCTCAACAAGAAGAAAATTTTTGTTACATCTGAAGTACCGAATAATTAGTAGTACTTCATATCATTTGATGACATGTGTACACGTTTTACAAATTTCAAGAATTTATTTATTCTCCATATCAATGAGAGTTGTCTGCCATAATTCTTCAATTTCTCTCTTCCTAAAATCCTTTACGGTATCAGAGCAAAGGTTTGGTCATTGATTTTTTTTCAACCACGTCCTTCAATTTTCAGCAGGCCTTTCATCCCTTTAATTCCAATGGCTAATGAGAATATCCAAATCCCCAATGCCCAGGAACCCAATAAACCACTAATCATGATTACTATCCGTAACTCCATCAAGCTCACACCCACCAACTATCTTTCTTGAAAATCCCAAATGGAAGTCATTCTCATCGGTTATGATCTGATAAAAATTCATTGATGGGTCCCCACCATGCTCCTCGACCCACCATCACTTCCAACAATGTTGTCTCTGCTAACCCTACATTCCAAACATGGCTCCATCAAGACAAACTATTATTTGGAGCACTTGTCGGCACTCGAAAACCTTATATGAAGCCTGGTAAATACTTGCCAAAACCTATGCTCGACCATCTCGTGGCCATATTAAGCAACTCAAAGACCATTTTAAAACATCACAACAGGCTCTCAGTCCATTACAGACTACATGCAGTCCATTAAAACTCGGGACGATGAACTTGCTGCTCTTGGTAAGCCTCTTGACCATGAAGATCTTATAGGAAAAGTACTTCAAGGCGTTGATGAAAATTATCAATCCATCATTGATGCTGTCAATAGTCATGACTCCACTATCTCTTTTGATAAACTCCATGTTAAACTCATCAACAAAGAACTCTCTCCGCAGCAAGACAAGTCTCTCACCCCTGCCGGCTTCTGCTCGTCCCACCAATGTTCGTTCCATTCCATATTCCACTACCAATCGAACTTCTCGGCTCCATGGGTCCACATCCACACCTATTCAAGGAATCATAAGATGTTCTCCTAGCGACAATGGAGACAACCGCCCTCATGCTCGTCTATTTCTTGGTCGCTGCCAATGGTGTAGTACTCAAGGTCATGTAGTCTTACGATGTCCTCTTTTATGACAACGATTTCCACATGTGCAATCTGAACATGATTAAATATCATAGTACGCGTGGCAAGATCTGAACTGTAGAAAAGAACAATATGTCGTAGCCATAAGATTAGTTTAGACGATTACGAGAAGGAATTAGTCAGGACACATGGAAAGTGAATACAAGAAGCTGAAGGAGCATTAATCAAAGTCATCCAATGGGCAAATTTACTCCAAAATTTGAGGAATATTATCCCCAAAGTGAAGCTGAATCTTCCCTAAAATGGGAATATGTCCTAATATCATGCCAAAAATCCTTAGATATGGGAATATACCCCACAATTTTTGTAGCTCCATTATTAAATATATAATTTTAGCTTCTGTAAAAAGCCAATAAATAAATACTAATTGTAGTATTCATTCATTCATACAAAATCAAATACAAACTATGTTACTCCATTGTTCATCGTCTTCATTCTCTCAAGCTTTCTATTATTTTTCATTCGAGGGAGAAAAAATCCTTTGCATTTAGGTGCTTCATTAAGAGTTGAGAGAAAGCCTCAAGAAAATAACCTGTCAAAAATTGAACGATGCCTAGAACTAGGTCGAATACTGGCCTCAACGAGGAAAACAGAACCAGGAATGGGGATGAGAATGTCTATCAACCCATTCTGCCAATGGAGACGCTCCAAAAGATCATGAATGGGATACAAGAGATGGAGAAGAGGAATGCTGAAGCACTTCGCACGGCCTGGCAGACCATGGAAGACCAATTTAATACTTTATAACGGGAAGTTGCGCAAGCAAGAGCGGGGGTGAGTCAGCAAACTAATCACGAAGAATAGGAGATCTGTTCTGAGGAAACCAGGCGAGAAACCAGACAAGACTACAACGAGAACAGTAGGAACGTGCGAGATGAGGACGCTTAAATTCAGTCCAACCTTCACACAAGAGGGACAGAAGGAGAACCATGATAGAGCTGAGGAACTTGGGGAGTGCAGGAAAGGCTAACCTCGAGTCACTCATTCGTACTCCACTTAGTCTAGAAATCCTAATGGCCCCTGTACCAAGGAAATTTGTGGCACCAAAGTTCAAGTGCTATGAGGAGAAGTCTGATCCCGTGGACCATCGTAGGTTGTTTAAACAAGTCATGACATTGCATGAGCATGAAGATGCGTTGATGTGCTGAATGTTTCCCACTAGCCTAGATGGGTCGAATCTAAAATGGTATCATTCCATTCCTGCTCATTCAATTACTAACTTTATTGTCATGTCTACTGTATTTTTAGGACAATACTTCATGTACCCAACAGTGATGGAAGATTCATAATACCTTTTAACCATCTCTACTAAGAAAGGGGAATCCTTGGACGAATACACCCATAGGTTTAAGGAAGAAATGACCAAGGTAGAAAATTGTGATGATCGAGTCACCAGGCTGGCTTTCAGGTGAGGACTAGAGCCTAACTCACCCTTCTTCAACAATCTATCAAAAGTCAAACTTTTGACCATGGCTGAGACTTTTCAGCGAGCGCATGCCTATATTACGCTGAAAGAGAAATAAAAAAGCCTGTGGAAACTGGCAGAAAGGAGGAATGATGGTCTCAGAAAGAAGAACGGAACCGCATAGCTGATAGAAAATGAACTCAGAAGATGAAAAAGGATGGTGAACGAGGTGACGTTAAACGAGACAGAACTGAGAACTAGAGAAGGTACTCAGACGAGGTCCATCCTAGGGATAAGGTTTATACTCCATTAACAGTGTCGATTATCCAAGTCTTTGTTATGATAAAAAGATAAACCATAGCTAAAGAGACTAGCCCTACTTACAAAGGAGCCACATTACAAAGATAAGAATAAGTGTTGCTCGTATCACAGAAGCAGTGGGCATTACATGAAAGACTGCTTCCAACTAGAGGATTATGTGGAGAAATTAGTCAAAGAAGGGTATATTAATCAATATGTAAAAAGGGTGTCTTAATCAATATGTAAAAAGGAACCGAGATGGGAAAAACGGCAAAAACCTACCACTGATATTTGATGAACTGGATATGAAGCATGACTACCGCCATAACGATGCCCTAGTCATTTCAATCCAAGTCAGAAACTGCTTATTAAGAAGGGTGTTGATTGATGACGGGAGTGCCGTCAATGTCCTACCCCGATGCATGTTTGAGAAGATGGCCATGGGAAGTCTACAGCTAGAAGGGCCCCCACAACCATTGATAGGCTTCAACAGATCAGTTAGTTACTCGGAGGGAATTGTAGTTCTTCCCGTTAACACTGAGCCCTATAACTACCTCACAGAATTTGTAGAATTGGACACGTCGTCTCCCTATAACGCCATCTTGGGAAGAACCTGGTTACATAAGATGAGAAATGTATCATCAACATTCTACCAAAGACTGATATACCCATCTCCAGAAGGGATAAAGACCATCAGGGGAGATCAGACAGCTGCCCGGATATGTACAATAACCACATTAGACTCGGCGAAAAGAAAAATAAATGGTAAGCAAGTGGAAAAGCTAGTGGTTGTGATGGAACAATATAAATCACAGGGAGATGGGTAGGTGGGCCCAAGGTGCGAGGAAACTGAGGAAATCAAACCCGTTTGCCTGGATGAAGAAATGCAAAAGACGACCAACATCAGGACCCACCTAGAACATGCTAAAAACAGTGGCTGATAGGATTCGTTCGAGAAAACAAGGATAAATTTGCAAACATAGGCCATGAGATGCCAGGTATACCTGAAAACATAATATGTCATAAATTAAATACTGATCCTATTGTCAGGCCAGTAAAGCAACTGAAATGGAGTTTCATGCCAGAACGGAATATGGTCATTAAAGAAGAAGTCAACAAGTTGCTAAAAGTGGGCTTCATCAGGGAAGTAGATTACCCAGAGTAGTTTGCGAACATTGTCATGGTTAAGATGAAGAACTGGAAATAAAGAATCTATGTAGACTTTACAGATCTGCATAAATTATGGCCCAAAGATGAATATCCGTTGCCGAGAATAGATCAGATGGTTGATGCCACTTTGGGACACGAGATCCTGAGCTTCATGGATGCCTTCTCTAGATATAATCAGGTGAAAATATTCTAACATGATCAGGAAAAGACATCTTTCATAATGAACATGATACTTTTTGTTACAAAGTAATGCCTTTCAGTTTAAAAATACAGGTGCTACTTACCAGTGGTTGGTGAACAAAATCTTTTAAGAACATATCGGTAAAACCATGTAGGTCTATGTGCATGATATGCTAGTGAAGATCTGCAAATGGGAAGATCTCATCAAAGACCTCAATGAAGCTTTCTCAATCCTGAGGGAAAGCTCCATGAAATTGAATCCAGAGAAATGCACATTCGGAGTGGCAGCGGAAAAATTCTTAGGACACTTGGTCACACAACGAGAAATCAAAGTCAACCCAGGCCAGGTGAAAGCCAGAATGGATATTAGATCCCCTCAAAACTGTAAAGAAATACATGGTCTGACCGGGAGATTAGTCGTGCTAAATAGGTTCCTCTCGAGGTCAACTGACAAATGTGTAGATTCAACAAGTTATAACTTCTGATGAATTATTCAGTCTGCTGTTCTTTCCTAATTTATTTTTCCCAGAATTGTCACTGTAGCGTAATGTTATTACTTATTTCGATGGAAAGGGTTAGCATCCGAAGAATTTAAGTGAAGTTTTGTTGAGTTGAATTTTGTTCATAATAAACCAACATGCTTAACAAATGACATCCATGTTATCCACTACACATTTGCCCCCCTTAAACCTTGGGACTGATGGACTTCTTGGCCTTTGAAACCCGTTAATGTCTGGCAGGTATTACTCTGAAATCCATTAGCTAGTTGATTTGTGACGGAGGAAAAATCCTTAACACAGTCAACTTATTGTTCCAGCAATTCATCACAATCTCGACCACCGGCTACCTGGCAAGCTCAAGGAAATGTTGCAATCTCCCTTCCCGCAACACCACTTGGCTACTTGACAGTTGAACCTCACATCATGTCACCATCGACCTATACAATCTATCTCTCCATAGTCCTTATGATGCACAAATGAAATTATGATTGGTGATGGTTTTGGACTCTCCATATCCCACACCGTTCCAACTCTCTTACCACTTCCTTTCACTCATTTACTCTATCTAAAGTTTTACGTGTTCCCACCATGAAGAATAATGTTATTTCTATTTCTCAATTTTGCAAGTCGAAACACTTCCATTGAGTTCTTACCCTCTTCCTTCCATGTGAATGATCTTCGAACGGGGACAATCCTTTTGCAAGATCAGACTGAGGATGGTGTGTATGAATGATCGCTTTCCACTATTCAGTCACCTTTAATTACGTTTCCCAATGTCAAGACCACCTTGTCCGAGTGGCATCATAGGTCATGTGAACCCTCTTTGTCAATCTTTAAAAGTATTATGTCTTCGTTTAATTTAGATGTCTTTTGTCTATCCAATTTCAATTTTAATTGTCACTACAGCAATTATGGTCTTTTATAGGAGTAAGTTATAGGGTTCTGTAAAAAGTCCTATAAAAGACCTTGAAAAAAGGGGGGAAATTTTAAATTCATTATAAATGAATTCACATTTTTGACACACTGCCCTACACTTTCCCTTTCTCTTCAACGTCTCTCTCTCAACTACACATTCTCTCTCGAAGTTGCGCTATCGGTGTCGTCTCTCTTCGTCGATAATGTCCAAGCCGTTACGCGATGGTGGATCTCCTTCCCACACATCGTCTCTCTAAGCTCCCACATATTTAGTTGAGAATGGAGGTCATATATTCTGCTAATTACGGTTTATATGGCTATTAAATATAATTATAATTACGGTTCAAATAATTTTTTTTAATGGGAACATTTCATTTGAAAAGCAAAGAAAAGATACAAACATCTCTAGAATCTGAAACAAATTATCAAATCTAAATACAAATACGCTATTATGAGTACCAGATAAGACCAGTAAACACCTTCTAAAGTCTAGGGAGGGAATCGTGTCTGTAGATAACACATAAATATAGAGCACGATCAACTCGTTGTATAAGTCCTCCACCAACCACAACTGACTCAGTTCAAATCAATTGCGAGTTATAGTTTCCTTAATTGTAAGGTACATTAATTAAGTCTATCAGTTTTAGATAGTTGATTTATCTGAAAATATAGATAGTATATATATATAAATGAGGAGTATTTTTATATAAAATTATTGACTATTTTAAAAACTTACTATTTACCTAATTATATTGAAAATCTACTATTACTTGAAACAACCCTCCTAATATTATCTATTACGCACATTTTCCCTTAGAATTATGTCAGATTTTGAATATTCGTATTTGTGGCTCTAACTTATGTATTGGGTTAGTCATGTCAATTTAAAATATAACATAACACAATCCAATCAAGGGTGAGACCAGATTTTTTATAGAATGGGTAATTTTTTTTTTCTGATCTCATCTTATCTGATATAATAATAAGTAAAGAATATATTTACAATTTGATCAACTTTTAAATTTAAATAAGATAAATAATATTTAATTTAATTATTTTACAGATTTGAATGGAACATGTATAAAATATAACAATCTTAAAGTTGAAAAGGGTAAATAGTATATTATATGCAAGATTACAAATGGAAGGGGGGCAAATAGTAGACTTTTTGGTGATTTTATATATATGTATAACTCTACACACTAAGTTATAGAATAAGTTTTACAATATAGTTTAAAATAAGTCATAATTTACTTTTCTTATTTATTTTCCTTTTTACATGTAGTCAGATTATATTATTGCGCTAATCTACCCATTAATGAGTACCCATTAATGAGTCATAGGAATGTTTAGCACGAGGTATACAAATTTCTCCCTCAACTCAAATGGTAATTCGAGAAAATTCTATGGAGATTCTACGATATTTGATAAGGGATTAATTTGTGCAAGGCCAAGGAGACGTTTTGAGACGTATCAACTTAATGCAGGTATTCAATTATAATTAAACAGTGTTTTAATAGCATCACGTACGTTTTCTATGTTGTTTTTAAGATGTAAATTTCATTTGGCTATTGAATGGAATTAAAGCTTTAATTAATTATACAAAATGAATTATCACAGTGAGCACACCCTTAATGCGTTCGAAACATAGTATTTTCTGTCAAACTCTTTGTCAAAGAAAAAGCTTGGTTAATTGATTTTCTACTGTTAAATCGGTTAGATAATGTCATAAAGTCAGATTTTTTTTTTGTTTAGAGTGTTTATGTTAAATTAGCATTTGTTAGTTCTGTTTGATTTTGGGTTATTAATTTTAGAAGGGCTTGGAAGGTTTATAAATATTAATTAATAAAAAAATATAAAAATGATCAACTTTTTCTCTCAAACTGTAAAAATGACTCTAAAACTATTTTTTTAATAAAAATGACCAAAATAATGTAAGTAATTTAATATCATTTCCATAAATAAATTATATATCATTTTCGGTCATTTTTGTAATAAAAAAGTTTGTTGACCATTTTTGTAGTTTGAGCTAGAAACTTGACTTTTCTTATCATTTTTTATATTTAATAACAGTGAAGTCGGGTGGGATCCCTGATGAACTTGATAATTAAATGAGTTACTTGTAATTATATGGTCATAGAGAAGTAATATTTTTTCGGATGGATATGAAAATAGGTCTTATAGATTGTAATAAAATTTCTTAGGCCAAAATAGGAATTTTTAGTTTTTATTAGGATTTTTAATTTTAGTAAACATTAATCTAATTTTCATAGTCATGTTCTCGAATATCATGTCATTCTGTTAGCTTTCTACAACATAAACATACTTGCATGTTACTTAAAAATTTCTAATTTATCAACAACACATGTTTGAAGGTTTGAAGTTTAATAAAAAAAGTTGATTGCAACATTTTACATTATATTTGATAACATGATTGCAACGTTGAAGAGAACTTGATTGGAAAAACTAAACATACACAGACCAAATTGAAATCACGGTGAACTTTGAGTAAGAAAAGTGATTTTCATCCCAAATTTCATTAGATAATTTGGCCGAATTTGTATAATATGTCTGTGTATTTTATCAGAAAATGAAAGTAGAATGTAAATTAGATTTAGTTTCCAAACAAATTTAGTGCAATTTTTCTCTCTCTAAACTTCACTGTTATGTTAGTCAATTACGTCCATTGGGAAGCCTCACACAATGAGCTTTCGTGCCGTAACAGAACTCGTAGAAGGAAGCTCATCAAGGAAGATAGTGGAAATGATATGCCAAAGAAACTGGTCAAAGTCAAAAGGCGATCATAAGATGTCAAATCAAATCGAAAGAGTATTCAAAGTCCGCAGCAAGCAAAAGACCTTAACTTGGTTTGAAGAACACAGAGAGACGGTGAAAACCAAAGCTAAAAAATTCCCCATAAAATCCACTCGTTGCTTGGTTGATGGGAATGAGCTCTTAAGGTTCTATGGTACAACTCTTGTGTGCCCTCTTGGCCTTAAAGGGTCTACTTACACACCCTGCACGTCGGACCGATGTGGTGTTTGTAAAATTTTATGAACGGGTTCAAGAAGAAGGAATTCGATGGCGGAAAGTATGGCGTTTTTACTAGTGGTACAAGTGTGAGAGCCTTAGAATCCATGGTTAAGTGTGGAGGAGAGTATAAGGTCAAGAGAGTTGTAATTCTGTGTAGAGTTGTTGCAGGCGGAGTGTACTGCAGAAGTGTGGAGGAGAAGAACGAAGAGGTTGATGGTAATTATGGGTTTGATTCATTGGCTTTAATGATGAGTCGAACTCGGAAGTTTGACGAATTATGTGTTGAATCCTAGAGCTTTGCTTCCTTGCTTTGTGGTCACTTATAAACTTGAAAGTGTAATTAGGAATATTTATATATGAAATTTTCTATCTTCTTCTCTATTAAGTACTTCTGTTTTGGAAGAGAATGAGGGAAATATAAATGGTTTTTGATAACAGTCAATGTTGAAGCATCAATCACATAACTTAATTAGATGGAACGTTATTGTTTATGGGATCATTCATTTTCGACTTTCAATTTTCCTAAAGTTTGAGTTACACACTTGATGCACTCATTCTCTTAATTTTCAATTAATTAGGATGTAACTAAAGTTAATAAAACGTCTAATATGCAAATAAATATAAAAAATAGTGTTTGTGTATATTGTTTAAATCTGAGATCTCAAAGAAAAGCAATATAGTATAGAAGCTATGGCCAGGAAAGAATACTGCTTGTGTTGTCGGCGGCTTTGGATATTTAGCATCTTTGTTGGTCAAGCTTTTGCTCGAAAATTGTTATTCCGTTCATGCAACTGTTAGAGGCTCAGGTTTTCACTCCTCCGAGATCGAAGTCACCTGATGACTGAGGCACCCCTCATGACCAGATCGATGGACACAACATCACCTATACTTATACTACCGAGGTCGCACAGATGACCGATGTAATCTTATACCCAGGGTCTTGGCTACTCGAGATAGTTGATATCATTTTTCTGTCATGGTAAGTTAGAATAACCAGTCATACAAGGAAATGATAAGTACACATCAAATCTATTAGGCAATCCCAAATGTTGCTAAAAAGGATAATATGATAACCAAACTATCATTACGAGAGAATATTGTCCATGAATATCTCCATTCCTTATAAGAATAAGGAAGAAGATACATTGAATTTGGACGTTTGACTGATACAAAATATCATTATAAATATACGATGATCACTATTAAACGGTAAATAATTTTCCACAATACTATTTTATCCCTAAAACACTTTACCGACTTGATAGTCAGAATGCATTAGGTGGGGCACCCCCGTGGGGTCCTGCCAACTGCTTTCACGATCTTTCTTGATTTTTACAGACCCTTAGATGAATCAACGAGTGACACGCAGTGGGCCCATCGATCGTTGATGCCGGAATATTCGCATCAGCATCATTCATTATGTTAAGCCATTCTAATCGATAGTGATTAAATGGCCAAACTGACACATTTTGTAAAGTTGAAGGGTTGAATTGTGATTTTCAAAACTACAATGACTAAACTAAAACTGAAATGATACTACGAGAAAACCAAACAAGTAATCTACCCTAAATATTTTCTAAACATTTTCATATTGTCAAATGCTCTAAAAATGTATGGACACCAAATTAATAACTATAGCCTCTTCGAGATACCATAACAAATGTGTTGTGTTTGACATAGTATTTGTTTGTACAGATAACCAAAAAAAGATCGTCATCTGGCATCGTTACAGTGTATAGGTGAGCTAAAAATATATGAAGCAGATCTCACTGTAGATGACAGCTTTGATGCCCCTATTTTAGCTTGTGACTTTGTCTTCCATGTTGCCACTCCTATCAACTTCGCTTCACAAGATCCAGAGGTACATAATTTATGGATACTTTCAATCATTTTATTATATAACCTAAACCTAACAATGATAGATTATGTTCATCTAAAACCAAACGTTTCATTATTCTATAATCATCTAGATCAACTTAGAATAAAAATGATATTGTTAAGGGATGTTATCCCACATCGCCTGTGTGTGAGAATCTGTTTGCACTTATATATCTGTTGGACCTCTCCACCTAATACCAATTGGTTTTAGGTTGGAATCTGGCATGTATACTTTATTTAAAATGTCTCAAACTTTGGCAGTCTGATTTAGACTATTACATTACATTTAATATTTAGTGGATTCAGAATGAAATGATCAACTGCCAATTTTTGATTATAGAATGAAATGATAAAGCCGACAATTCAAGGAGTTTTGAATGTTCTAAAAGCAAGTGTAAAAGCAAAGACATTTAAAGGGGTCGTTTTGACATCATCAGCAGCTACCGTCTCCATTAATAAGATCAGTGAGGCAACCAATTTGGTGGTTAATGAAGAGAGCTGGTCTGATGTTGAGTTCTTGAGTACTGAGAAGTCACCTACTTGGGTATTTACAACTGCCAATTCTTTATAAACTTATCTGTTTTGTTTCACCATATCTTAAAAAATCAGAATAAGATTATGCAAATTGTAGGGATACCCTATCTCCAAGACCCTTGCTGAGAAAGCAACATGGAAAATCGCAAAGGGAAATGGAATTGATCTTATCAGATTAATCCCTTCTCTAATGGCTGGTCCTTCACTAACTCCACACATCCCGTCCAGTCTCAATTTAGCCATGTCTTTCACTACATGTCTAAAACCATACAATAAAATATTCTTAGAAATTCAACTTCTTTGCAATATTTACCTAAATAGTCCCAAGGTTTATTTCTATGGGACATTTATTGAATATTTTTTCAGGAGAATAATTTTTCTTAAATAGCTTTAAAGATATGTAAATATTATCAGGTTCAATATCTATCACACACGTGGAAGATGTATGTCGAGCTCATATATTTTTAGCCAGCTGAGAAGGAATCTGCGTTTGGTAGGTACATATGTTGTGCTACCAATACAATTGTGCTTGAGCTAGTGAAATTCCTTGACCGAAAATATTGTCGTTATAAAGTCATTACCGAGTAAGCCCCACTCATTTTTTTAACGCTCGGGTTTTCATATTTTATTAGGAATAAAACAAATGATGGTTGTCTAACTTGGATTCTTATTTTTGGCTTGGCAATTGAAGCTTTGGAAATTTCCCTTATGAAGATAAGTTGATAATATCTTCAGATAAGCTTAAGAAGAAAGGGTTCAATTTTAAGTACGACATTGAAGAAATATATGGCCAAAGTATTGAGTACTTCAAGGCTAAAGGACTTCTAGATATCTCACCATAAGTAAATGGCTTCTGTTTTTCTCATGAGAGGATTACTTATTACATATTTGCAACTGAATATAAAATCTTCTTTCACTTATTTCCATGAATATTTTTTTTATAATTAACGTTTGTTCATTAACCTCAAGTGGTTAGTCCAAATGTGAACGTCTCAGAATTTGAGGTTATTCTCCCTTCCAAATTTAAGTTCAAATTTTCTTGGGTGTAATTAATTATGTTAAAATCAGTGAGTTAACCTCACTCGTGCAGGTAAATTTATGAGAAAATAATGCATGAGTCTCATTGGATAAATGAGGTATATATGAATTGGCTTGTTCCAATATATGTTTACAATAATAGTATTTGTGACATTTAGCCATTCTAGTAAGGTTTGGTTATTTTTTTAATATTTTTAAATTTTTTCCACCATTTGAGTTTTAACTATTTTTTTTATTTTACCCACAAGAACCTTTTGGGTCTATTAATGTATATATATAATAAAATTCTAATTTGAGAAACTTCATTACTAATTATTGCACCAATTTATTTTTTTCATGATCCAATTTTCATTTTTCCCTTCGTTCATCATTTTTACAAGAAATTTTTTTGATCAAATCCACTAAAACAAGCAGTGTTGCAGAACAGTGTTCTTCAGGTAGTTCTTCCATCTTGCAATGTATTTAATAAATAACAACTCATTTATATATTTTCGGTTATAATATACTATTTTAACTTATTTTTAATTTTTTTAAAATTCAATTAGTGAACGATATCTGAATTTCAATTTTCAAATTTATTCTAATCCAATATATCTTTTGTGAAGAATATTCATGTATTTATGTAATACTTTTTTCGTAATTGTTATTGGAATGAATTTTAGTCCACAATTGTTTGTTCCTCCTCGAAACAAATTATGATATGTTTCACTTTTCTTTTAACTCAATTGGTAATGTGTTATTTGCTTTAATGGAATATTAGCTATTAGCACTTGATATACTTTGATAGCTTATGGATGTATGACCAACAAATATTAGAAATATCGCTTATGAAAGAAACTATAGATAACATATATAATTTAAAATTAAAATTTAATAGAGTGTTATGAGTTAACCGTTACTTTTCGAATATTATTATAATAAATATTTTACACTCAAAATAAATAAATGATTGATAATGGTTGTTAATAAGTGATAAGGATATACAATCTTGCTGAGAAAGTCAAGGGAGAAAATAAAGAGATTTCCATGTTTCAAATTATTTTGTAATTAGCTTCCTATGTTAACGCTCATGTAATTTGCTGTTTCCTTTTTTTCTTTGTAATTAATTTCCTATTTGTATGCTCATATAATCTGCATATAACCCATATCTCGTCAAGGAAAAAATTTTTGGTACTTCTGAAGTACCGAATATTTAGTACCATTTCATATCATTTGATGACACATGTACACGATTTTACAAATTTCAAGAATTTATTTATTCTTCCATATCAATGAGAGTTTTCTGCCATAATTCTTTAATTTCTCTCTTCCTAAAATCCTTTTTGGTATCAGAGCAAAGGTTTGCTCCTTCATATTTTTTCAACCACGTCCTTCAATCTTCAGCAAGCCTTTCATCCCATTTAATTCCAATGGCTAACGAGAATATCCAAATCCCCAACGCCCAGGAGCCCAATAAACCACTAGTCATGATTACTATCCATAAGTCCATCAAGCTCACACCCACTAACTATCTTTCTTGGAAAACCCAAATGGAAGCCATTCTCATCAATTATGATCTACAAAAATTCATTGATGGGTCCCTACCCTACTCCTTGACCCACCATCACCTCCAACAATGTTGTCTATGCTAACCCTGCATCCCAAATATGGCTACCTCAAGACAAACTATTATTTGACACACTTGTCAGTACTCTTTCTCCCACTCTAGTTCCTCTCATTACCCAATCTAAAACCTCTTATGAAGCTTGGCAAATACTTGCCAACACCTATGCTTGACCATCTCGTGGCCATATTAAGCAATTAAAGACCATTTTCAAAACATCGCCGCATGCTTTCAATCCATTGGAAACTACATGCAGTCCATTAAAACTCAGGTCGATGAACTTACGGCTCTTGGTAAGCCCCTTGACCATGAAGATTTGATTGGAAAAGTATTTCAAAGCCTCTATAAAAATTATCATACCATCATTGATGCTATCAACAGTCGTGACTTCACCATCTCTTTTGACGAACTCCATGAAAAACTCATTAACAAAGAATTCTCTCCACAACAAGACAAGTCTTTCACTCCTACTAGCATCTGCTCATTCCACCATTGTCCGCTCCACTCTATGGTCCACAGTCAATCCAACTTCTCGGCTACATGGGTCCACATCCACACCCATTCAAGGAATCAAAAGAAGTTCTCCTAGTGACATTCAAGACCACCGTCCTCCTGCTCATCCATTCCTTGGCTGCTGCCAATGGTGTAGTACTCAAGGTCATGTAGTCTTACGCTGCCCTCTTTTATGACAATGGTTTCCACATGTGCAACTTGAACATAATTAAATATCACAGTACGCGTGGCAATATCTAAATTAGAAAAGAACAACATGGCGTAGCCATAAGATTAATTTAGACGATTGCAAGAAGGAAATTAGTCAGGACACAATGCGAGCAAATACAGTAAGCTGGAGGAACATTAATCAAGGTCATCCAATGGACAGATTTACTCCAAAATTTGAGGAATATTGGGCTATCCCCAAAGCGAAGCTGAATCTTCCCTAAAATGAAAATATATCCTAATATCAAGCCAAAAATCCTTAGATATGGGAATATACCCCACGATTTTAATAGTAACTCCATTATTAAAGATGTGATATCAGATTCTGTAAAAAAAACCTATAAATAAAGGTTAATTGTACCATTCATTCATTCATAGAAAATCAAATATAAACTAGGTTACTCCATTGTTCATCGGTTTCATTCTCTCAAGTTTTCTATTATTTTTCGTGTGAGGGAGAAAAAATCCTTTACATTTTTGTGCTTCATTGAGAGTTGAGAGAAAGCCTCAAGAAAATAACCTCTCGAAAATTGAACGATGCCTAGAACTAGGTCGAATACTGGCCTCAACGAGGAAAATAGAATTGAGAATGGGGATGATAATGTGTATCAACCCATTCCCACCGACGGAGATGCTCCAAACGATCATGAACGGGATGCAGGAAATGGAGCAGAGGAACCTTGAGGCACTACACATAGCGTGGCATACCATGCAAGACCGATATAATGCTTTACAGTGGGAAGTTGCGCAGGCAAGAGTGGAGCCGAGCCAGCGAACTAATCATGAAGAACATGAGATCCGTTCTGAGGAAATCAAGCGAGAAACCAGACGAGACTATAATGAGAACAGTAGGAACGTACGAGATGAGGACGCGAAAATCCAGTCTTAACTTCACACAAGAGGGACAGAAGGGGAACCTCGTCTGTCGAAGGTCATGACGGAAAAGGCAATGGAGGAGATGCTGGAAAGGAAGATGATGGAGCTAAAGAACATGGGGAGTGCGGGAAAGGCTGACCTCGAGTCACTCATTTGTACTCCACTTTATCTGAAAATCCTAATGGCCCCAGTACCAAGGAAATTTGTCGCGCCAAAGTTCAAGTGCTATGAGGGGAAGTCCGATCCTTTGGATCATCTTAGGTGATTAAAACAAGTCATGGCGTTGCATTAACATGAAGATGAGTTGATGTGCCAAATGTTTCCCACAAGCCTAGATGGGACGACTCTAAAATGGTATGATTCTCTTCCCGCTCATTCAATTACTAACTTAACTGTCATGTCTATTGTGTTTTTAGAATAGTACTTCACGTACTCGACAGTGATGAAAGATTCAGAATGCCTTTTAACCATCTCTGCCAAGACAGGGGAATCCTTGCGTGAATACGCCCATAGGTTTAAACAAGAAATGACCAAGGTGAAAAATTATGATGAACGAGATGCGAAGCTGGCTTTATGGCAAGGACTAGACCCAAACTCACCCTTCTTCAATGAAATGTCAAAAGCCAAACTTTTGACCATGACTGAGACGTTCCAGCAAGCGCATGCATACATTATGTTGGAAAAGAAAAAGAAAAACCTGTTGAAACTGGCGGAAAGGAGGAATGATGAGTCCTAGGAAGAAGAACGAAATGAATAACTATTAGAAAAAGGACTCAAAAGACGGAAAATGATGGTGAACGAGATGACATTAAATGAGACATAATTGAGAACTGGAGAAGGTATTCAGAAGAGGTCCATCTTAGGGAAAGGTTTATACTCCATTAATGGTGTCGATAAACAAAGTCCTCGATATGATAAAAGATAAACCATGGTTAAAGAGACCAAACCTACTTATAAAGGAGCCACATTATAAAGATAAGGATAAGTACTACTCGTATCACAGAAGCAACAAGCATTACATGAAAGACTCTTTCCAATTGAAGGATTATTCAGAGAAATTAGTCAAAGAACAGTATCTTAATCAATATGTGAAAAGGTAGGAACCGGGATGGGAAAAAGAAAAGGAGACCCGAGATGAAGAGAAACAGGACAATGGGAAACAAGCACTTCAAATCGTTGACACCATCATTGCATTAACGAGAGGAGGGAACCAATAGGATGGAAATGAAGATGTACTACAAGAAGCCAATGTTGGAGGAAAATTGGGAGCGGGGAAACACGTCGAATGACGACAAAAACCACCACTGATATTTGATGACATAGATCTGAAGCATGACGAGCGTCATAACGACGCCCTAGTCATTTTAATAAAAGTTAGAAATTGCTTATTAAGAAGGGTGTTGATTGATGATGGGAGCGCCGTCAATGTCCTACCCCAATGCACGCTAGAAAAGATGGTCATGAGAAATCTGCTGCTACAAGGGCCCCCACAACCGCTGATAGGCTTCAATGAAGCAGTTAGTGAATTGTAGTTCTTCCCGTTAATGCTGAACCCTACAGCTATCTCACAAAATTTATAATATTGGACACGTCATCTCCCTATAATGCCATATTGAGAAGAACCTAGTTACATAATATGAGAGCTGTACCATCAACATTCTATCAAGTACTGAAGCACCCATCTCTAGAACGAATAAAGACCATCAGGGGAGATCAAGCAACTGCCTGGATCTGTGCAAAGACCGCGTTAGACTCGGCAAAAAGAAAAAAAAATGGTACAAGGCAGATGAAGAAATTGATCTCATTTTCCTGGATGAAGAAACGCAGAAGACGACCAACATCAGTACCTACCTAGACAGATAGAAAAAGAGTGCCTGATAGGATTCCTTCGAGAAAATAATGACATCTTTGCAAACACGGCTCTGGAGGTGCCAGGTATACCTGAAAATATAATATGTCATAAACTAAATACTGATCCTATTGTCGGGCCAGCAAAGCAAATGAAAAGGAGTTTCACACCAAAACAGAATATGGCTAAAAGAGGACTTCATCAGGGAAGTAGATCACCCAGAGTGGCTTGTGAACGTTGTCATGGTTAAGATGAAGAATGGGAAATGGAGAATATGTGTGTATTTTATAAATCTGAATAAAGCTTGCCCCAAAAATGAATATCCGCAACCGATAATAGATAAGATGGTGGATGTCACTTCGGGACACGAGCTCCTAAGCTTCATGGATGCCTTCTCTAGATATAACCAGGTAAAAATATTCTAACCTTCTTAGGAAAAGACATATTTTATAGCTAAACATAGTACTTTTTGTTACAAAGTAGTGCCTTTCGGTTTGAAAATTATAGGTGCGACTTACCAGAGGTTTGTGAATAAAATCTTCTAAGAACAAATCGGGAAAATCGTGGAGGTCTATGTGGATGATACGCTAGTGAAGAGTTGTAAACGGGAAGATCACATCAAAGACCTGAATGAAGCTTTCTCAATCCTAAGGGAAAGCTCCATGAAATTGAATAAAGAGAAATGCACATTCAGAGTGACAGCGAGAAAATTCTTAGGACACTTGGTCACACAACGAGAAATTAAAGTCAACCCGGACCAGGTGAAAGCCATAATGGATATGAGATCCCCTCGAAACCGTAAAGAAATACAATGTCTGACTGGGAGATTAGTCGTGCTAAACAGGTTCCTTTCGAGGTCAACTGACAAATGCAAATCCTTCTTTGTGAAATTAAGAAAGAACTCCATATATGGATGGGATGAAGAATGTGAAGAAGCTCTTAAAAAGATCAGAAAATATCTGACGACTCCACCATTATTATCAAAACCAAACAAGGAGAACTGTTGTTATTATATGTAGCCGTGTTACAGACATCTGTCAATGATGTTTTGATCAGAGAAGAGGAAAGAAGACAATAGCCAGTATACTTCGTAACCAAAAGCTTGGTAGCGGCTGAGACCCGTTACAAAAGAATGGAGAAACTTATACTAGCCATCGTGGTGGCAACATAGAAACTAAGCTTCAAGCGCATAACATAATGATGGTAACAGATTCATCGATCAAAAGTTTCAAAAATTCACCCAAGGTCAGCGAAAGAATCACAAAATGGGCCATAGAATTAAGTCAGCACAAAATCCATTACGAGCCAAGGGCGTCAACTAAAGGGCAAGTTTTAGTTTATTTCGTAGTCAATTTCATTGTTGATTGCGGAGACGAAGCTGATAACAAACCATGGACCACTGGAAGTGGAACATGGGAGCTGTACATCGATGAAGCCTCAGACATTAAGGGAGTCAGAGCGGGAGTTATGCTATGAACTCCATTTGGTGAAACACTAGAGCACTCAATTTCATTTGGATTTAATGCCTCAATGAACGAGGTGAAATATGAAGCTTTGATAGCAGGAATCTCCTTGCTACAGAAGTTGGAGGTAAATGAAGTAAAAATATTATGTGTTGAATGTTGGTTGTGAAACAAGTCACGAGAGAGTTCACGGTGAAATATGAAAGAATGATAAATTATTTGCAATGGGAAAAAGAACTATTGAGCCAGTTGAAGAGTTACGAAATCCATCAAGTCCTAAGAACGGATAACGGACACGCGGATGCATTGAAAAATCTAGGATCTTCGCTACAACCCTCACACAAAAAGAACGTGTCAGTCGAGTTTCTTGAGAAACCAAGTATCAGAACAAAGGAACAAGCAGATATGGAAATTGAGAAGGAGCCAAGCTGGCAGGATGATGTGATCCACTATCTGAAAGAAGGAATACTTCTGGATGATAAGCTTCATGTTAAGAAAATTCAGCAACAAAGCACCAGGTATTGCTTAATCAATAATGTGTTGTATAAAAAATCCTTTTCAAGTTCGTATCTAAAATGTCCTCGAAATAAGGAATCCCGATATCTGATGGCAGAAATACACGAATGAGGATGTGGAAACCATACCAAGGGAAGGTCCTTGGTGCACAAAATATTGAATGTGGGGTATTATTTGTCAAAAATGCATCAGGACACAAACAATATGTAAAGAAGTGTGACAAATGCCAAAGATTTACACCAGTTTTCAAGATGGCATCCGACGAGGTAAATACCGTGGCTAGTCCATGGTCATTTATGCAATGGGCCCTCGATATCATTGGACAGAATAACAGGGAACTATTGAAAGAAAACATGGATCTACTGGAAGAAAAGAGACTGGCGGCTTTAGTCTGAATCGTCAGCTACAACCAGAAATAGAAGGCTTACTTACAGAAGAGAATCAAAAGAAGGGAGTTCCAGAAATGAGACTTAGTGCTGAAAAGTGAGGAGGCTATTACCTTCATTAAACCATTGCTCAAAGAGCATAGCTGGTTGCCAGAAGAAATCCATCGAGCATGCGCCATATCAGCCTCGGATTGAATACCCCATACCATGATGTGTTAAGAGAGGGGATTGTGGAGGAAACTCACCGAAGCCAGAATGGGAGGAGCCCCAGCAAAACACCTCCACCTCCACAAAGGAGCTACTCCACCCCCTCCTTGGGAACTGTCAGAGTTTGAAGGAACATACTCCTTTTTAGTTGCAGGAGGAGGATGAGGAGACACGTGAGGACCAGTCTCCTCCCTCGGCTTGGCTGAATCAGTTTCGACAATGGGACTACTAGGCACAACGGGTGGTGGTGGCACCGGAATCCCCGATGAATTGGAGGCGTCCTTTCTTAGACGAACATTTTTCTCATCCTCCAATACTCCCAAAATTCTGCTCTGGTTGCGCTTCGACATAACTTCAGGATTGGGAATTTTTCAGAATAAATCTATTACTCCTTGTTCTCCCGCTTGAAATTAGTGTAAATAGAAGTGCTAGAAATTGAAACTTGGTTGAAGGTGGGGATAGGAATACCTATAAGGAGATTAAGTGAGGAAGGGAGAGAAGTCTGTGCAGACGAAGTTACAACGGGAGGCGCGATTGGGATGTAGGCAAATTCTAGCTGTCTCCGGGGATCCATAAAAAATTGTTCCAATTCTGTTCTCGGCAACGGAAAGCCGAGTTGATCTTGTCGACAGAAGACTTTGACATGTATGGTTTCTTGTTCTTATTGGCATATGCACGAAGGACAATTTATTAGAAATGAGACAAATAAAAAGAAATTAAAAAGCAAAAAAAGACAAGAGAATCGGAGCTCTGACAACTTACTGAAAACATCCAAATTTCTGGGGATGGTCCGACGGCCATCACCATTCCAGTTCCCGCCGATCAGTAGGGTATCTTGTTCCAAGCCTTTATCCACTTTTGGAAAGGCGGTTATCAACTTTTCTCTCAGCTCGGTAGGACGGGGGGCAATATAATAACTCTCATTTCTATATTTGACTATATAGCAGTGACATAGTTCATATACTTCTAAGTCTAAATTATGCCGTCTACTCATGGCTTCAAAACCTAAGAGAATCTTATACAAACCAGAAGTAAACTTGGAAGGAGTTAAAGCTACAATATGGAAAATTTTCCATAAGAAGTGGGGGAATGAGAGTTTGAGACCTCAGGCTATGTACATTGGTCTTATGGTTGTCTGGTAAAGAGGAGAACAAGGCATTCCGGTGGAGTTACTCTCTCCTAACCCGTAAAGGACATCTGGGGGAAAAGCATCCCAATGAGAGGCTATATAACAGTCGAGTTCTTCTTTGGATCTGACTAGGGAACCACTAGGGCTGAAAAAAATTTCTTTCTCCATGGCAGAAAAAGGAGGAAGAAAAACATTTATAGGAGTGGAGGTTGCACGTGAGAAAATGATATGGAATAGTTCTTCTTTAATAAGCAGCGAAAAAAAAGATGTAAAAAATGCCTAATTCTTAAAAGAAGAGATTAAAAGACAGTCATGACTGATAGACACGAGTATCGAACCGATGCGAGTATAAGCAAATGAGGAAATGCCTATTGGTAATAATGGAAAATAATATCTTCTAAACTCTATTTTTCATTAAAGGAAAGCTGACAACGGGAAAGCATAACAATGACAAGACATGATCTATAGTTATGAAAGGTGAGGTATGGGGGATACAAGTGAAAGATCCGAGACAAATGTCAGTGAGAACGGGAAATGAAGCGTCGTGGCCCAGAGGTGCGTATTCCTTTTTTTCTTACTTTATTTTTACTTTTTGTGGCTTAATAATTGCAGGTCTCAGAAAACAATGTAAAAAAGTATTGGAATCATGTCGTGTCTTCTTAAGAAACAGACTATAATCATTACACCTCAACAAAGAGAATTTATTGAGTTTAATGGGGGAAAATGAATAGGATTAAATATCACAGTACGCGTGGCAAGATCTGAACCGTAGAAAAGAACAACATACTGTAGCCATAAGATGAGTTTAGACGATTGCGAGAAGGAAATTAGTCAGGACACATGGCAAACAAATACAACAAGTCGGAGGAGCGTTAATCAAGGTCATCCAACGGGCATATTTACTGCAAAATTTAAGGAATATTGGGCTATCCCCAAAGCGCTGAATCTTCCTTAAAACGAGAATATCTCCTAATATCAAACTGAAATTCTTAGATATAGGAATATGACCCACGATTTTCATAGTAATTCTATTATTAAAGATGTGATATCAGATTCTATAAAAACCCCCGATTAATAAAGGCCAATTGCAACATTCATTCATAGAAAATCAAATATAAACTACGTTACTCCATTGTTCATCGTCTTCATTCTCTCAAGCTTTCTATTATTTTTCGTGTGAGAGAGAAAAAATCCTTTACACAACCACCTTCTGCCACCGGCTCCCTCGTAAGCTGGAGCAAATGTTGCAAACTCCTTTCCTCCAACACCATTTGGCTACTTGACAGTGGAACCTTACATTATGTCACCACCCGCCTATACAATCTAGCTCTCCATAGTCTTTATGATGGCACATATGAAATTATGATTGGTGATAGCTCTAGACTCTCCATATCCCACACTGTTCCACCTCTCTTACCACTCCCTTTCACTCATTTACTCTATCTAATGTTTTATGTGTTCCCACCATGAAATATATTCTTATTTCTATTTCTCAATTTTGCAAGTCGAAACACTTCCATTGAGTTCTTACCCTCTTCCTTCCATGTGAAGGATCTTCGCACGGGGGCGATCCTTTTGCAGGGTCAGACTAGGGATGGTGTGTATGAATGGCCGCTCTCCACTACTCAATCACCTTTAATGGCGATTTCCAATGTCAAGCTACCTTGTCCGAGTGGCATCATAGGTCAGGTCATCCCTCTTTGTCAATCTTCAAAAATATCATGTCTTCATTTAATCTAGATGCTTTTGTTTGTCCAATTTCAATTTTTAATTCACTACAGGTCATGTTAAAAGTCATATAAAGACCTTGACACGCTGCCCTACACTTTGCCTTCTCTTCAATGTCTCTCTCTCGGCTACACATTCTCTCTCTCGGCTACACATTCTCTCTCGAAGATGCGCTCTCGGTGTATCTCTTCGTCGATAATGTCCAGGCCGTTTCGCGATGGTGGATCTCTCTCCCACACATTGTTTGTCTAATCTCGAAGCTGCTCTCGATGTGGTCTCTCTCGTACTCTCTTTCGAAGCTGCGCTCTCGGTGTGGAACTAAGCTCCAAGCTGCCTCGACGATGTCACTCTGTCTCTCTCTTTGCCAGGTCTCTCTCCTAAGCTCTATTTTGATCTAAGCTCGAACCTGGTCATTCTCTTCGTCTCGACCGATTTTGATCCGCTCTCGGTGGTAAATCGTCTCTCTGTCTCTGTCTCTCTCAGCTATCTCTCTCTATCAGCTGTCTCTCTCATACTTATTTGACCCAGTCCTAAGCTCTTCTCTCTCTCCCTCTCTCTCTCTCTCCCTCTCTCTCTCTCTCTCTCTCTCTCTCTCTCTCTCTGTTTCTCTCAGCTATTATGTCAAATTCATCAAAGCTTAGTGATGCATTTTCTAGCTGCAAAGGCATTCAAAAAGTTTTTGCTATCTTTGGTGGACACACATCAAAGAGTCAAGTATCACATATGAGCGGAACCAATGTTTGGCTACATTTGCAAGCATTTGATGATGAAAGTCAAATTTCGACAAATGAAGGTTTTTTATTATATGAAAGATTGCATCCGATATAGGTGTAAAAGTTTTTTTAGGAGAGCCACGTATCTGGTTCAACTATCTTCTCCAAATGTACTTCACTTAGTGCACAAATAAGTATGACGAGATCTCATATTAGAAATTTTTGGCAACAGCTTGAAGTAACTCCATGTTTGCTTGCCTCAACTAAAGAATGGCCATCTAGTAACTGTCTGGATGAAGAAGAGGTTGATGTGACCTCTAGAACAGTTTGGTCATTGCCGTAAGTGTTAATCTCTCTCTCTCTCTCACACACACACACACACTCTCTCTCTCTGTCTCTGTCTATCTCTATCTCTGTCTCTGTCTCTGTTTCTGTCCCTCTCTCTCTTGTTGGTGCAAAAGAAAGGAAATATTAATTTTGCTCAATCATATGTATGTTTAGACAGGTAG
Organism: Datisca glomerata; assembly: GCA_003255025.1. Classification (NCBI taxonomy): domain Eukaryota; kingdom Viridiplantae; phylum Streptophyta; class Magnoliopsida; order Cucurbitales; family Datiscaceae; genus Datisca; species Datisca glomerata. The sequence continues at coordinate 65,176 of QANY01013727.1, read as the reverse complement.
TGTATGGTAAGTAACTAGAATTATATTTGCTACCTAGCCTGGTTCTGTTCTTCTGGTTTAAATGAACTCAAAGGATAAAAGGTAGTGGAAGCCATCCGGGATATGAAATTTAGTTTGTTTGCCTCTTTTTATAGTGCTGATGCTAAATTAGTGAGCCGTACTTCTGAACATGAGAAAATGTGTAGATTCAGCAACTTATAACTTCTGATGCCTTCTCCAAATATAACAAGGTGAAAATATTCTAACCTGATCAGAAAAATACGTCTTTCATAATGAACATGCTACTTTTTGTTACAAAGTAATGCCTTTCACGTTGAACAAAATTTTTCGAGAACAGATCGGGAAAACCGTATAGGTCTATGTGGATGACATGCTAGTGAATAGCTGTAAATGGAAAATCATCACATCAAAGACCTGAATGGAACTTTCTCAATCCTGAGGGAAAGCTCCATGGAATTGAATCAAGAGAAATGCATATTCAGAGTGGCAGTAGGAAAATTCTTAGGACACTTGGTCACACAACTAGAAATTGAAGTCAAGCCGGACTAGGTGAAAGCCATGATGGGTATTAGATCCCTTTGAAACTGTAAAGAAATACATGATCTGACCGGGAGATTAGCCGCGCTAAACAGGTTCTTTTCGAACTCAACTGACAAATGTGTAGATTCAACAAGTTATAACTTCCGATGAATTATGTGCTATTCTCTCCTAATTTATTTTTCTCAGAATTGTCACTGTAGCGTAATGTTATTGGTTATTTCGATGGAAGGGGTTGGCATCCGAAGAATTTAACTGAAGTTTTGTTGAGTTGAATTTTGTTCATAATAAACCAAAATGCTTAACAAATCACATCAATGTTATCCTCTACAGATTTGGCCCCCTTAAACCTTGGGACTGATGGAATTTTTGGCCTTTGAAACCCGTTGATGTCTGGCAGGTATTACTCTGAAATCCATTTGCTAAATGATGATCAATGTATTAGTCTTGGGCTCGTCCGTCTACTCTTCTTTTCTTTCCTGTGTGTTTTGGGGGGGGGGGGGG
>QANY01013727.1:0-63912 GCA_003255025.1 Datisca glomerata | reverse complement strand
GGGGGGGGGATTCGTTATTGGTAACCTTTTATGTCGGTGATGGATGGTTACTGGAAGGGAGAGCGAGCTTAATGTTTCCATATCTGATTATTTCTTTATTATATTATTATTTTGTCGAAGTTGAAAATTTCTTTATTTGGACAGTCCAATACTGCAATAACTTGCAATATATTGACGAAAAATGGCAATTTCTTTTTTTATATATTGCCAAAAAAATAAACACTAATTAACACAATCTGACAAATAGAATTGCTCTCTTTTCTTTTTTCAATAAAATATGTCAGAATTTTGGTCTTCTGTGAAGAAATCAATACCTTGCAAATCTTAGTAGTATAAGCAATTCAAGCAGTAATCTAACAATGAAGACAAACACATGTGGGTGCTCAAGGTCTAAATCCAATCTGAAAGACGTTATATCAAGAAATAAAAGTCGAATAACAGAGAAGCCGTCAGCAGGTAGCAGCAGTTCAAGATGTACGGCCAGCACTGATTACTCTCTCAACTCAAATGGTAATTCGAGAAAATTTTATGGAGATTCTACGATTTTTGATAAGGGATTAATTTGTTCAACACCAAGGAGACGTTTTGAGACAGATCAGCTTAATGCAGGTATTCAATTATAATTAAACAGTGTTTTAATAGCATCACGTACGTTTTCTATGTTGTTTTTAAGATGTAAATTTCATTTGGTTATTGAATGGAATTAAAGCTTTAAATTAATCATACAAAATGAATTATTTCAGTGAGCACACCCGTAATGAGTTCGAATCATTGTATTTTCCGTCAAACTCTGTCAAGGAAAAAGTTTGGTTAATTGATTTTCTACTGTTAAATCGGTTAGATAATGTCATAACATCAGATTTTTTTTTGTTTAGAGTGTTTATGTTAAATTAGCATTTGTTAGTTCTGTTTGATGTTGGGTTATTAATTTTAGAAGGGCTTGGAAGGTTTATAAATATTAATTAATATGGATAACGGTAAAAATGATCAACTTTACAGTTCAAACTGTAAAAATGAATGGAAAATTATTTTTTACAAAAATGACCGGGATAATGTAAATATTTTGTTTAGGACTTGTAAATAAATTATTTATCATCTTTGGTCAAGTTTGTAATAAAAAAAGTTTGTTTACCATTATCAAGTCATTCTATTAGCTTTCTACAACATAAGAAACTTGCATGTTACTTAAAAATTTCTAATTTATCAACAACACATGTTTGAAGGTTTGAAGTTTAATAAAAAAAAGTTGATTGTAACGTTTTACATTATTTTGAGAACATGTTTGTAAAGTTGAAAATTATTGGGAACTTGATTGGAAAAATTAAACTTACACATACTAAATTGAAACCACGGTGAACTTTGAGTAACAAAAGTGAATTTCATCCCAAATTTTATTAGATAATATTGACGAATTTGTATAATACGTTTATGAGTATTTTATTAGAAAATGAAAGTAGAATGTAAATTAGATTTTGTTTCGAAACAAATTTGGTGCACCTTTTCTCTCTCTAAACTTCATTGATATGTTCGTCAATTACATCCACTGAGAAGCCTCACGCAATGAGCTTCCATATGTGTAGTAACATAACTCGTAGAAGGAAGCTCATCAAGGAAAATAGTGTTACTTATATGCCAAAGAAGGGGGTCAAAGTCAAGAGGCGATCACAAGATGTCAAATCGAATCGAAAGAGTATTCGCAAGTCCACAATAAGGAAAAGCCCTTAACTTGATTTGAAGAACACATAGGAATTGTGAAAATCAAAGCTACAAAATTCTCTATAAAATACACACGTTGCTTGGTTGATGGGAATGAGCTCTAAAGGTTCTTCTATGGTACAACTCTTGCTTGCCCTCTTGGCATGATACTTACATACCCTACACGTCGGACCGATGTGGTGTTTGCAAAATTTCACGACACGATTTCAAGAAGGATGTCGATGGCGGAAAGTATGCGTTTTTACTAGTGGTACAAGTGTGAGAACCTTAGAATCCATGGTAGAGTGTGGAGGAGAGTATAGGGTCAAGAGAGCTATAATTTTGTGTAGAGTGGTTGGCAGAAGTATGGGAGAGAAGAACGATGAGGTTGATGGTAGTTACGGGTTTGATTCATGGGCTTTACATCATTTCTTTGTGTTGAGGTTGATGGTAGTTACGAATTATATGTGTTGAATCTTAGAACTTTACATCATTTCTTTGTGGTCACTTATAAACCTTGACAGTGTAATTATGAATATTTCCATTTAGTACTTCTCTTTTGGAAAAGAATAAGAGAAATATAAATGGTTTTTTTAATAACAATCAATGTTGAAGCATCAATCACATCATTTAGTTAGATGAAACGTATTATTCATTAGATCATTCAGTTTTAACTTTCAATTTTCTTAAAGTTTGAGTTACACATTTGATGCATTCATTCTCTTAATTTTCAAATAATTAAGATGTAATTAATGTTAATAAAACGTCTAATATGCAAACAAAAATAAAAAAATAAAAAATAGTGTTTGTGTATGTTGTTTAAACTTGAGATCTGAAACAAAAACAATATAGTATAGAAACTATGGCCACACAAAAACTTGGAAAGAAGATTGCTTGTGTTGTAGGCGGCTCTGGATATGTAGCATCTTTGTTGGCCAAGCTTTTGCTTCAAAATGGTTATTCCGTTCATGCAACTGTCAGAGACTCAGGTTCTTACACATATGTTGTCTTGTTATACATTGATTTAAATTTTTTATTGTAAATATTTATTTTTATTTTTTACCTTTTTGAAGTTCGTCCATTTGAAAAATGAAGAACGACCAATGATTATAATCATACCTTTTTTTTACTGAAAGGGAGTATTTAACTTATGGTAAATAAACATTTAGGTGAAGTACTTATTTAGTGGTCGTAGTTTCATTTGAATATCAATTTAGTTAACTTAGTTTCAAAAAAGTTAAATTATTTCTCAAATTTTTAAAAACGTTTCAATATTGTTTTTCGTGAAGTATCGAGATTCTCTCCTGTTTGAGCAAATAAGAGGGAATTCTCGTAAATATGAGCTGTTAAATGGAAAAGAACAATCCAGATTTAGACTATAACATGAGTCTCAGATTTGTTCATCTCGAGTAGTCTAAAAAAAAAAAAATTACCGTCACAATCACCCCAACAACGGTGCAACGATCCATGTATCTGACAAAAAAGAATGAGGAAGATGATGGAGAATCTTTTGGATCGGCAGAAAATCTATTTCTACAAGTAACGAAGCTGAACAACGCAACAGAAAGTTGCTGTGACCAGTACAAAAAAGGGATGAATTTCACGATTGGTGAAGCCGACGGCAGCCTCGAGGAACCGTCGGGACCCAGGCTGCCATAGATCACGTCAAGCACCGGCAGCACACCCACGAAGGCTTGAGCCTTCCCATTCCAAGAATCGCCGTTGGATTCGACGGAGAAGTCACAAGAACTTTCCTCCATTACCGAAAAATAGAAGCTTAGATCTACTAAAATTGACGAGTTTTCAGACACCAAAACTTCCATAAATAGACTCAGACGGTTGTTTTCGGCCATCTGGAGAGTTTTCTGGCCGTGAAAAGCCACCTGAGACGGCCGCACGCGTTTAACGGCGGCAGCGGTTGTCTTCCCCTTCTTCCTTACCCGCTTCCAGCTTCCGGGTTTATCTACCCGGTTCATTACCCGGACCGTACTTATCAGCCCAGTCTAGATGTCCAAGAATGGAAGGAGCCCAAGTAAGGGCTCACTTCAGAAGCCCAAGGAAGCACAAGTTGAGGCCCACGTGAGGAGCCAATCCTGGAATCCGGCTTTCCAATTAGAAGTTCAGGCGCGACCCAAAAGCCGCGACCGCGTCCCGGATCCAAAGGCTACACACGCCGTCCTCTTGGCATGCTGACTGTGTCAAGTCTCACTTCCTCATAAGCCCAACTTCCACTCTAAGGCCCTAACCCAATGCTCTTCATTAGCCATATTTTGCAGATTAAGTCCAACAAATTTTCATAAATACCATAAATACAACTCAAGGAAGATTTATTTACTCACAATAATTATAATTTATTTTATTATTAAGCAATTCATTTTCATATAATTTATTTTAATGCGAGTCAATTGCAAATTATCTTTAATTGATTTACACTATTTGATATGCTCTTAATATGAGGAGAATACAGTAATTATTTGTATCAATATTTTTTTATATCTCACACATGAGCGAGTTTCAGGATCGGGACTCGGATCACGAAACTTGGATCTATATTATCCTGAATTTTTTTATACTTTCAAAATAAAAAGTCACATCGATGATTTCCATTAAAATTTTGAGAAGAATAATGCAATTATTTGCATCAATATTATTTAATATCTCGGGCATGAGCGAGACTCTAGATTAGGACGCAGACAACATGGCTCGTATCTAATTGATCCTGAATTTTTTATATTATCTCAAAATCAAGAGTTATATTGATGATCTCTATTAAAATTATGAGATATGTTATTTATTTTTCATGCTCACTTTTATTAATATTTTAAAGAATATTTTTTGGGCGCTTTAAATCGGTATGATATTCAGCATGAACCCATTAGAAAACAACAAGATCCTAGGACATAATATAACTTCCCAAAATCTTTAAATTATACTACTATGATATCTCAACACGACTTTTATAAGTACAATTAAAACATAAAAAATGCTTCTACGAGAGAGTAAGCGTAATTATCAAGACCACAAATTACGTAAATGCCCCCGTGTGATATTAAGCAATACCCAAGATGTCACATATTATACAAACGCTCGCACGAGAGAGCAAGCATAATTATCAAGACCTGAGAAGTCCACTACAAAGACTGCTTGGCACCCGAGCACACGAGATGCTCGAACGAAAGGCCTTAACCAATGTGAGGGTCTAACGGGGCCTCCCGATCATTAAGGATGATATGGAGAAAGATCCTACGTAGGGCAAAAGGACCACGGAAGTATCTCGTGGCACCCGAGCACACGTGATGCTTAGACGAAAGACCTCATTTAAGGCCACGGTCAGATGAGGCCTCCTGATAACCAAGGATGATCCGGAGAAAGACCCTATCTAGGGCAAAGAACCATGAAAGTATCCTGTGGCACCTGAGGTCAAAGAACCTCGCCTAAGGCCACTGCAAAATGAGACCTCCTGATCACTAATGATGATTTAGAGAAACACCCTACGTAGGGCAAAAGGACCACAAAAGTATCTCATGGCACTCGAGGCCAAAGAACCCTCAGACGAAAGACCTCACCTAGAGCGACTGCCTAACGAGGCATCCTTATCACATAAGATGATTTGGAAAAAGACTACCTAAGGTAAAAGACCACGGTGATATTTCATGGCAGTTATGTACACGAGATGTTTGGACGAAGTACTTTGATGATGGTCACAGTTGCCCAGACCTCCAACTTACCAAAGATGATTAGGAGAAAAGACCCTACGTAGGGCAAAAGGACAGCGGTTATATTTCATGGCATCCGACCACGTGAGATGTTTGGGCGAAAGGCGTCGATAAAGGCCATGATCGTCGAGACCTTCTACTCACCAAAGATGACTAGGAGGAAATATCATAGGGTAAAAAGACCGCTATAGTATTTCGTAATACTCAAAGTCACGCTGATGACTGTAACCTTAATATCACCTGGCTGACTATGAAACTTGAGGCCCTGCGTCACACGCTGATGGTTAAGGAACCCAAGTATCCTAAAGACTACGGTACCTAAAGTTACCTAGATAACTATAGTACCCCGCGTCATACATATGGTTAAGATACCCAAGGTTACCTAGAAAACTACAATACCTATAATCATAATTATAACAACGACATCTTGAGTCACACTACTGACTATGGCACTAAGATTTGAATCTCATAAACCTCAAATGATCTTCGTACTCTACTGGAGATGACTCCAAAGGACCTCCCTATCAAGGACTCGTCAAACACGATTTGAACAGATGAGATAAAGAAGGCTCCAAAACTTTATCCTAGAAAGCAAAAGCAATGATGAATTGCATGCTCAGACACATAAACATAGAGAGATGCAATGAAAATCTTAGCAAAAGAAGCAATTCATTTCAAATGAAGAATGTCAACAAGATCAAATACAAACCCACCACTTGATAGGATACATTTGGTCGATATTTTGGGGGCATAGAAGCTAGAAACCTTCAGTAACTCAAGAATATTGTCAAACTCAGGGCAAGATGATGAGGGCATCATTCCATAGATACTCAAAAGTCATTTGTTCTCTAAGAGAAGAACCGCTCGATTTTCTTTAAGGCTAACTCAAAGAAACTCGTTGTACCAAGCTACGCTACAAAATAACTATTGAATTAAGACAAAGCAATGGACGACACAGATAGTAAGATCACTACGTGACTTGGAATGACCAAGAAACTGAGACATTAAGTTACTTGAAAAAGTCGATGACCAAAGCCTCAAATCTTTTGGTTCCTAGTCACGGCTTAGTTTCTGACAACGTAACTCTAGATGGCAAGAAGAACCCTCGGGAAGCATGCCATGAAGTGTAATAACTCTATCATCCGCCATGAGGCATGAGATGCTAAAGTAATGTACCCGATATATGGTTAAGCATGGATCAACATGAGAATGCAACGTAGGATTTTGAAAAAAATCCTATCCTTAAGAAGATCCAATAACGTCATAGCGTCAAGTCAACCTCACAGTAAAGCAATCCCAACGAACTAACCGTCTTATCGCCTACATAAGATCAAAGGAATTCAACCCTAACACCAAGTCCTCACGATGCATTCAAGCGAAGGTGTAAAAGTTCGGTTCTGATGACCACCGATCCAATTCAAGCCGCTTGAATGCCAGATGAAAATCGTAGAGACTCGATCCCAATGATTACTCGGAGTAACTTGCACAAACCTGAACCACAGAGTTTCAAGTCCCAACACGATCACGCACATTATTATATGAATAAGTCCAACATTAATTAAGATGATGACAATTTTACCAAGAGTTAATGGATAAATATGACTAAAGCTCATCTCAGTCACAAGATGTTATGAGACACCATCATGAATCAACATCAAATACTTAGATATTTGGATAAAAACTCTACCGTTTGGTGATCCCAATGCCAACATATGCTTAACTCTCAATTAAGTACAAAGATAGAGTCTTGGGTAAAAGCTCATGACTCCCTCTACAAAATACTTCCTAACACTATCGCTATGCTCAAAACTCAAGAAGTGGGGGCAAAATGTAGGGGAGAAGAAACACCCAGGCTAAAGCACACTCAATAATATTCCCGAGCAAGGCCTAATACTCCCATTTCCCGAGTAGGACCCACATTAAGTCCAAATCGGGAACTACTTTGTGACCAAGGCACCCTCTACGACCTGATCGATGGACACGAGTCCACCTATACTTATACTACCAAGGTCACACGGATGACCGAGGTAATCTTTTACATAGGATCATGGCTACTCGAGATAACCGATATCATTTTTCTGTCACGGTAAGATATAATAATCAGTCATACAAGAAAATGATATGTATACATCAAATCTATTAGGCAATCCTAAGGGTTGCTAAAGAGGATAAAATGATAATCAAAATATCCTTACCAAAGAATATTCTCCATGAAATTGTCCATTCCTTATCAGAATAAAGAGGAAGATACATTGAATCTAGACCTTTGACTGATACAGAAGATCATTATAAATATATGGTGATTCATATTAAACGGTAAGCAATTCTAAACATTTTCATATTGTCAAACGCTCTAAACATGATTGGACACCAAATTAATAACTATAGCCACTTTGAGATACCATAGCAAATGTGCTGTGTTTGACATAGTATTTGTTTATACAGATAACCAGAAAAAGTTATGTCATCTGGCATCGTTACATTGTATAGGTGAGCTAAAAATATATGAAGCAAATCTCACTGTAGATGGCAGCTTTGATGCCCCTATTTCAGGTTGTGACTTTGTCTTCCATGTTGCCACTCCTGTCAACTTTGCTTCACAAGATCCAAAGGTACATAATTTAGGGATACTTTCAGTCAATTTATTATATAATCTAAACCTAAAAACGATAGGCCATTTTTAGCTAAAACTGAGCCTTTCATTATTTTAGTATCATGAAGATCAACTTAGGATAAAAAAGACATTGTTAATAGATGTTATCTCAGATCGACTGTGATTGAGGATCTGATTGTGTTTATATACCTGTTGGGTCTCTCCACCTAATACCAATTGATTTTAGGTTAGAATGTGACATGTATACTTTATTTAAAAGGTCTCAAACTTTGGTGAGCTGATTTAGACTATTACATTACATTTAATATTTAGTGGATTCAAATTCGTTCCTTGTTGTTTCATAAACTAATAATTAAATTGGATATTATAAAACAACATATCTATTTCTCTCATTAAAATTAGTTGATAAGTTTTAACCATAATGGAGCTCTGTTTCTTCTAAAGAATGAAATGATCAAGCCGGCAATTCAAGGAGTTTTGAATGTTCTAAAAGCATGTGTAAAAGCAAAGACAGTTAAACGGGTCATTTTGACATCATCAGCAGCCGCCGTCTCCATTAATAAGATTAGAGAGGCAACCAATTTGGTGGTTAAAGAAGAGAACTGGTCTGATGTTGAGTTCTTGAGTACTGAGAAGCCACCTACTTGGGTATTCACAATTGCCAAATCTTTATAAACTTGTCTGTTTTGTTTGTGTCACACTATATCTTAATAAAATAGAATACGATTATGCAAATTGTAGGGATACTCTGTCTCCAAGACCCTTGCTGAGAAAGTGGCATGGAAATTTGCAAAGGAAAATGGAATTGATCTTATCACAGTAATCCCTTCTTTAGTGGCTGGTCCTTCACTAACACCACACATCCCCACCAGTCTCAATTTAGCCATGTCTTTAATTACAGGTCTAAAACCATACAATAATATATTCTTTGCAATGTTCACCTAAATAGTCACAATGGTTATTTCTATGAGACATTTATTGAATATTTTTTCAGGGGAGGAATTTTTCTTAAATAGCTTTAAAGATATTCAAATATTGTCGGGTTCAATATCTATCACACACGTGGAGGATGTATGTCGAGCTCATATATTTTTAGCCGAGAAAGAATCTGCGTCTGGTAGGTACATATGTTGTGCTACCAATACAAATGTGCGTGAGCTAGCAAAATTTCTTGACAGAAAATACCCTATTTATAAAGTCATTACCGAGTAAGCCCCACTCAATTTTTTTAACGCTAGGGTTTTCATGTTTTATTAGGAATAAAATAGATGATGGATGTCTAACTTATCTTTTTTGTTTTTTTGACTTGACAATTGAAGCTTTGGAAATTTTCATTCTGAGGCTAAGTTGATAATATCTTCAGATAAGCTTAAGAAGGAAGGGTTCAGTTTTATGTACGACATTGAAGAAATATATGATCAAAGTATTGAGTACTTCAAGGCTAAAGGACTTCTGGAGAGCTCACCATAATTAAATGGCTTCTGTTTTTCCCATGAGAGGATTGCTTATCACATACTTGCAACTGAATATAAAATCTTCTTTCATTTATTTTCATGAATATTTTTTCATACTTAACCTTTGTTCATTAACGTCAAGTGGTTAGTCCAAATGTGAATGCCTCGGAATTGGAAGTTATTCTCCCTTCCAAATTCAAGTTCAAATTTTTTTAGGTGCAATTAATTATGTTAAAATCAGTGAGATAACCTCACTCGTGCAGGTAAATTTATGAGAAAACAGTACATAAGTCTCGTTGGATAAATGAGGTACATATGAATTGACTTGTGCCAATATATATTTACAATAATAGTTTTCGTGACATTTAGCAATTCTAGTAGGGTGTGGTTATTTTTTTAACAATTTTAAATTTTTTCCACCACTTGAGTTTACCTATTTTTATTTTTTGTTTTACCATCAGAACCTTTTGGGTCCATTAATGTATATATATAAATATAATAAAATTCTAATATGAGCAACTTCATTATTAATTATTGCACTGCAGTTTACTTTTTTCATAATTCAATTTTCATTTTTCCTTTCGTTAATCATTTTTACGAGAAACAATTTTGATAAAACCACTAAAAAAGTAGTGTTGGTGAACAATGTTCTTCAAGTAATTTTTCCATCTCGTAGTGTATTTAATAAAGAACAACTCATTTATATATTTTTTATTATAATCTACTATCGTAGCTTGTTTTCATTTTTTTAAATTCAATTAGTGAACGATATCTGAATTTCAATTTTTCAAAACTATGCTAATCCAATATATCTTTGGTGAAGAATATTCATATATTTATGTAATACTTTTTTCATAATTGTTATTGGAAAGAATTTTTAGTCCACAATTGTTTGTTCTTCCTCGAAATGAATTATGATATGTTTGTCACTTTTCTTTTTACTCAATTGGTTATGAGTTATTTGCTTTTTAGAATATTAGCTATTAGCACCTGATATAATTTGATAGCTTATGGATGTATGACAAACAAATATTAGAAAAATCGCTTGTGAAAGAAACCATAGATAATATATATAATTTTAAAAATAAAATTAAGTAGAGTGTTATCAGTTAACCGTTACTCTTCGAATATTATTATAATAAATATTTTACACTTAAAATAAATAAATGATTGATGTTGGTTGTTAATAAGTGATAAGGGTATACAATCATGTTGAGAAAATCAAGAGATTTCCATGTCTCAATTTATTTTATAATTAGCTTCCTATGTTTATGCTAATCTAATTTGTTGTTTCCTTTTTTTTTTCCTTGTAATTAATTTCTTATTTGTATGCTCATGCAATCTTCATATAAGCTACCCATATCTCAACAAGAAGAAAATTTTTGTTACTTCTGAAGTACCGAATAATTAGTAGTACTTCATATCATTTGATGATATGTGTACACGTTTTATAAATTTCAAGAATATATTTATTCTCCCATATCAATGAGAGTTGTCTGCCATAATTCTTCAATTTCCCTCTTCCTAAAATCCATTACGATATCAGAGCAAAGGTTTGCTCATTGATTTTTTTCAACCACGTCCTTCAATTTTCAGCAAGCCTTTCATCCCTTTAATTCCACTGGCTAATGAGAATATCCAACTCAGGAACCCAATAAACCACTAATCACGATTACTATCCGTAACTCCATCAAGCTCACACCCACCAACTATCTTTCTTGGAAAACCCAAATGGAAGCCATTCTCATCGGTTATGATCTGACAAAAATTCATTGATGGGTCCCCACCATGCTCCTCGACCCATCATCACTTCCAACAATGTTGTTTCTGCTAACCCTACATTCCAAACATGGCTCCATCAAGACAAACTATTATTTGGAGCACTTGTCGGCACTCTAAAACCTTATATGAAGCCTGGTAAATACTTGCCAAAACCTATGCTCGACCATCTCGTGGCCATATTAAGCAACTCAAAGACCATTTCTAAAACATCACCACAGGCTCTCAGTCCATTACAGACTACATCCACTCCATTAAAACTCGCGACGATGAACTTGCTGCTCTTGGTAAGCCTCTTGACCATGAAGATCTGATAGGAAAAGTACCTCAAGGCCTTGATGAAAATTATCAATCCATCATTGATTCTATCAATAGTCATGAGTCCACTATCTCTTTCGATGAACTCCATGTTAAACTCATCAACCAAGAACTCTCTCCGCAGCAAGACAAGTCCCTCACCCCTGCCGGCATCTGCTCCTCCTACCAATGTTCGCTCCACTCCATATTCCACTACCAATCGAACTTCTCGGCTCCATGGGACCACATCCACACCCATTCAAGGAATCATAAGAAGTTCTCCCAGCGACATTCGAGACAACCGACCTTATGCTCGTCCATTTCTTAGTCGCTGCCAATGGTGTAGTACTCAAGGTCATGTAGTCTTATGCTATCCTCTTTTATGACAACGGTTTTCACATGTGCAATCTGAACATGAATAAATATCACAGTACGCGTGGCAAGATCTGAACTGTTGAAAAGAACAACATGTCGTAGCCATCAGATTAGTTTAGATGATTACGAGAAGGAAATTAGTCAGGACACGTGGAAAGTCAATATAGGAAGCTGAAGGAGCATTAATCAAGGTCATCCAATGGGCAAATTTACTCCAAAATTTGAGGAATATTTGGCTATCCCCAAAGTGAAGCTGAATCTTCCATAAAACGGGAATATTTCCTAATATCATGCCGAAAATCCTTAGATATAAGAATAAACCCCACAATTTTTGTAGCTCCATTATTAAATATGTGATTTTAGATTCTGTAAAAAGCCAATAAATAAATGTCATTGTAGTATTCATTCATTCATACAAAATCAAATACAAACTATGTTACTCCATTGTTCATCGTCTTCATTCTATCAAGCTTTCTATTATTTTTCATGCGAGGGAGAAAAAATCCTTTAGATTTGGGTGCTTCATTGAGAGTTGAGAGAAAGCCTCAAGAAAATAACCTGTCAAAAATTGAATGATGCCTAGAACTAGGTCGAATACTGGCCTCAACGAGGAAAACAGAACCAGGAATGGGGATGAGAATGTCTATCAACCCATTCTACCAATGAAGGCGCTCCAAAAGATCATGAATGGGATGCAGGAGATGGAGAAGAGGAACGCTGAAGCACTTCGCACGGCCTGGCAGACCATGCAAGACCAATTCAATTCTTTATAATGGGAAGTTGCGCAAGCAAGAGTGAGGGTGAGTCAGCAAACTAATCATGAAGAATAGGAGATCTGTTTTGAGGAAACCGGGTGAGAAACCAGACAAGACTACAACGAGAACAGTAGGAACGTGCGAGATGAGGACGTTGAAATCCAGTCTAACCTTCACACAAGAGGGACAGAAGGAGAACCACGTCCGTCAAAGGTTATGATCGAAGATGCAATTGAGGAGATGCTGGAAAGGAAGATGATAGAGCTGAGGAACTTGGGGAGTGCGGGAAAAGATGACCTCGAGCCACTCATTCGTACTCCACTTAGTCTGGAAATCCTAATGGTCCCGGTACCAAGGAAATTTGTGGCACCAATGTTCAAGTGCTATGAGGAGAAGTCTGATCCTGTAGGTGGTTTAAACAAGTCATGGCATTGCATGAGCGTGAAGATGCATTCATGTGCTGAATGTTTCCCACTAGCCTAGATGGGACGAATCTAAAATGGTATCATTCCATTCCCGCTCATTCAATTAATAACTTTATTGTCATGTCTACTGTGTTTTTAGGACAATACTTCATGTACCCGACGGTGATGGAAGATTCAGAATACCTTTTAACCATCTCTACTAAGAAAAGGGAATCCTTGGACGAATAAACCCATATGTTTAAGGAAGAAATGACCAAGGTAGCAAATTGTGATGATCGAGTCGCTAGGCTGGCTTTCAGGCGAGGACTAGATCCTAACTCACCCTTCTTTTACAATCTATCAAAAGTCAAACTTTTGACCATGGCTGAGACTTTCCAGCAAGCGCATGCCTACATTACGCTGGAAGAGAAAAAGAAAAGCCTGTGGAAACTGGCAGAAAGGAGGAATGATGAGTCCCAGAAAGAAGAACAGAACCGCAGAGCTGATAGAAAATGAACTCAGAAGACGAAAAAGGATGGTGAACGAGGTGACATTAAACGTGATAGAACTGAAAACTGGTGAAGGTATTTAGACGAGGTCCATCATAGGGATAAGGTTTATACTCCATTAACAGTGTCGATAAACCAAGTCCTTGTTATGATAAAAGATAAACCATAGCTAAAGAGACTAGCCCCGCTTACAAAGGAGCCACATTACAAAGATAAGGATAAGTATTGCTCGTATCACAGAAGCATTGGGCATTACATGAAAGACTGCTTCCAACTGAACGATTATGTGGAGAAATTAGTCATGACTAAGGGTATCTTAATCAATATGTAAAAAGGGAGGAACAGAGATGTGAAAAATGGCAAAAACCTACCACTGATATTTGATGAACTGGATCTGAAGCATGATGAGTGCCATAATGACGCCCTAGTCATTTCAATCCAAGTCAGAATCTACTTATTAAGAAAGGTGTTGATTGATGACGGGAGTGCCGTCAATGTCAAAACGGCGCCCTATTCATTTCAATCCAAGTTAGAAACTGCTTATTAAGAAGGGTGTTGATTGATGACGGGAGTGCCGTCAATGTCCTACCTCGATGCACGTTTGAGAAGATGGCCATGGGAAGTCTATAGCTATAAGAACCCCCACAATCGTTGATAGGCTTCAACGGAGTAGTCAGTTACTTAGAGGGAATTGTAGTTCTTCCCGTTAACGCTGGGCCCTACAACTACCTCACAAAATTTATAGAATTGGACACGTCGTCTCCCTATAACGCCATCTTGGGAAGAACCTGGTTACATAAGATGAGAAATGTACCATCAACGTTCTACCAAAGACTGAAGTACCCGTCTCCAGAAGGGATAAAGACCATCAGGGGAGATCCAGCAGCTGCCCGGATCTGTACAATAACCACATTAGAGTCGGCGAAAAGAAAAATAAATGGTAAGCAAGTGAAGGAGCTAATGGTTGTGACGGAACAATAGAAATGACAAGGAGACGGGCAGGTGGGCCCAAAGTGGTTTGCGAATGTTGTCATGGTTAAGATGAAGAACAGGAAATGGAGAATCTATGTAGATTTACAGATCTGCATAAAGTCTGGCCCAAAGATGAATATCCGTTGCCCAGAATAGATCAGATGGTTGATGCCACTTTGAGACACGAGCTCCTGAGCTTCATGGATGCCTTCTCTAGATATAATCAGGTGAAAATATTCTAACATGATCAGGAAAAGACATCTTTCATAATGAACATGGTACTTTTTGTTACAAAGTAATGCCTTTCAGTTTAAAAAATACAGGTGCTATTTACAGAAAAACCTTTCAGAAAAACCATGTAGGTCTATGTGAATGATATGCTAGTGAATAGCTGTAAACGGGAAGATCTCATCAAAGACCTCAATGAAGCTTTCTCAATTCTGAGGGAAAGCTCCATGAAATTGAATCCAGAGAAATTCACATTCACAGTGGCAACGGAAAAATTCTTAGGACACTTGGTCACACAACGAGAAATCAAAGTCAACCCAGACCAGGTGAAAGCCAGAATGGACATTAGATCCCTTCGAAACCGTAAAGAAATACATGGTCTAACCGGGAGATAAGCCATGCTAAATAGGTTCCTCTCGAGGTCAACTGACAAATGTGTAGATTCAACAAGTTATAACTTCTGATGAATTATTCAGTCTGCTATTCTTTCCTAATTTATTTTTCCCAGAATTGTCACTGTAGCGTAATGTTATTGCTTATTTCGATGGAAAGGGTTAGCATCCGAAGAATTTAAGTGTAGTTTTGTTGAGTTGAATTTTGTTCATAATAAACCAAAATGCTTAACAAATTACATCCATGTTACCGACTTGTGCAATCTATCTCTCCATAGTCCTTATGATGCACAAATGAAATTATTATTGGTGATGGTTTTGGACTCTCCATATCCCACACCGTTCCAACTCTCTTGCCACTCCCTTTCACTCATTTACTCTATCTAATGTTTTATGTGTTCCCACCATGAAGCATAATCTTATTTCTATTTCTCAATTTTGCAAGTCGAAACACTTCCATTGAGTTTTACCCTCTTCCTTCCATGTGAAGGATCTTCGCACGGGGGCAATCCTTTTACAAGATCAGACTAAGGATGGTGTGTATGAATGGCCGCTTTCCACTATTCAGTCACCTTTAATTACGTTTCCCAATGTCAAGACCACCTTGTCCGAGTGGCATCACAGGTCATGTGAACCCTCTTTGTCAATCTTTAAAAGTATTATGTCTTCGTTTAATTTAGATGTCTTTTGTCTGTCCAATTTCAATTTTAATTGTCACTACAACAATTATGGTCTTTTATAGGAGTAAGTTATAGGGTTCTGTAAAAAGTCCTATAAAAGACCTTGAAAAAAGGGGGGAAATTTTAAATTCATTATAAATGAATTCACATTTTTGACACACTGCCCTACACTTTCGCTTTCTCTTCAACGTCTCTCTCTCGACTACACATTCTCTCTCGAAGCTGCGCTCTCGGTGTCGTCTCTCTTCGTCGATGATGTCCAAGCTTTTACACGATGGTGGATCTCCCTCCCACACATTGTCTCTCTAAGCTCCCACATATTTAGTTGAGTGTGGAGGTCATAGATTCTGCTAATTACGGTTTAGATGGCTATTAAATATAATTATAATTTTGGTTCAAATAAATTTTTTTAATGGGAACATTTCATTTGAAAAGCTAAGAAAAGATACAAACATCTCCAGAATCTGAAACAAATTATCAGATCTAAATATAAATACGTTATTATGAGTACCAGATAAGACCAGTAAACACCTACTAAAGTCTAGGGAGGGAATCATGTGTGTAGATAACACATAAATATAGAGCATGATCAGCTCGTTGTACAAGTCCTCCACCATCCATAACTGACTCGGTTCAATTCAATTGCTAGTTATAGTTTTTTTAAT
Organism: Datisca glomerata; assembly: GCA_003255025.1. NCBI lineage: Eukaryota > Viridiplantae > Streptophyta > Magnoliopsida > Cucurbitales > Datiscaceae > Datisca > Datisca glomerata. Next base: position 47,377 of record QANY01013727.1, on the reverse strand, counting down.
TGTAAGGTACATCAATTAAGTCTATCAGTTTTAGATAGTTGATTTATCTGAAAATATAGATAGTATATATATAAATGAGGAGTATTTTTATCTAAAATTATTGACTATTTTAAAAACTTACTATTTATCTAATTATATTGAAAATCTATTATTACTTGAAACAACCCTCCTAATATTATCTATTACGCACATTTTCCCTTAGAATTATGTCGAATTTTGGACATTCGTATTGGTGGCTCTAACTTATGTATTCGGCTAGTCATGTCAATTTAAAATACAACGTAACACAATCCAATCAAGGATGAGACCAGATTTTTTATAGAAGAGGTATTTTTTTTTTCAAATCTCATCTTATCTGATATAATAAAAAGTAAAGAATAATATACAATTTGATCAATTTTTAAATTTAAATAAGATAATAATATTTAATTTAATTATTTTACAGATTTGAATGGAACGTGTATAAAATATTTAACAATCTTAAAGTTGAAAAGGGTAAATAGTATATTATATGCAAGATTACAAATGGAAGGGGGGCAAATAGTAGACTTTTTGGTGATTTTATATATGTATAACTCTACACACTAAGTTATAGAACAAGTTTTACGATATAGTTTAAAATAAGTCATAATTACTTTCCTTATTTATTTTCCTTTTTACATGCAGTCTAAGACTATATTATTGCGCTAGTCTACCCATTAATGAGTCATAGGAATGTTTAACATGACGTATACAGAGTCTCTAATAAATAAGCATACGATACTAATATTATTATATTAAACCTAACAGAGAAAGTAATATGAAGCTAATGATATTGAATTTATTCTAGGATTACAGATTCTTGCTTTGAAACTCAAATTACTACATTATACTACGAATTTGGCAGTGCTGAAAGTTTTAACAAAGCGAATATTGAGGAAAATTTTTGAAGGGGTGCAAAATTCTTTCGTTTCCATATCTGATTATTTATTCATTTTATTATTATTTTGTCGAAGTTGAAAATTTCTTTATTTGGACAGTCCAATACTGCAATAACTTATAATATATTGACGAAAAATGGAAATTTCTTTGTATATATTGCCAAAAAAATTAAACACTAATTAGCACAATCTGACAAGTAGAATTGCTTTCTTTTCTTTTTTCAATAAAATATGTCAGAAATTTGGTCTTCTCTGAAGAATCAATACCTTGCAAATCTTGGTCATGTGATGTGCACTCACCAGAGAGTAGTGTAAGCAATTCAAGCAGTAATCTAACAATGAAGACAAACACATGTGGGTGTTCAAATACAAGGTCTAAATCCAATCTGAGGGATGTTATTTCAAGAAATAAAAGTCAAATAACAGAGAAGCCGTCAGCAGGTAACTCAAATGGTAATTCGAGAAAATTCTATGGAGATTCTGCGATTTTTGATAAGGGATTAATTTGTTCAAGGCCAAGGAGACGTTTTGAGACAGATCAACTTAATGCAGGTATTCAATTAAAATTAAACAGTGTTTTAATAGCATCACCTACGTTTTCTATGTTGTTTTTAAGATGTAAATTTCATTTGGTTATTGAATGGAATTAAAGCTTTAATTAATTATACAAAATGAATTATCACAGTGAGCACACCCTTAATGAGTTCGAAACATAGTATTTTCTGTCAAACTCTCTGTCAAAGAAAAAGCTTGGTTAATTGATTTTCTACTGTTAAATCGGTTAGATAATGTCATAAAGTCGGATTTTTTTTTTGTTTAGAGTGTTTATGTTAAATTAGCATTTGTTTGTTCTGTTTGATTTTGAGTTATTAATTTGAGAAGGGCTTGGAAGGTTTAAAATATTAATTAATAAGAAGAAATGTAAAAATGACCAACTTTCTATCTCAAACTGTAAAAATGACAGGAAAACTATTTTTTTTTTACAAAAATGACCGAAATAATGTAAATAATTTAATTATGACGGTGTAATTTTTGTAAATAAATTATGTATCATTTCCGGTCATTTTTGTAATAAAAAAGTTTGTTGACCATTTTACAGTTTGAGCTAGAAACTTGACTTTTCTTGTCATTTCTTATATTTAATAACAGTGGAGTCGAGTGGGATCCCTGATGAACTTGGTAATTAAATGAGTTACTTGTAATTATATGTTCATAGAGAAATAATATTTTTTCGGACGGATATGAAAATAGGTCTTATAGATTGTAATAAAATTTCTTAGGCCAAAATAGGAATTTTTAGTTTTTATTAGGATTTTTAATTTTAGTAAACATTAATCTAATTTTCATAATCATGTTCTCGAATATCATGTCATTCTATTAGCTTTCTACAACATAAACATACTTGCATGTTACTTAAAAATTTCTAATTTATCAACAACACATGTTTGAAGGTTTGAAGTTTAATAAAAAAAAGTTGATTGCAACATTTTACATTATATTCGAGAACATGATTGCAACGTTGAAAATTATTCGGGAACTTGATTGGAAAAACTAAACATACATAGACCGAACTGAAACCACGGTGAACTTTGAGTAACAAAAGTGATTTTCATCCCAAGTTTCATTAGATAATTTGGCCGAGTTTGTATAATATGTATATGTGTATTTTATCAAAAAATGAAAGTAGAATGTAAATTAGATTTAGTTTCCAAACAAATTTGGTGCAATTTTTCTCTCTCTAAACTTCATTATTATGTTAGTCAATTACGTCCATTGGGAAGCCTCACTCAATGAGCTTCCACATGTGCAGTAACAGAACTCGTAGTAGGAAGCTCATCAAGGAAGATAGTGGAAATGATATGCCAAAGAAGCTGGTCAAAGTCAAGAGGGGATCATAAGATGTCAAATCAAATCGAAAGAGTATTCAAAGTCCACAACAATCAAAAGACCTTAACTTGGTTTGAAGAACACAGAGAGATGGTGAAATCCAAAGCTACAAAATTCCCCATAAAATCCACTCGTTGCTTGGTTGATGGGAATGAGCTCTTAAGATTCTATGGTACAACTCTTGCGTGCCCTCTTGGCCTTAATGGGTCTACTTACACACCCTGCACGTCAGACCGATGTGGTGTTTGTAAAATTTTACGACACGGGTTCAAGAAGAAGGAATTCGATGGCGGAAAGTATGGCGTTTTTACTAGTGGTACAAGTGTGAGAGCCTTAAAATTCATGGTAGAGTGTGGAGGAGATTATAGGGTCAAGAGAGCTGTAATTCTGTGTAGAGTTGTTGCAGGTGGAGTGTACAGCAGAAGTGTGGAGGAGAAGAACGAAGAGGTTGATGGTAATTATGAGTTTGATTCATTGGCTTCAATGACGAGTCGAACTCGGAAGTTTGACGAATTATACGTGTTGAATCCTAGAGCTTTGCTTCCATGCTTTGTGGTCACTTATAAACTTGAAAGTGTAATTAGGAATATTTATATATGAAATTTTCTATCTTCTTTTCTATTAAGTACTTCTCTTTTGGAAGAGAATGAGGGAAATATAAATGGTTTTTGATAACAATCAATATTCAAGCATCAATCACATAGCTTAGTTAGATGGAACGTTATTGTTTATGGGATCATTCAGTTTCGACTTTCAATTTTCCTAAACTTTGAGTTACACACTTGATGCAGTCATTCTCTTAACTTTCAATTAATTAGGATGTAATTTATGTTAATAAAACGTCTAATATAGTGTTTGTGTATATTGTTTAAACCAGAGATCTCAAAGAAAAGCAATATAGTATTGAAGCTATGGCCACACAAAAACTTGGAAAGAATACTGCTTGTGTTGTCGGCAGCTCTGGATATGTAGCATCTTTGTTGGTCAAGATTTTGCTCCAAAATTGTTATTCTGTTCATGCAACTGTTAGAGGCTCAGGTTCACACTCCTCCGTGATCGAAGTCACCTGATAATCGAGGCACCCCTCATGACCAGATCGATGGACACAACGTCACCTATACTTATACTACCGAGGTCACGGATGACCGATGTAATCTTATACCCAGGATCGTGGCTACTCGAGATAGTTGATATCATTTTCCTTTCATGGTAAGATATAATAACCAGTCATACAATGAAATGATAAGTACACATCAAATCTATTAGGCAATCTCAAATGTTGCTAAAAAGGATAATATGATAACCAAAATATTCTTACGAGAGAATATTGTCCATGAATATCTCCATTCCTTATCAGAATAAGGAAGAAGATACATTGAATCTGAACGTTTGACTGATACAGAAAATCATTATAAATATATGATGATCACTATTAAATGGTAAACAATTTTCCACAATACTATTTTGTCCCTAAAACACTTTACCGACTTGATAGTTGTAGTGCATTATGTGAGGCGCCCCCATGGCTCCTGCCAACTGCTTTCACGATCTTTCTTGATTTTTACAGACTCTTGGATAAATCAACGAGTGACATGCGGTGGACCCATCGATCATTGATGCCGGAATATTTTTCGCATCAACATCCTTCATTATGTTAAGCCATTTTAATCGATAGTGATTAAATGGCCAAACTGACACATTTTGTAAAGTTGGAGGGTTGAATTACGATTTTTAAAACTACAATGACTAAACTAAAATTGAAATGATACTACGAGAAAACCAAACAAGTAATCTACCCTAAATATTTTCTAAACATTTTCATATTGTCAAATGCTCTAAAAATGTATGGACACCAAATTAATAACTGTAGTCTCTTCGAGATACCATAACAAATGTGTTGTGTTTGACATAGTACTTGTTTGTACAGATAACCAAAAAAAGATATGTCATCTGGTATCGTTACAGTGTAGGTGCTAAAAATATATGAAGCAGATCTCACTGTAGATGGCAGCTTTGATGCCCCTATTTCAGGTTGTGACTTTGTCTTCCATGTTGCCACTCCTGTCAACTTCGCTTCACAAGATCCAGAGGTACATAATTTAAGGATACTTTCAATCATTTTATTATATAACCTAAACCTGACAATGATAGATTATGTTCATCTAAAACCGAATGTTTCATTATTTTGGAATCGTCTAGATCAACTCAGAATAAAAAAGATATTATTAAGGGATGTTATCCCACATCGACTGTGTGTGAGAATCTGTTTCTACTTATATATCTGTTGGACCTCTCCACCTAATATCAATTGGTTTTAGGTTGGAATCTGGCATGTATACTTTATTCAAAATGTCTCAAACTTCTGCGAGCTAATTTAGACTATTACATTACATTTAATATTTAGTGGATTCAGATTCATTCCTTGTTGTTTCATAAACTAATAATTAAATCAGATATTATAAATCAACATATATATTTCTCTTATTAAAATTAGTTGTTAAGTTTTAACCATAATGGAGCTTTGTTTCTTCTTATTTTGATTATAGAATAAAATGATCAAGCCGACAATTCAAGGAGTTTTGAATGTTCTAAAAGCAAGTGCAAAAGCAAAGACACTTAAAGGGGTCATTTTGACATCATCAGCAGCTACCGTCTCCATTAATAAGATCAGTGAGGCAACCAATTTGGTGGTTAATGAAGAGAGCTGGTCTGATGTTGAGTTCTTGAGTACTGAGAAGTCACTTACTTGGGTATTTACAACTGCCAATTCTTTATAAACTTGTATGTTTTGTTTGTGTCACACCATATCTTAAAAAATTAGAATAAGATTATGCAAATTGCAGGGATACCCTATCTCTAAGACCCTTGCTGAGAAAGCAACATGGAAAATTGCAAAGGAAAATGGAATTGATCTTATCACATTAATCCCTTCTCTATTGGCTGGTCCTTCACTAACTCCACACATCCCACCAATCTCAATTTAGCCATGTCTTTGACTACATGTCTAAAGCCATACAATAAAATATTCTTAAAAATTCAACTTTTTTGCAATATTTACCTAAATAGTCACAAGGTTTATTTCTATGAGACATTTATTGAATATTTTTTCAGGAGGATAATTTTTCTTAAATAGCTTTAAAGATATGTAAATATTATCGGGTTCAATATCTATCACACACGTGGAAGATGTATGTCGAGCTCATATATTTTTAGCTGAGAAGGAATCTGCGTGTGGTAGGTACATATGTTGTGCTACCAATACAATTGTACTTGAGATAGTGAAATTCCTTGACCGAAAATACCGTCTTTATAAAGTCATTACCGAGTAAGCCCCTCTCATTTTTTAACGCTAGGGTTTTCATGTTTTCTTAGGAATAAAACAATTGATGGTTGTCTAACTTGGCTTCGTTTTTTTGCCTTGGCAATTGAAGCTTTGGAAATTTCCCTTATGAAGATAAGTTGATAATATCTTCAGATAAGCTTAAGAAGGAAGGGTACAGTTTTAAGTATGACATTGAAGAAATATATGGCCAAAGTATTGAGTACTTCAAGGCTAAAGGACTTCTGGAGATCTCACCATAACTAAATGGCTTCTGTTTTTCTCATGAGAGGATTACTTATTACATACTTGCAACTGAATATAAAATCTTCTTTCACTTATTTCCATGAATATTTTTTTTATAATTAACGTTTGTTCATTAACCTCAAGTGGTTAATCCAAATGTGAATGCCTCAGAATTTGTAGTTATTCTCCCTTCCAAATTTAAGTTCAAATTTTCTTGGGTGCAATTAATTATGTTAAAATCAATGAGTTTATGAGAAAACAATACATGAGTTTCATTGGATAGATGAGGTATATATGAATTGGCTTGTTCCAATATATGTTTACAATAATAGCTTTTGTAACATTTAGCCATTCTAGTAAGGTGTGGTTATTTTTTTAACATTTTTAAATTTTTTCCACCATTTGAGTTTTAACTATTTTTTTTATTTTACCCACAAGAACATTTTGGGTCCATTAATGTATATCTATAATAAAATTCTAATTTGAGCAACTTCATTACTAATTATTGCACTAGTTTACTTTTTTCATAATCCAATTTTCATTTTTCCCTTCGTTAATCATTTTTACAAGAAACAATTTTGATCAAAACAAGCAATGTTGCAGAACAATGTTCTTCAAATAGTTCTTCCGTCTTGCAGTGTATTTAATAAAGAACAACTCATTTATATATTTTCGGTTATAATATACTATTTTAACTTATTTTTCATTTTTTTTAAATTCAATTAGTGAACGATATCTGAATTTCAATTTTCAGATTTATTCTAATCCAATATATCTTTTTAAATTCATGTATTTATGTTTTTCGTAATTGTTATTGGAAAGAATTTTTAGTCCACAATTGTTTGTTCCTCCTCGAAACAAATTATGATATGTTTGTCACTTTTCTTTTAACTCAATTGGTAATATGTTATTTGCTTTTTTGGAATATTAGCTATTCGGACTTGATATACTTTGATAGCTTATGGATGTATGACAAACAAATATTAGAAATATCGCTTATGAAAGAAACCATAGATAACATAAATAATTTAAAATTAAAATTTAATAGAGTGTTATCAGTTAACCGTTACTTTTTGAATATTATTATAATAAATATTTTACACTCAAAATAAATAAATGATTTATATTGGTTGTTAATAAGTGATAAGGATATACAATCTTGTTGAGAAAGTCAAGGGAGAAAATAAAGAGATTTCCATGTCTCAATCATTTATTAGCTTCCTATGTTAACGCTCATGTAATTTGATGTTTCCTTTTTTTATTTGTAATTAATTTCCTATTTGTATGCTCATGTAATCTGCATATAAGCTACCCATATCTCATCAAGGAAAATTTTTTTGGTACTCCTAAAGTACCGACTATTTAATACTACATATCATTTGCTGATACGTGTACACGTTTTACAATTTTCAAGAATTTATTTATTCTTCCATATCAATGAGAGTTTTCTGTCATAATTCTTCAATTTCTCTCTTCCTAAAATCCTTTTTGGTATCAGATTAAAGGTTTGCTCCTTGATATTTTTTCAACCACGTCCTTTAATCTTCAGCAAGCATTTCATCCCCTTTAATTCCAACGGCTAACGAGAATATCCAAATCCCCAATGCTCAGGAACTCAATAAACCACTAATTATGATTACTATCCATAAGTCCATCAAGCTTACACCCACCAACTATCTTTCTTGGAAAACCCAAATGGAAGCCATGCTCATCGACTATGATCTACAAAAATTCATTGATGGGTCCCTACCCTGCTCCTCGACCCACCATCACCTCCAACAATGTTGTCTATGCTAATCCTGCATCCCAGATATGGTTAACTCAAGACAAACTATTATTTGGCACACTTGTCAGCACTCTTTCTCCCACTCTAGTTCCTCTCATCACCCAATCTAAAACCTCCTATGAAGCTTGGCAAATACTTGCTAACACCTATGCTTGACCATCTCGTGGCCATATTAAGCAATTAAAGACCATTTTCAAAACACGTCGAATGATGACAAAAACCTACCACTGATATTTGATGACATAGATCTGAAGCATGACGAGCGCCATAACGACGCCCTAGTCATTTCAATAAAAGTCAGAAACTGCTTATTAAGAAGGGTGTTGATTGATGACGGGAGTGCTGTCAATGTCCTACCCCAATGCACGCTTGGGAAGATGGCCATGAGAAATCTGCAGCTGGAAGGTCCTCCACAACTGCAGATAGGCTTCAACAAAACAGTTAGTTACTCGGAGTGAATTGTAGTTCTTCCTGTTAATGCTGAACCCTACAGCTATCTCACAAAATTTATAATATTGGACACGTCATCTCCCTATAATGCCATATTGAGAATAACCTGGTTACATAATATGATAGATGTACCATCAACATTCTATCAAGTACTGAAGCACCCGTCTCTAGAACATATAAAGACCATCAGGGGAGATCAAGCAACTGCCTGGATCTGTGCAATGACCGCGTTAGACCCAGCGAAAATAAAAACAAATGGTAAGCAAGTGGAGGAGCTAGGTTGTTATGGTACAATAGCAATCACATGGAGATGGGAAGATGGGCCCAAGGTACGAGGCATATGGCTAAAAGAGGACTTCATCAGGGAAGTAGATCACCTAGAGTGGCTTGTGAACGTTGTCATGGTTAAGATGAAGAACGGGAAATGGATAATATGTGAGATTTTATAAATATGGATAAAGCTTGCCCTAAAGATGAATATCCGCTGCCGATAATATATCAGATGGTGGATGTCACTTCAGGACATGATCTCCTAAGCTTCATGGATGCCTTCTCCAGATACAGCAGGTAAAAATATTTTAACCTGTGTCGGAAAAGACATATTTCATAACGAACATTGTACTTTTTGTTACAAAGTAGTGCCTTTCGGTTTGAAAAATACATGTGCGACTTACCAGAGGTTTGTGAATAAAATCTTCTAAGAACAAATCGGGAAAACCATGAAGGCCTATGTGAATGATATGCTAGTGAAGAGCTGTAAACGGGAAGATCACATCAAAGACCTAAATGAAGCTTTCTCAATCCTGAGGGAAAGCTCCATGAAATTGCATCAAGAAAAATGCTCATTCGGAGTGGCAGTGGGAAAATTCTTAGGACACTTGTCACACAACGAGAAATTGAAGTCAACCCGGACCAGCGGAAAGTCATAATGGATATGAGATCCCCTCAAAACCGTAAAGAAATACAATGTCTGACTGGGAGATTAGTCATGCTAAATAAGTTCCTTTCAAGGTCAACTGACAAATGCAAATTCTTCTTTGTGAAATTAAGAAAGAACTCAATATATGGATGGGATGAAGAATGTGAAGAAGCTCTTAAAAAGATTAGAGAATATTTGACGGCTCCACCATTATTATCAAAACCAAACAAGGAGAACTATTGTTCTTATATGTAGCCGTGTTACAGACATCTGTCAACGATGTTTTGATCAGAGAAGAGGAAAGAAGACAACATCCAGTATACTTCGTAAGCAAAAACATGGTAGCGGCTGAGACTCGTTACAAAAGAATGGAGAAACTTATACTAGCCATTGTGGTGGCAGCATAGAAACTAAGACCCTACTTTCAAGCGCATAACATAATGATGGTAGCAGATTCACCGATCAAAAGCTTCCTAAATTCACCCAAGGCAGTGAAGGAATCGCAAAATGGGCCATAGAATTAAGTTAGCACAAAATCCATTACGAGTCGAGGACGTCAACTAAAGGGAAAGTTTTAGTTTATTTCGTAGTCAATTTCACTGCTGATAGCGGAGAAGAAGCTGATAACAAACTATGGACCACTGGAAGTGGAACACGTGAGCTGTACATCGATGGAGCCTCAGACATTAAGGGAGTTAGAACGAGAGTTATGCTATGAACTCCGTTTGGTGAAACTCTACATCACTCCATTTCATTTTGATTTAATGCCTCAATGAACGAGGCAAAATATGAAGCTTTGATAGCAGGAATCTCCTTGCTACGGGAGTTGGAGGGAAATGAAGTAAAAATATTATGTGTTGAATGCTGTATGTGACACCAGTCACGAGAGAGTTCACGGTGAAATATGAAAGAATGATAAATTATTTGCAATGTGCAAAAGAACTATTGAGCCAGTTGAAGAGTTACGAAATCCATCAAGTCCTAGGATGGGATAACGGACATGCAGATGCATTGGAAAATCTGGGATCTTCACTACGATTCTTATACAAGCAGAATGTGCCGGTCGAGTTTCTCGAAAAACCAAGTATCACAACAAAGGACAAGCAGATATGGAGATTGAGAAGGAGCCAAGCTGGCAGGATGATGTGATCCACTACCTGAAAGAAGGAATACTTCTGGAATGACAAGCTTCGTGTTAAGAAAATTCAACAACAAAGCACGAGGTAGTGCTTAATCAATAATGTGTTGTATAAAAAATCCTTTTCAAGTTCGTATTTAAAATGTTCGTGGGAGAAGGAAGCCCGATATGTGATGGCAGAAATACTAGAATGGGGATGTGGAAACCATACTAGGGGCAGGTCCTTGGTGCACAAAATATTGAATGAGGGGTATTATTTTCCAAAAAATGCATCAAGACGCCAAACAATATGTAAAGAAGTGTGACAGATGCCAAAGATTTACACCAGTTGTCAAGATGGCCTCCGGCGAGGTAAATACTGTGGCCAGTCCATGGTCATTCATGCAGTGGGCCCTCGACATCGTTGGACAGAATAACAGGGAACTATTGAAAGAAAACTTGGATCTACTGGAAGAAAATAGACTGGCGGTTTTAGTCCGAATTACCAGCTACAACCAGAAAAAGAACGTTTACTTCCAGATGAATTATGTGCTGTTCTTTCCTAATTTATTTTTCTCAGATGAATTATGTATTGTTCTTTCCTAATTTAATTTTCCCAGAATTGTCACTGTAGCGTAATATGATTGGTTATTTCGATGGAAGGGGTTGGCATCCGAAGAATTTAACTAAAGTTTTGTTGAGTTGAATTTTCATTATAATAAACCAAAATGCTTAACAAATCACATCCATGTTATCCTCTACACATTTGGCCCCCTAAAACCTTGGGACTGATGGACTTCTTGGCCTTTGAAACCCGTTGATGTCTGGCAGGTATTACTCTGAAATCCATTTGCTAAATGATAATCAATGTATGAGCATTGAAGAAGAGCTAGACACAAGACCGTTTATGACATCAAGCAGTATATAAAGAGCGGGGAATATCCATCCAAATCTTCCGAGAATGATAAACGCATTATTAGAAGATTGTCCATGGGTTTCTTTTTGAATGGTAAAATATTGTACAAAAGAAACCAAGATATAGTGCTTTTATAACGTGTTGATGCAATGGAAGTGAATCAAATCATAGAGGAAGTTCACGAAGTAATTTGTGGTGTTCATGATAACAGATATATGATGGCCAAACAAATCTTAAAAGCATTATATCAATGATTGACTCTAGAATGTGACTGCATCAAGTACACCAAGAAATGTCATAAATGTCAAATTTATGTCGATAAAATTCACATACTCGCATCCTCTTCATATGTCATGGCTTCTCCTTGGTCGTTCTCTATGTGGGGCATGGACGTCATTGGTTCCATCACACCAAAAGACTCTAACGAGCATCGTTTCATTTTGGTCTCTATATATTATTTTATCAAATGGGTCGAGGTGAGTTCTTTTTTAAGTGTAACCAGAAGTGTGGTTGTTAAGTTCATTAAAAAAGAAATAATTTACCGATATGCTCTACCTGAAAGGATCATCATAGATAATGGGATAAATTTTGAACAACAAGATGATGAAAGAATTATGTGAGCAGTTCAAAATTAAGCAACATAATTCATCTCCTTATCGTCTGAAGATAAACAGAGAAGTGGAAGCATCCAATAAGAACATAAAAAGATTATAGAGAAGATGACGAATGTTTATAAGGATTGGTATGAGATGTTCCTTTTTCACTTTAAATGAATATCACACATCAGTCTGAACATTAATTGGGGTAAGTCCGTTCTCTTTGGTATATGGCATGGAAGCGGTCATTCCAATTAAGGTGGAAATTCCTTCTCTTAGAGTCTTAATGGAGGCGAAATTAGAAGAAGCAGAGTGGGTACAAACACGATATGAGCAATTGAATTTCATCGTGGAAAAAAGACTGGCTGCATTATATCAAAGAAAAATGGTGCACACATATGACAAAGAGTTGTGTCCCTGATGTTTACAAGAAGGAGATTTGGTGTTGAAAAAGATACTTCCATATGAAAAGGATCAGGTGGGAAGTGGACCCCAAATTACGAAGGACCTTCCGTTATCAAGAAGGCATTCTCTAGGGGAGCTCTCATGTTAACAAACATGGATAGAGACGATATACCGCATACAGTTAATTCTGATACAATTAAAAGGTACTTTGTTTGATCACTCTAAGTAAGGGAAATGCAAAGTTAGGCAAAAAAAAGTTTTCAAAGAACTGTCTCGAATACTAGAGAAATGCTTATTCCATAATTTTTCCAAATCCTTGTTTGTAAACATCGTTCATCATCAATAAAGAGCCTCTTTTTAGTTGACAAACATATATACTTCGTCTTCTTGTTATCTGCATTATTCCTTATTCTGCTTAATTCTAAGGTAAATAAGAATATCATTAATTACATTTAAAATAACTGTGAAGCATAAACTTGATTAGGTAAAAGCTAATTGATTAAAAAAGGGAGAGAATAAAAGAAAAGAAACTGAGAAGGGCATTCTAAATGCGAGATGAAATCTGAAAAGTCATCATAAAGAAAGACAGTATGCACACGACAAAAGCTAAAACACGATTGGAAAAAAAGAAGCAAAATATGGAAAAAAAATTATTTTGTCTTCTTCATTGATGTAGAGTTGAATACTGAGACATAAACCAATGAATAAGGATGTATCATTTCTTGAAAGTATGCTCGGTACTTAATTACGAGTTCATGATCTTAGGTCAAGTGATTGTTCTGAAAGATGTGAGATATGGCTACATTAGTCAACTTTAAAAAATCATCAAATAATTTTCTTATAAATGTTCACAACCATGCATAGCATGCATGTATTCAAAATCACTACTTTGCATTTATATTCAAGAATTACAATGCCTAGACATACATCACATTGCTTTGTTTTGATACAATTCAAGTGCATGAATCATCTCAGATTTTTTTTTGAAATCCACACACATTTAGAGCTTGCACTAGTTTAGCTCTAGCTATCATATGAAGCTTGTATAAACTGAATCAAACATAATTTTATTTTCTTTGGTTAAATCGAACCTGAATTGAATCAAGGTCGAAACCCGTGTCTATCCAAGTCTGTTTTCTTTCAAATATCTCAGTTAAATCAAACCCAAATTGAATCGAGATCAAAGCCTGTGCCTATCCATGTCCGTTTCTTTTTTAAATATTTCAGTTAAATCGAACCCCGAATTGTGTCGAGGTCGAAGCCTCTATCTATATAGGTCCTTTTTTCTTTCAAAGATATCTAGTTAAATTGAACCCGGACTAAGTCGAAGTCGAAGCCCGCTGTCAGCGCCTAGTATGTTTCAATTAATATGGTTAAATCGAACCCAAATTGAGTTAAGGTCAAAGCCTATGTTTATCCAGGTCCATTTTCTTTCAAATATCGCGGTTAAATCGAACTTGAATTGTGTCGAGGTCGTGTTTATCCTGATCCATTTTTCTTTCAAATATCTCGGTTAAACCGAATCTCGAATTGAGTCGAGGTCGAAGTCTGTGCCTATCCAAGTCCATTTCTTTCAAATATCTCTGGTTAAATCAAACTTGAACAAGTCAAGGTCGAAGCCCTGTATCAGCACCTGGTCTGTTTCAATTAATATCGTTAAATCAAACCTGAATTGAGTAAAGGTCGAAGCCTATGTCCATCCAGGTCCATTTCCTTTTGAATTTTTGGTTAAATCAAACCATATTTGGGTCAAGGTCGAAGCCTATGTCTATCTAGGTCTATTTCATAATTTTGTCATTTCATAGAGCATGAATCAGTCGAGTTTTATATTCCCTTATTCCATATATTGTTCTCATACCGATCAAAATACTTATCTACACATTTGTCCACCTTCTAAATTTAGAAGTGCAAATAGAGGGGGGTAGTTGTAGAAATCGTATTTTATCCGGTCCAATACTTTAAATATACACATTGTATTTTTGGCTCATATACTAGTCTAAAAATATGTGTATGATTTGGAAAAAACCCCATTTCTAAAATAGAAAAGTAGCCCAAGGAATAAAAATTAAAAAAAGAGTTCAAGGACTAAAAAAATAACAAAAAGGAGTTAAATGACTAAAAGTAAAAAGTGAAGTCATAAATGTACGTATAAATAGAAAGGAGGTCTTCACTTGAGGTGATGTGATTTTTGGGAGAGAAAGAGAGGTATTGAGAGAGAATGAGAGGATATATTTATAGAGAGAGGGTGTGTGAGAAATATGAGAGATTTTTCAAGATAGAGAATAGGAAAGTTTACATTTATATTCATTCTATTCATCTTCTCTCATTTTTTCTCTAAGGTAGTTTAAATTTCTTGCATATTTAGCTAAAAATATATCTTGTTCATTGTTCTTCATCATCTCTCATCCACACTCATGTAGTGTATACTCTTTGTTTCTTTTTTCATATATAAGTGTGTGGTCATCCTTCTTCATCTTTTACTCTTTATCTTGAGTTATTTTTATGCATTGATGATTTTCTTACAACTTTAATAATGAGATATTTTTGCCATCAAATCAATCAATGAGGATGAGGATAAAACCTTTGACGGGTGCAAATTAACTCAATGTGAATTAATTCTTTAATGGGTTGAAAGTATACATTGTATGCCAAAAATCTCTTATGATAATTTAATTTCATGTAGAGAGTTAAATGTTTATATGGATAAAGATTATGCAAATATTAAAACTTTGATTTTTTAATATTCTCACTAGTTGATTTTTTAGATCTCAATTTTTTTCGTGATATTTGTTTGAGCTAGTTACCGTCCATAATCATTCATTTGCTATTTGACTAGCAGTGATGGAAGAAAGAAAATAGTGGTAATTAATAAACTTAGTAGCCCAAAATTAAAAGGTATATTTATACCCCAAAAATATTCATATTTCTAATATTAATATGCTTATAATATTGTAGTTAAATCATATTAAAAAGAAAAAATAATTAATTTATAATATTATAAATATATTATATTAAAAAACAAAAAAAACATGGTAAATCGTGAAATCATCCTCTCTAACGCGACAGAGGGTGAATCACCCTCTATCTTGACAAGGAAGAGTGTGAAACACCCTCTGTCCCTCCATTTACTTCTTTTTTTTTGGTTTTATATAGTCTATTTTTCTTTTTCTTTCTTAATAAATTTTAATGTTTCTTCAACTCACATATTCCTCCCATTTTTATTTTACACATTCTCTTCAAATTTTTCTTATATTTTTTATCATCTTTAACTTTTCTTTCCATTATTTATTTTTTCTTCTTCATAGTTGTCGTTTCTACTAATTTTTATTTTTATGTATCATTTTGTCATGTTGGCATGTTTATATTGTGATTCTTGTCTCATTTTCTTATCATTAGAGGTAATATTCATAAATTTGTTGATTACAATCTTGACAATTAAATTTGAATTTTGCCAAATTCATTGTTTAGTTTTTCACTAAAAATTCTGATGACGTACTTTGAGATTTTTGGGATACGAAATTTCTCGAACTACTAAGGTGAGAAGTTATTTTTGAGATACCAAGAATAATTCCAATAATGTTTTGATTTTATAAAAAAAATTCAATGTCTTTGTACCACCCATTAAAGATCATTTATTTTGTTCATTTTTATGATGCAAAATGTACCAAATGAGACATTCAAAAATGAATTTATTTAACCTTATTTTAAAATATAATTTGGATAGCATTTTATTAAATTTGTTAATCATTTTAATGATGGGTGTTGTGGGGTGCTAATACTTTCCCCGCACACAAATAACTCCCGAGCCAACTTTGAGCTTTCGTAGACTAAAATTTTTGTTTTAAAATTGGGTGACCAATCACATCCTAAAATGATTGGTGGTGACTCCGAATTTTTTCTCCACAAATAAATTTTTAATCGTCACTCCGTGTCGCAGCACGTTACCACAAAGTAACCTATATTTTTTAAAATTTTATCCTTATTTTTTTAAGATTTACCTTTTTAAGGGCCGTTTAGTACGGGTTAAGTAAGAATGCTGGAAAAGTTAAGTTTGTGAGAAAATTTAAGTGGTAAAGTTAGATGACAATATATAAGGGTACTTGGGTAAAGTTATGTAGAAAAGTTTGATAAAGTTGTAGAGAAAGTTATATAAATTATATTAAAGTAATAAAATTATTTATTATTTATAGTTTTTTTTATCAATTTTTAATTTGTTTCCAATGATTATTTATAGATTCTAATACACATTATAACTTATATATACACACACATTATTTTATGCACTAATTATTAACTATTTTATTAACCCATCAATAAAAATAAATCAACTATTTTTCTCCTACTATGCCAAAAAATAAAATAATTTTTTTACTTATACCGTACAAACAAATTCAATGATAAATTGTTCAAAATTACATAGAAAAATTGTATACATATTCTCTATTAGCAACTACTAAAAATAATATGATATAAATAACCATCATTTATATTAACAATACATAACAGTTTTCTCGTTACATGTAGTTTCTTCAGTAGATATGTACCATGGTTATCAATATCTTTCCGCTCCGCATGAACGAATAAATTATTTTAGTTCTGCTAGAGGAACAAAACAGAACAATAATGTAAATTTTTTTATATTTTGGTTAGATACAATCTAAAGCTGAATATAAGTGATTGAGGGACCCCCCATTCGTGGTTTCATCACACAGGCCCGGTCCTCCACACAAGAAATGAGACGTGATAAATAATCTAGTTAAATTCTCCTTTATAAATTTAGCATTTTTTAAATATTGATAGTTTATGAATAATATTTATTTTAGGGCATAAACTATTTTTAATTTCAAAAAAATATCTAATATTTTTAACATGTATTATAATCATTTAGATATTATTTAGTATTTATGAGGAGTTTATCTATCATTAATTCTGACTTAATATTTTATTTTATTGATTTCAATTAACATACATATTTTAATCTCACGAGATGACCCTGAGATGAGTTGGCGGACAAGTTGGAAGGGACGAAAAAAATCTCAAAAATCGGTATTAAGACTGTTTCGGTTCCATCAGGATCGAGATATTTTCGATACTTTTATGAGACTTTGATTTGAAGAAAATAAAATATCAAAATCAAGTATGAATAATTGAAATAAATAATGGTATTTTTATGGGGATTTGAAAAAAGTAAAAGTTATTTCGAAAAATGTGTAGATGTGTTGTAAGATAAGAAAAATATTTGATAAAGTAGATTTTTGTGGGAAAGTAGTTAGGAAAATAATGTGAGATTGCTATTTTACCAAGTTAAATAACTTTATCATGACAAATGAGAATACTTGTAACAAACATGAAAAATGCTGAAAATGAGTTTAAGAATGGTGCTTATGGTAAACTCGAAGAGATGATGGAAGCTAAGTTCCCTTATTCTGAATTGAAGGCATCGCCTCATGTTAAGTCACGAGTAAAGTATCTGAAGTAAAAATATAATGCTCTGCATGACATGTTAAATATAAGTGGGTGGGTTTAAATGGAACGATGAGCAAATGATGTTACAATGCAAGAAAAATACATATGATAATTGGGTCAAGGTGAAATTTTAGTTTTAGATTCTTGGCTTAAAATTTCAATTTCAGATTCTATGTTCAATGTTGCGTGCTAAGTATGTCATCTTTTACCAAATGTAGAATCATAAGGACGCTGGTGGGTTGTATGGTGAACCATTCTCACATTTTATGCATTGACAGAAGTATATGGAAAAGATCATGCAAATGGGGCTAATGTGGTGAGTGCTGATGTTGATGAAGAGGAAGCAAGAATGGAGCAATCTCAACATATGCATTATGATGGTGTTCTGATAGACTGAACAACCCATTCCAACACATGTTGCTTCGTCCGATATCAGTCCTACCCTTGTGAAAACTGGTCGTAAAAAGAAAGCGCTAAAATTGGATGAGATGAGTAGCAGTTTTAAAGTCATGGCGGAATCTATTGCAGCAATTACTCCAAAAATTGTTGAATTGATTGAGGTGCTATCTAATGATAAAGTGGTGGCTGGATTTCAAAGTAGACTTAAGGGTGAACTCATTAACATATAGGGCTTGATGGTATTGGAAATATCTCGTGTCATGAACATTTTGGCAATGAAGTATGAGACTTCTGGAGAGCTCACCATAAATAAATGGCTTCTGTTTTTCCCATGAGAGGATTGCTTATCACATACTTGCAACTGAATATAAAATCTTCTTCCATTTATTTCCATTAATATTTTTTCATACTTAACCTTTGTTCATTAACGTCAAGTGGTTAGTCCAAATGTGAATGCCTCGGAATTGGAGGTTATTCTCCCTTCCAAATTCAAGTTCAAATTTTTTTAGGTGCAATTAATTATGTTAAAATCAGTGAGATAACCTCACTCATGCAGGTAAATTTATGAGAAAATAGTACATGAGTCTCATTGGATAAATGAGGTACATATGTATTGACTTGTGCCAATATATATTTACAATAATAGTTTTCGTGGCATTTAGCAATTCTAGTAGGGTGTGGTTATTTTTTAACAATTTTAAATTTTTTCCATCACTTAAGTTTAACTATTTTTTGTTTTACCCATGAGAGCCTTTTTGGTCCATTAATGTATATATATAAATATAATAAAATTCTAATATGAGCAACTTCATTATTATATTGCACTGCAGTTTACTTTTTTCACAATCCAACTTTCATTTTTCCTTTCGTTAATTATTTTTACGAGAAACAATTTTGATCAAAATCACCAAAAAAGAAGTGTTACAGAACAGTGTTCTTCAAGTAATTTTTCCATCTCGTAGTGTATTTAATAAAGAACAGCTCATTTATATATTTTCGGTTATAATCTACTATCTTAGCTTGTTTTCATTTTTTTTAAATTCAATTAGTGATCGATATCTGAATTTCAATTTTTCAAATTTATGCTAATCCAATATATCTTTGGTGAAGAATATTCATATATTTATGTAATACTTTTTTCATAATTGTTATTGGAAAGAATTTTTAGTCCACGATTGTTTGTTCTTTCTCAAAACGAATCATGATATGTTTGTCACTTTTCTTTTTTACTCAATTGGTTGTGTTATTTGCTTTTTAGAATATTAGCTATTAGCACCTGATATAATTTGATAGCTTATGGATTTATGACAAACAAATATTAAAAAAATCGCTTATGAAAGAAACCATAGATAATATATATAAATTTAAAAATAAAATTAAGTAGAGTGTTATCTGTTAACCATTACTCTTCGAATATTATTATAATAAATATTTTACACTCAAAATAAATAAATGATTGATGTTGGTTGTGAATAAGTGATAAGGGTATACAATCAAGTTGAGAAAATCAAGAGATTTCCATGTCTAAATTTATTTTATAATTAGATTCCTATGTTTATGCTAATCTAATTTGCTGTTTCCATATTTTTTCTTGTAATTAATTTCTTATTTGTATGCTCATGCAATCTTCATATAAGCTACCCATATCTCAACAAGAAGAAAAATTTTGTTACTTCTAAAGTATCAAATAATTAGTAGTACTTCATATCATTTGATGACATGTGTACACATTTTACAAATTTCAAGAATTTATTTATTCTCCCATATCAATGAGAGTTGTCTGCCATAATTCTTCAATTTCTCTCTTCCTAAAATCCTTTACGGTATCAGAGCAAAGGTTTGCTCATTGATTATTTTCAACCTCGTCCTTCAATCTTCAGCAAATCTTTCATCCCTTTAATTCCAATGGCTAATGAGAATATCCAAATCCCCAATGCCCAGGAACTCAATAAACAACTAATCATGATTACTATCCATAACTTCATCAAGCTCACACTCACCAACTATCTTTCTTGGAAAACTTAAATGTAAGTCATTCTCATCGGTTATGCTCCTCGACCCACCATCATTTCCAACAATATTGTCTCTGCTAACCCTACATTCCAAACATGGCTCCATCAAGACAAACTATTATTTAGAGCACTTGTCGACACTCTAAAACCTTATATGAAGCCTGACAAATACTTGCCAAAACCTATGCTTGACCATCTTGTGGCCATATTAAGCAACTCAAAGACCATTTTTAAAACATCACCACAGGCTCTCAGTCCATTACAGACTACATGCAGTCCATTAAAACTCGGGACGATGAACTTGGTACTCTTGGTAAGCCTCTTGGCCATGAAGATCTGATAGGAAAAGTACTTCAAGGCCTTGATGAAAATTATCAATCCATCATTGATGCTGTCAATAGTCATGACTCCACTATCTCTTTTGATGAACTCCATGTTAAACTCATCAACAAAGAACTCTCTCCGCAGCAAGACAAGTCCTTCACCCCTGCCGGCATTTGCTCATCCCACCAATGTTCGCTCCACTCTATGTTCCACTACCAATCAAACTTCTCAGCTCCATGGGTCCACATCCACACCCATTCAAGGAATCATAAGAAGTTCTCCCAGCGACATTCGAGAGAACAGCCCTCCTACTCGTCCATTTATTGGTCGCTGCCAATGGTGTAGTACTCAAGGTCATGTAGTCTTACCCTGTGCTCTTTTATGACAATGTTTTCCACATGTGCAATCTGAACATGATTAAATATCATAGTACGCGTGGCAACATCTGAACTGTAGAAAAGAACAACATGTCGTAGCCATAAGATTAGTTTAGACGATTACGAGAAGGAAATTAGTCAGGACACGTGGAAAGTGAATACAAGAAGCTGAAGGAGCATTGATCAAGGTCATCCAATGGGAAAATTTACTCCAAAATTTGAGGAATATTTGGCTATCCTCAAAGTGAAGCTGGATCTTCCTTAAAATGGGAATATGTCCTAATATCATGCCAAAAATCCTTAGATATGGGAATATACCCCACAATTTTTGTAGCTCCATTATTAAATATATGATTTTAGATTCTGTAAAAAGCCAATAAATAAATGCCAATTGTAGTATTCATTCATTCATACAAAATCAAATACAAACTATGTTACTCCATTGTTCATCGTCTTCATTCTCTCAAGCTTTCTATTATTTTTCATGCAAGGGAGAAAAAATCCTTTACATTTGGGTGCTTCATTGAGAGTTGAGAGAAAGTCTCAAGAAAATAACCTGTCAAAAATTGAACGATGCCTAGAACTAGGTCGAATACTAGCCTCAACGAGGAAAATAGAACCAGGAATGGGGATGATAATGTCTATCAACCCATTCTGCCAATGAAGATGCTCCAAAAGATCATGAATGGGATGGAGAAGAGGAACGCTGAAGCACTTCGAACGGCCTGGGAGACCATGCAAGACCAATTCAATGCTTTTCAACGGGAAGTTGCACAAGCAAGAGTGAGGGTGAGTCAGCAAACTAATCACGAAGAATAGGAGATCCATTCTGAGGAAACCAGACGAGAAACCAGACAAGACTACAACGAGAGCAGTAGGAACGTGCGAGATGAGGACGTTGAAATCCAGTCTAACCTTCACACAAGAGGGATAGAAGGAGAACCACGTCCGTCGAAGGTCATGATCGAAGAGGCAATTGAGGAGATGCTGGAAAGGAAGATGATAGAGCTGAGGAACTTGGGGAGTGCGGGAAAAGCTGACCTCGTGTCACTCATTCATACTCCACTTAGTCCAGAAATCCTAATGGCCTCGGTGCCAAGGAAATTTGTGGCACCAAAGTTCAAGTGCTATGAGGATAAGTCTGATCCTGTGGACCATCGTAGGTGGTTTAAACAAGTCATGGCATTGCATGAGCGTGAAGATGCGTTGATGTGCTGAATCTTTCCCACTAGCCTAGATGGGACGAATCTAAAATGGTATCATTTCATTCCCACTCATTCAATTAATAACTTTATTGTCACGTCTACTGTGTTTTTAGGACAATACTTCATGTTCCCGACGGTGATGGAAGATTTAGAATACCTTTTAACCATTTCTACTAAGAAAAGGGAATCCTTGGACGAATAAACCCATAGGTTTAAGGAAGAAATGACCAAGGTAGCAAATTGTGATGATCGAGTCGCTAGGCTGGCTTTCAGGGGAGAACAAGATCCTAACTCACCGTTCTTCTACAATCTGTCAAAAGTCAAACTTTTGACCATGGCTGAGGCTTTCCAGCGAGCGCATGCCTACATTACGCTGGAAGAGAAAAAGAAAAGCCTGTGGAAACTGGAAGAAAGGAGGAATGATGAGTCCCAGAAAGAAGAATGGAACCGCAGAGCTGATAGAAAATGAACTCAGAAGCCAGAAAAGGATGGTGAACGAGGTGACATTAAACGTGATAGAACTGAGAACTGAGAAGGTATTCAGACGAGGTCCATCATAGGGATAAGGTTTATACTCCATTAACAGTGTCGATAAACCAAGTCCTTGTTATGGTAAAAGATAAACCATAGCTAAAGAGACTATCCCCGCTTATAAAAGAGCCACATTACAAAGATAAGGATAAGTGTTGCTCTTATCACAGAAGCAGCCGGCATTACATGAAAGACTGCTTCCAACTAAAGGATTATGTGTAGAAATTAGTCAAAGAAGGGTATCTTAATCAATATGTAAAAAGGGAGGAACCGAGATGGGAAAAACAGCAAAAACCTACCACTGATATTTGATGAACTAGATCTGAAGCATGACGAGTGCCATAACGACGTCCTAGTCATTTCAATCCAAGTCTGAAACTGCTTATTAAGAAGGGTGTTGATTAATGATGGGAGTGCCGTCAATGTCCTACCCCGATGCACGTTTAAGAAGATGGCCATGGGAAGTCTATAGCTATAAGGGCCCACATAACCGTTGATAGTCTTCAACGGAGCAGTTAGTTACTCGGAGGGAATTGTAGTTCTTCCCGTTAACGCTGAGCCCTACAACTACCTTATAGAATTTGTAGAATTAGACACATCGTCTCCCTATAATGCCATCTTGGGAAGAACCTGGTTACATAAGATGAGAAATGTACCATCAACATTCTACCAAAGACTGAAGTACCCATCTCCAGAAGGGATAAAGACCATCATGGGAGATCAGGCAGCTGCTCGGATCTGTAGAATGACCACATTAGACTCGACGAAAAGAAAAATAAATGGTAAGCAAGTGGATTAGCTAATGGTTGTGATGGAACAATAGAAATCACAGGGAGACGGGCCGGTGGGACGAAGGTGTGAAGCAACTGAGGAAATCAAACCCGTTTGCCTGGATGAAGAAATGAAAAAGATGACCAACATCGGGACCCACCTAAAACATACATAAAAGAGTGGCTGATAGGATTCGTTCAAGAAAACAAGGATAAATTTACAAACATGGGCCGTGAGATGCCAGGTATACTTGAAAACATAATATGTCATAAACTAAATATTGATCCTACTGTCAGGCCAGTAAAGCAACTGAAAAGGAATTTCACGCCAAAATGAAATATGGTCATTAAAGACGAAGTCGACAAGTTGCTAAAAGTGGGCTTCATCAGGGAAGTAGATTACCCAGAGTGGTTTGCAAACGTTGTCATGGTTAAGATGAAGAACGGGAAATGGAGAATCTATGTAGATTTTACAGATGTGCATAAATTCTGGCCCAAAGATGAATATCCGTTGCCGAGAATAGATCAGATGGTTGATGCCACTTTGGGACACGAGCTCCTGAGCTTCATGGATGCCTTCTCTAGATATAATCAGGTCAAAATATTTTAACATGATAAGGAAGAGACGTCTTTCATAATGAACATGGTACTTTTTGTTACAAAGTAATGCCTTTCAGTTTGAAAAATGCAGGTGCTACTTACCAGTGGTTGGTGAATAAAATATTTCGAGAATAGATCGGGAAAACCATGTAGGTCTATGTGAATGATATGCTAGTAAAGAGCTGTAAATGGAAAGATCTCATCAAAGACCTCAATGGAGCTTTCTCAATCCTGAGGGAAAGCTCCATGAAATTGAATCCAGAGAAATGCACATTTGAAGTGGCAGCAGAAAAATTCTTAGGACACTTGGTCACACTACGAGAAATCAAAGTCAACCCTGACCAGGTGAAAGCCAGAATGGATATTAGATCCCCTCGAAACCGTAAAGATATACATGTCTTACCGGGAGATTAGCCGTGCTTGGTTCCTCTCGAGGTCAACTGAAAAATGTGTAGATTCAACAAGTTATAACTTCTGATGAATTATTCAGTCTATTGTTCTTTCCTAATTTATTTTTCCCATAATTGTCACTGTAGCGTAATGTTATTGCTTATTTCGATGGAAAGCGTTGGCATCCGAAGAATTTAATTGAAGTTTTGTTGAGTTGAATTTTGTTCATTATGAACCAAAATGCTTAACAAATTACATCCATGTTATCCACTACATATTTGCCCCCTTAAACCATGGGACTGATGGACTTCTTGGCCATTGAAACCCGTTAATGTCTGGTAGGTATTACTCTGAAATCCATTAGCTAGTTGATTTGTGAGGGAGAAAAAATCCTTTACACAACCAACTTATTGATCCAGCAATTCATCACAATCTCGACCACCGGCTCCTTGGCAAGCTCAATCAAATGTTGCAACCTCCCTTCCCTAACACCATTTGGCTACTTGACAATGGAACCTCACATCATGTCACCACCGACCTATGCAATCTATCTCTCCATAGTCCTTATGATGCATACATGAAATTATGATTGGTGATGGTTTTGGGCTCTTCATATCCCACACTATTCCAACTCTCTTACCACTCCCTTTCACTCCTTTACTTTATCTAATGTTTTATGTGTTCCCACCATTAAGCATAATCTTATTTCTATTTCTCAATTTTGCAAGTCAAAACACTTCCATTGAGTTCTTACCCTATTCCTTCCATGTGAAGGATCTTCGCACAGGGGCAATCCTTTTGCAAGATCAGACTAAGGATGGTGTGTATGAATGGCCACTTTCCATTATTCAGTCACCTTTAATTGCATTCCCAATGTCAAGACCACCTTGTCCGAGTGGCATCATAGGTCATGTGATCCCTCTTTATCAATCTTTAAAAGTATTATGTCTACATTTAATTTAGATGTCTTTTGTCTGTCCAATTTCAATTTTAATTGTCACTACAACAATTATGGTCTTTTATAGGAGTAAGTTATAGGGTTATGTAAAAAGTCCTATAAAAGACCTTGAAAAAAGGGGGGAAATTTTAAATTCATTATAAATGAATTCACATTTTTGACACACTGCCCTACACTTTCCCTTTCTCTTCAATGTCTCTCTCTCAACTACACATTCTCTCTCGAAGCTGCATTCTCGGTGTCATCTCTCTTCGTCGATAATGTCCAAGTCGTTACGTGATTTGAATCTCCCTCCCACACATTGTCTCTCTAAGCTCCCACATATTTAGTTGAGTGTGGAGGTCATAGATTCTACTAATTATGGGTTAGATGGCTATAAAATATAATTATAATTACGGTTCAAATAAATTTTTTTAATGAGAATTTCATTTGAAAAGCAAAGAAAAGATACAAACATCTCCAGAATATGAAACAAATTATCATTTGAAAGGTGGGGGGGGGGGGTAAGTTGGGCGAGGTAATATGGAAGGAAGAGAAAATGAGGAGGAAGTTTTTTAGCTGACATGGGATGAATTGGTCTATGCACGTATCATGTGTATGGGAGAAAAATCACTCGACCTAAACCCCACTCAAAAATATTCCCGAGCAAGACCTAATACTCCCATTTCCTGAGTAACACATTAAGTCCAAACTGAGGACTCCTCTGTGTCACTTGATGACCGAGGCACCCTCTACGACCAGATCGATGGACACGACCTCACCTATACTTATACTACTAAGGTAATATAGATGACCGATGTAATCTAATACCTAGGGTCATGGCTACTCGAGATAGCCGTTATCATTTTTCCGTCAAGATAAGATATAATAGTCGGCCATATAAAGAAATGATAGATATACATTAAATCTATCAAGCAATCTCAAGGGTTGTTAAAGATGATAAGATGATAACTAAAATATCCTTATCATAGAATATTCCCTATGAATATCTCCATTTCTTATCAGAATAAAGAGGAAGAGACATTGAATCTGGATGTTTGACTGATAAAGAAGATCATTATAAATATATGACGATCTCTGTTAAACGGTAAGCAATTCTTCACAATACTATTTTTTCCCTAAAATACTCTACTGACTTGATAGTTGGAGTGCATTAGGTACGACACCCCCACGGTGCCCTGCCTACTGCGTTCACGATCTTTCTTGATTTTTGCAGACCCTTGGATGAATCATCGAGCGACACACGGCGGATCCCTCGATCGTTGATGCCGAAATATTTTCACATCAACAGTTTGTCGTCTGTGGGAACATAGATCTCCCATTTTTCAAAATTGATAAAAAAAATTTACCGCCAAGATCGTCCCAACAACGGTTCAACGATCCATGTATCTGACAAAAAAGAATGAGGAAGATGATGGAGAATGTTTTGGATGGGTGGAAAAATATGTTTCGTCCAGTAACAAAGTTGATCAACGCAACAGAAAATTTTTGTGACCAGTACAAAAAAAGGGATGAATTTCACGATTGGTGAAGCTTACGACAACCGTGAGGAACTGTCGGGAGCTCGGGCTGCCATAGATCAGATCAAGGGCTGGCAGCACACCCACGACGACTTGAACCTTCCCATTCTAAGAATCGCCGTTGGATTCGACGGATAAGTCACAAGAACTCTCCTCCATTACCGAAAAATAGACACTCAAATCTACTAAAAATGACAAGTTTTCAGACCCCAAAACATCCATAAATAGATACTGAAATCCAGGTCTATGCACGTACAATGCCAGCTGCCGGGTTGACCTACCCAATTCATTACCCGATCCATACCTACAGCCCACTCTAGATGTCTAAGAAAGGAAGGAGCCCAAGTAAGGGCTCACTTCAGAAGCCCAAGGAAGCACCAGGGGAGGCCCACGCGAGGAGCAAGTCCTGGAATCTAGCTTCCCAATTAGAACCGAGGGTGCGACCCAAGATCCATGTCCGTGACCTGGATTCTAAGGCTACCCACGCCATCCTCTTGGCCTGTTGACTGGGTCAAACCCTTACTTCCTCATAAGCCTTACTTCCACTCTAAGGGCCTAACCCAATGCTCTTCATTAGCCATATTTAGCAGATTTAAGTCCAAAAAATTTTCATCAAAGACATAAAAATGGCGCAGCAAATATGCAAAAATTACAAACTGAAGGGAAGATTTATTTACACACAATAATTATTATTTATTTTATTATTAAGTAATTAATTTGCTTATTATTTATTTTAGTGTGATTAAATTATAAAATTCTCTTTAATCGATTTACACTATTTAATGTGCTCTTAATATCAGGAGAATAATGCAATTATTTGCATCAAAATTATTAAATATCTCATACATGAGTGAGCTTCAAGATCGGGACGTAGACCACGAAACTCATATCTATATTACCTTGGATTTTTACATTCTCTCAAAATAGAAAGTCATATCGATGATCTCCATTAAATTTTTTAGAAGAATAATACAATTATTTACATCAATATTATTTAATATCTCGGGCATGAGCGAGACTCAGGATCGGGAAGTGGACCACATGGCTCGATTCTAGATTATCCTGAATTTTCTATATTATCTTAAAATCAAGAGTCACATCGGTCTCAATTGAAATTTTGAGGTATGCAATTTATTTTTCATGCTCACTTTTATTATTCTTTTAAAGAATAATTTTTACGGCACTTTAATTCAGTATGATATTAAGCATGAGCCCATTAGAAAGCAACGAGATCCTAGGACATAATATAAAGTCCTAAAATCTTTAAATTATATCGCCATGATATCTCAGCACGAGTTTTATGAATTGCTTGGGCCCGGTCGATATGGGATAGGAAACTAGAAATAATATGTCGTGTAAATCTCCTGGGAATTTATAAGTACAATTAAAACATAAAAAATGCTTTCACAAGACAGCAAACATAATTGTCAAGACCCGAAAGGTCACAAATTATGCAAATGCCCCCGTGTGATATTAAGCAATACTCGAGAGGTCACAAATTATACAAATGCTCACACGAGACAATAAGCATAATTATCGAGACCTTAGAGCTCCACTACCCAGACTGCTTGGCCAACACGATAAATGAAAAGATAAAGAACGGAAAGTGGAAGTCCTGTATAAGCTTCCATGAAACATGCCCAAAGGACAACTTTCCCATTCAAAATCGATTGATGGATGCTACAACGGGGCACAAGATGGTTAGTCTCATGGATGCCTTCTCCAAGTATAATCAGACACTCATGCATCCATCATACCCAAAGAAGATGACCTTTGTGACTGAGAAAAAGACTTACTACTACAAAGTAATGTCACTCAAACTAAAGAACGCATGAACCGTCTATCAGAGTTTAGTCAACAAAATGTTCCAAGAGAACATGCGAAAGATGTTGGAAGCATTCAGAGAGTTCGTCTTAAGATACGAACCTCAGACCATAGTCAAGGCTCAAGCACTCGCTGACTTTATGGTAGGGACGATGCCACCCCGAGAGAAAGAGGACTCAAGCCATACATGATATGTCACATAAGAGGACACAATGGTTAGAGGCGCAGGGAAAGAACCTTCAGACATGGAATGCGATCTGAACGTAGACGGCTCTCTAAATGCATGCGGAAGCAAAGCCAGATTGATACTCAAAACATTATAAAAGACCCTATATAGGAAAAAATGACCACGAAAGTATCTTGTGGCACCCGAGCACACGAGATGCTCAGGCGAAAAACCTCAATCAAGGCGACGGCCTAACTCGGCCTTAGGCCTTTCGATCACTAAAGATGATCCGAAGAAAGACACTATATAGGGCACCCTCCACGACCATATCGATGGACACAACCCTACCTATACTTGTACTACCAAGGTCACACGGATGAACGAGGTAATATCATACTTAGGATCGTGGCTACTCGAGATAGCCGATATAATTTTCCCGTCACGATAAGATATAATAATCAGTCATACAAGGAAAAAATAGATACATATCAAATCTATCAGGCAATCTCAAGGGTTCCTAAAGAGGATAAGATGATAGCCAAAATATTCTTACTAGAGAATATTCGCCATGAATATTTTCATTCATTATCAGAATAAGGTGAACGATACATTGAATCATGACGTTTGACTGATACATAAGATCATTATAAATATATAATGATCCATATTAAACGGTAAGCAATTCTCCACAATACTATTCCTGGCTACTACTTCCACGGACTTTCTTGACTTTTGTAGACCCTTGGATGAATTAACGAGCGACACGCGGCGGACCTCCCTCAATCGTTGATGCCAGAATATTTTTGGCATCAACATCAGCCATTCTGTTAAGCCATTCTAATCGATAGTGATTGAATGGCGAAACTGACACATTTTTTAAAGTTGGAGGGAGAATTGAGATTTTTAAAACTACAATGATTAAACTAAAACTAAAATGATACTACGAGAAAACTAAACAAGTAATTTACCCTAAATATTTTCGTATTGTCAAATGCTCCAAAAATGTATGGACACCAAATTAATAACTATAGCCACTTCGAGATACCATAGCAAATGTGTTGTGATTGACATAGTATTTATTTGTACAGATAACCACAAAAAGATATGTCATCTGTCATCATTACAATGTATAGGTGAGCTAAAAATATTTCAGGTTGTGACTTTGTCTTCCATGTTGCCACTCCTGTCAACTTTGCTTCACAAGATCAGAGGTACATAATTTAGGGATACTTTCAATCATTTTATTATATAACCTAAGCCTAACAATGATAGATCATGTTCAGCTAAAATCGAGCATTTCATTATTTTAGAATCGTCTAGATCAACTCAGAATAAAAAAGATATTGTTAATGGATGTTATCCCACATCGACTGTGAGTGAGGATCTGTTTGTGCTTATATATCTGTTGGGCCTCTCCACCTAATACTAATTGAGTTTAAGTTGGAATCTGACACGTATACTTTATTTAAAAGGTCTCAAACTTCGGTGAGCTAATTTACACTATTACATATTATTTAATATTTAGTGGATTCTCTCATTAAAATTAGTTGTTATGTTTTAACCATAATGGAGCTCTGTTTCTTCCTATTTTGATTAAAGAATGAAATGTTCAAGCTGGAAATTCAAGGATTTTTAAATGTTCTGAAAGCAAGTGCAAAAGCAAAGACAATTAAACGGGTCATTTTGACATTATCAATAGCTTCCGTCTCCATTAATAAGATCAACGAGGCAACCAATTTGGTGATTAATGAAGAGAACTGGTCTGATGTTGATTTCTTTAGTACTAAAAAGCCACCTACTTGGGTATTAACAACTGCCAATTCTTTATAAACTTCTCTATTTTGTTTGTGTCACATTATATCTTAAAAAATTAGAATAAGATTATGCAAATTGTAGGGATACCCTATCTCCAAGACCCTTGCTGAGAAAGCATCATGGAGATTTGCAAAGGAAAATGGATTGATCTAATCACAGTAGTCGCTTCTCTAATGGCTGGTCCTTCACTAACTCCATACATCCTCACCAATCTAAATTTAGCCATGTCTTTGATTACAAGTCTAAAACCATACAATAATATATTCTAACTTCTTTGCAATATTTACCTAAATAGTCACAATGTTGATTTCTATGGGACATTTATTGAATATTTTTTTAGGGGAAGATTTTTTTAACTAGCTTTAAAGATATGTAAATATTGTCGGGTTCAATATCTATCACACACATGGAAGATGTATGTCGAGCTCATTTATTTTTAGCCGAGAAGGAATCTGCGTTTGGTAGGTACATATGTTGTGCTACCGATACAATTGTGCTTGAGCTAGTGAAATTCCTTGACCGAAAATACCGTCGTTATAAAGTCATTACCTAGTAAACCCAGCTCACTTTTTTTAACGCTAGTACTATCATTTTTTATTAGGAATAAAATAAATGATGGTTGTCTTATTTGGCTTCTTATTTTTGGCTTGGCAATTGAAGCTTTGGAAATTTCCCTTCTGAAGCTAAGTTGATAATATCTTCAGATAAGCTTAAGAAGGAAGGGTTCAGTTTTAAGTACGACATTGAAGAAATATATGGCCAAAGTATTGAGTACTTCAAGGATAAAGGACTTCTGGAGAGCTCACCCTAACTAAACGGCTTCTGTTTTTCTCATGAGAGGATTACTTATTACATACTTGCAACTGAATATAAAATCTTCTTTCACTTATTTCCATGAATATTTTTTTTATAATTAACGTTTGTTCATTAACCTCAAGTGGTTAGTCCAAATGTGAATGCCTCAGAATTGGGGGTTATTCTCCCTTCCATATTCAAGTTCAAATTTTCTTAGGTGCAATTAATTATGCTAAAATCAGTGAGTTAACTTCACTCGTGCAGGTAAGTTTATGAGAAAACAGTACATGAGTCTCATTGGATATATGAGGTACATATGAATTGACTTGTGCCAATATATATTTACAATAATAGTTTTTGTGGCATTTAACCATTCTAGTACGGTGTGGTTAATTTTTAAACATTTTTAATTTTTTTCCACCATTTGAGTTTAACTATTTTTTGTTTTACCCATAAGAACCTTTTGGGTCCATTAATGTGTATGTATAAATATATAATAAAATTCTAATTTGAGCAACTTCATTACTAATTATTGCACCAGTTTACTTTAATCCAATTTTGATTTTCCCTTCCTTATTCATTTTTAACAAAAAAATTTTTTGATTAAAACCACCTAAAAAGTAGTGTTGCAGAACAATTTTGTTCAAGTAGTTTTTCCGTCTCATAGTGTATTTAATAAAGAATAACTCATTTATATATTTTCGGTTATAATCTACTATTTTTAGCGTGTTTTCATTTTTTTAACTTCAATTAGTGAACTGTATCTGAATTTAAATTTTAAAATCTACTCTAATCCAATATATATTTTGTGAAGAATATTCATGTATTTATGTAATACTTGTTTCGTAATTATTATTGGAAAGAATTTTTAGTCCACAATTGTTTGTTCTTCCTCGAAACGAATTATGATATGTTTGCCACTTTTCTTTTAACTCAATTGGTTATGCGTTATTTACTTTTTGGAATATTAATTATAAGCACTTGATATACTTTGATAGCTTATGGATGTATGAAAAACAAATATTAGAAAAATTGTTTATGAAAGAAACCATATATAATATATATAATTTTAAAATTAAATTTTAGTAGAGTGTTATAAGTTAACCGTTATTCTTCGGATATTACTATAATAAATATTCTACACTATAAATAAATAAATGATTGATATTGGTTGTTAATAAGTGATAAGGATATACAATCATGTTGAGATAGTCAAGGGAGAAAATCAAGAGATTTCCATGTCTCAATTTATTTTGTAAATAGCTTCCTATGTTTATGCTCATGTAATTTGTTGTTTCCTTTTTTTTCTTTGTAATTAATTTCCTATTTATATGCTCATGTAATCTACATATAAGCTACCCATATCTTATCAAGGAGAAAATTGCTGATACTCCTGAAGTATCGAATATGCAGTACTACTTCATATTATTTGATGACACGTGTATACGTTTTATAAATTTTAAGAATTTATTTATTCTCCCATATCAATGAGAGTTGTCTGCCATAATTCTTCAATTTCTCTCTTCCTAAAATCCTTTATTGTATCAGAGCAAGAGTTTTCTCCTTGAGTTTTTTTCAACCATGTCCTTCAAACTTCAACAAGCCTTTCATCCTCCTTAATTCCAATGGCTATTGAGAATATCCAAATCCCCAATGACCGGGAACCTAATAAACCATTAATCATGATTACAATCCATAACTCCATAAAGCTCACACCCATCAACTATCTTTCTTGGAAATCTCAAATGGAAGCCATTCTCATCGGCTATGATCTATAAAAATTCATTGATGGGTCCTCACCCTACTCTTTTATTCACCATCGCCTCCAACAATATTGTCTTTGCTAACCCTAAATTTCAAACACAGATACCTCAAGACAAACTATTATTTAGAGCACTTGTCGGCACTCTTTCACACACTCTAGTTCCTCTCATCACCCAATCTAAAACCTCATTTGAAGCCTGGCAAATACTTGCGAACTCCTTTGCTCGACCATCTTGTGGATATATTAAGCAACTCAAAGACCATTTTAAAAACATCACTACAGGCTCTCAGTCCATTACATACTACATCCAGTCCATTAAAACTTGGGCCGATGAACTTACTGCTCTTGGTAAGCCTCTTGACCATGATGATCTGATTGGAAAAGTACTTCAAGGCTTTGATGAAAATTATTAGTCAATCATTGATGCTGTCAACAGTCGTGACTCCACCATCTCTTTTGATGAACTCCATGAAAAATTCATCAACAAAGAACTCTCTCCGCACAAGACAAGTCCCTCACCCTACCATGGTCCACTGCCAACTGAACTTCTCGGCTCCCTGGGTCCATATCCACACCCATTTAAGGAATCATAAGAAGTTCTCCCTATGACATTCGACACAACCGCCCTCCTGCTTGTCCATTCCTTGGTCACTGCCAATGGTGTAGTACTCAAGGTCATGTAGTCATACGCTGTCCTCTTTTATGACAACGGTTTTCACATGTGCAACCTGAACAAGATTAAATATCACAGTACATGTGGTAAAATCTAAACTGTAGAAAAGAATAACATGCCATAGCCATAAGATCAGTTTAGACGATTGCGAAAAGGAAATTAAACAGGACACGTGGCAAGGAAATACAATAAGCCAGATGAGCATTAACCAAGGTCATCCAACAGGCGGATTTACTCCAATATATTTATTGGAATATACCCCCACAATTTTCGCAGTAACTCCATTATTAAAGATGTGATATTGGATTCCGTAAAAGGCCAATAAATAAAGGCCAATTGCGGCATTCATTCATTCATAGAAAATCAAATACAAACTACGTTATTCCATTGTTCATCATCTTCATTCTCTCAATATTTCTATTATTTTTCGTGTGAGGAAGAAAAAATCCTTACATTTTGGTGCTTCATTGAGAGCTGAGAGAAAGTCTTAAGAAAATAACCTCTTAAAACTTGAACGATGCCTAGAACTAGGTCAAATACTACCCTCAACGAGGAAAATGGAACTGAGAATGTATATCAACCCATTTCACCGATGAAGATGCTCCAAACGATCATGAACGGAATGCAGGAGATGGAGCAGAGGAACGCTGAAGCACTACGCATGGTGTGGCATACCATGCAAAACCAATTCAATGCTTTACAATGGGAATTTGCGCAGGCAAGAGCAGATGTGTGTCAACAAACTAATCATGAAGAACAGAGATCCATTCAGAGGAAATCGGGTGAGAAACCAGACGAGACTACAATGAGAATAGTAGGAACGTGTGAGATGAGGATGAAAAAATCCAGTCTCAACTTCACACAAGAGGGACAGAAGGTCATGACCGAAGAGGCAATGGAGGAGATGATGGAAAGGAAGATGATGGAGTTGAGGAACTTGGGGAGTGCGGGAAAGGCTGACCTCGAATCACTCATTCGTACTCCACTTAGTCCGAACCTTTGACCATGGCTAAGACGTTCCGACAGGTGCAAGCCTACATTACGCTTGAAGAGAAAAAGAAAAGCCTATTGAAACTGGTGGGAATGAGGAATGATGAGTCTCGGAAAGAAGTATAGAACCATATAACTGATAAAAATGGACTCAGAAGACAAAAAAAGGATGACGAACAAGGTAACATTAAATGAGATAGAACTAAGAACTGGAGAAGGTATTCAGACGAGGCCCATTCAAGGGACAAGGTTTATACTCCATTAACAGTGTCGATAAACCAAGTCCTCGATATGATAAAAGATAAACCATGACTAAAGAGACCAGCCCCTCTTACAAAGGAGCCGCATTACAAAGATAAGGATAACTACTGCTCGTATCATAGAAGCAACGAGCATTACATGAAAGTCTACTTCCAACTAAAGGATTATGTGGAGAAATTAGTCAAAGAAGGGTATCTTAATCAATATGTCAAAAGGGAGGAACCGAAATGGGAAAAAGAAAAGGAGACTCGAGATGAAGAGAAACAGGACAACGGGAAACAACCACTTTGGATCGTTGACACCATCATTGCATTAACCTAGCCGGAGGGAACCACTTGGAAGGAAAGGAAAATGTACTACAAGAAACCAATGTTGGAAGAAAATTGGGAGGGGAAACATGTCGAATGACGGTGAAAACCTACCACTGATATTTGATGACCTGGATCTGAAGCATGACGAGCGCTATAATGACGCTCTAGTCATTTCAATCCAAGTCTTAAACTGCTTATTAAAAAGGGTGTTGATTGATGACTGGGGTGTCGTCAATGTCCTACCCTGATGCACGCTTAAGAAGATGGCCATTGGAAATCTGCAGCTGCAAAGGATCCCACAACCGTTGATAGGCTTCAACGGAGCATTTAGTTACTCAGAGGGAATTGTAGTTCTTCCCGTTAACCCTGAACCTCACAATTACCTCACAGAATTTGTAGTATTGGAAATGTCATCTCCCTATGACGCCATCTTGGGAAGAACTTGGTTACATAAGATGAGAGTTGTACCATCAACATTTTACCAAGTACTGAAGTACTCGTCTCTAGAAGGGATAAAGACCATCATGAGAGGTCAGCCAGTTGCCCATATCTGTGCAATGATCACATGAGACTCGGGGAAAAGAAAAACAAATGGTAAGCAAGTGGAGGAGCTAATGGTTGTTATGGAATAATAGCAATCATATGGAGACGAGCATGTGGGCCAAAGGTATAAGGCAACTGAAGAAACCGAACCCGTTTGCCTAGAAGAAGAAACGCAGAAGATGACCAACATTGGGACCTACCTAGAACATACAGAAAAAGAGCGGTTGATAGAATTACTTCGACAAAACAAGGATATCTTTGCAAACACGGCCCAAGAGATGCCAGGTTTACCTAAAAATATAATCTATCATAAACTAAATACTGATCCTTTTGTCAGGCTAGTAAAGCAACTGAAAAGGAGTTTTGCGCCATAACGGAATATGGCCTTTAAATAAGAAGTCGACAAGTTGCTAAAAGCAGGCTTCATCAGGGAAGTAGATTACCCAGAATTGCTTGCGAACGTTGTTATAACTAAGATGAAGAATGGAAAATGGAGAATCTACCTAGATTTTACAGATCTGAATAAAGCTTGCCCTAAAGAAAAATGTCTTGTAGTGGTAGACGATTGCGGTGACTGCAGTGGCAGTTTGCGGATGGCTGGCGGTGACAAACGTGGTGATAAAGAAGTGGTAGACGATTGCGAGGACGAAGGATCACATCTCAACCTATCTTGAAGAATTTAAATTCTGAAGCTCAAAATAAGATAGAATTAGGGCTTGGAAGACTAGGTTATCTCTTAAGATATTTTTTATATTATCTTATATGCCCTACTATTTTGATTATTATGTTTTTTCCTAGCAAGCTTAGATAATTTTAGTTTATGCACATCACTTTTAGATAACGCTAGTCAACTGTACGTGCGTTGCACGTGTTGAAAAAATTAACAATAAATAATATCTACAAAAATATGAATAGGACTATACATAAACGTGTTTGATCACCTTCTGACTTGTTATGTCAAATACTAAGAATTAAATATGTTAAATGTTGATGATATTTTTTGTTAAATGTCTTGTGTTGCTATAAATATTTTATAAATTTTTAATTAATATTTTCAGTTTGGCATGTTCTAAGATATTGTAATTTGGTTGTTGATTGAATTGTGAAATTGGCTTCTACTTCGGTTCCTTGCTGTATTTGATTCAATGTGATTTCTCCTGGTGTTTTAATTTGCTGTTTATATTGACACTTGTTAATTAGTTTTTTTGTTGCTAATTTGTTGATGGATTTTATTCCCTCAAAAAGCTAAAAAAATTGAACTATTAATTTTAGTATTAAATTAATCACTTATACGATTCTTTGATGTAATTTGATCTATTTAAACCAATTTATCTCTGAATTTTTTACAACTCATATATTTTTAATAATTGAAATAGTAAATGTGATTTTGGTAGATAGAATATCAGGAGACATATCAATTCAGAATTTTATATAATAGTGAGAGCATGTGTCAAAAAATGTTTTCATTTTTTAGTCCCATTTATATATACCATAGACTTGAAAAAGTTAAAAAAAATTGAAATACTAATTTCAATATCAAATTATTCATTTATCCAATTCTTTAACAAAATTTGATCTATTTAAACTAATATGTCTTTTAATTTTTCACAACTAATATATTATAATTAATTGACACGACAAATGTGATTTTAGTAGAGAGAATACCAAAATACTTATCAATTTGGAATTTCATATAATAGTAAGGGCAATTTATTTCCAAAAATATTTCTTCCCCCTCAGCTTCATTTAGAAGTAGTAGTGATGTGGCTTTAGGATTCTAAAAAGTAACTGATTAACCATAATCAATTAGAGGTATAAAATGACTAATCCTTGAAGCATGTCATTAAGTTAATTAATTAGGCTAACTAAGAGTGAAACATTTTAATTATAATAATCTTATTAGATATGCAATTAATTTAATTGCAAGATTATTATAATTTAGAGAAATTGGTAATTAACCTAAAATTACTAAATGAGCATGCTTAACTAATTGAAGTAGGTTACTAAATAGTAGGTAATTACCTAATGACACTTAGTAACTAACGGTAATAAAAGCCCACGTCTTAAAAATCAAGTGGGATTCTTGATAGAAATCCACAATCTCTACCATTGTATCATAGTAAGATGCTAAAATAACTCGTCTGCAATCTTGGAAGCTCTCTAAAGGTGGTATTCAAAGCATTAGATATTTTTTTGCAAAGGGAAAATACTCATAAATAAAAGAGGAAACATCAGCTCCCGATCCATGAAGTCTAAAGACTCTGAGAAAGGGTTACAAATAATAGTAGGTTCCATACTAAAACATCTCTCTCTAGCACAAGTATGGGCAATAGCATTCCTATCTCTAGGACGATAACAAAAATCTATCGAAACAAACTCAACAGCCAAAAAATGAATATAAAAAACTATGGGAACGATATCTAGATTAGTAAACTGCTTGTTGTTGATGACTAATCTCTGGTATGTTGCTCCTACATTTTTCAGACCGAAAGGCATTACAGTATATCTAGAATAAGCATGAAACATTTTCACCTGGTTATATCTAGAATAAGCATCCATGAAACTTAAGAGCTCATACCTAGACGTAGCATCCACCATTTGATCGATCCTCGACAATGGGTAGTTATCCTTTGGAGAAGCTCTATTTAGATCTGTAAAGTCCACGAAAATTCTCCATTTCCCATTCTTTTTCTTCACCACTACGACATTTTCCAACCACTCTGAGTAACTGGCTTCCTTGATGAACTTTGCTTCGAGCAACTCCTCCATTTCTTGTTTTATTGCAGCCTTCCTCTCAGGAGCGAAAGACCATTTTTTCTATTTAACAGATTTAACAAATGGATCAACATTTAGTTTATAGCAAATTATTGATTCATCAATACTTGGCATTTCAACGGCACTAGTGGCGAAAATGTCCACGTTCTTTCTAAGAAATTGGATGAGTTCTCTTTCTCTGTTTCAGATAGTCCTGCACCTATTGTGGTTGTTTTTCCTTCTGCCTAGATCTACAGATTCAGTCTTGCTTTTGACTTCATATCTCTGGTTGCTCTTGCTATTGGTAAGATTTTTCTTCCCCGCTCTTAAGAACAGAGAGATTGTTTATTTTTTATGGAGTCAAGTGCCGACACCGTGCAGCATCTAGCAAATGCTTGATCCCTAAATATGGTCCACACTCCTTCTGGTAATGGATACTTCAATATTTGATAGTATGTTGATGGAACAGCTTTCATCTTATGAATCCCAATTCTTGCAAGGATCGCATTATAGGGTGATCATGCCTTAATGACCACAAAATCAGTGATGTGGTTGAATGAGTCAGCCCGTACCAGGAGTGATTAAATTCCTTAAGAGTATGTTACTGCTCCGTTGAACCCTATGAGTGGTTGCCTCGGGCTATGCAACTTAGGGGTATCTATTGCCAACATCTCAAGCGTTTAGCGGTGGACTATATTCATAGCACTTCCATCATCGATTAGTACTCTCCGCAATAAACAATTGCCAATTTGGATGGTTATCACAAGAGAATCATTGTGCTCACCATGTGGGTCATATTCCTCATCAAAGATAATCGGCACACTATCAACTGCTATTTTTCGGTCATCCTTCACTTCGAGGGTGGACTTCTTGCAGTAGATTTTTTGTCCATTCCTAGTCATTACTTCTGATTCTATCATGGCGATAACAATGTCCACTATTCTTAATGTTTCTTTATCCCTAGGGCGCTGCTGTCTCTCATCCCTTTTTGGTTAGTCTCGTCTTAAAATGTTCTCGTCCAAATGTCCCTGTTGGACGAGCTTCTCAACGTAATCCTTTTGTTGGTAGCAGTCTCGAGTTTCATGATCGACATTACGATGGAAGTGGCAATATTTATCTTTATCTCTCGGATCCATCTCCTTTGTAATGGGATGAGGGCGTTTCAACTAAGGTTCATCCTTGATGACTTCAAGGATCTGATTTACTGTGATAGTCAGTGGGTGTATATCTTATCCGTGGGGTGGATTCCTCCAACGAGCCTTAGCCGTTTCCCGAAGTCACCTTGCTTCTCATCTTCCTTCTTCTCAGAATTTTCTAATCCACGCTTACCCGTTCTCGTGCTACTGTCATCCTTGCGTCGTATAGGGTTCCGCTGCTCAATCAACTTTTGAATGCTTTTCTTTTTTTTTCCTCAAGAGCTATGTACGTTTGTTCCCTGAAGAACATTTCTGCCATGGTGAGGGGCTTATTTTTTGACAGATCTTTAAGTAATTAGGTGTTGATGTCTACGCCGCGTCTGTGCCAGTCTGGCCACACGATCATCATAATTTTCCACCTTGACTATCTCATCTTTAGAACGATGCGTATACACTCGCATTAATTCTCCTTTCTTAATCGTAATCATCATGAGATACTCTGAGTCCTCCATCATCATTCGGTAGGTAGAGTACTGCTCTAGAAAAATAGAAGATATTCTAGTAAAATTATTAATCGAACAACAAGGTAAAGAATGGTACCCGTCTAGACTAGCTGGGAACATTCGGCACATCAGTTCATCCTCATGCTGATAGAGTGCCATCACTTGCTTAAAGCGGTGCAGGTGGTCAACATGATTTGATTTCCCTTCATAACATTTAAACTTGGGGGCCACAAACATCTTGGGTATCGGAGCAGATAAAATCTTTGGGCATAGGGGGAGCGAGTTAAAGTTTCCAAGTCTACTACTCCGCTTACTCCTAGCTTCCTTATCTCTAACATCTTCCGTTCCAACATCTTTTCTACTGCCTATTCCGTGACTGGTGGAACGAACCGGTTCTTATCAGTGATCCATTTCCCTTTGTCACGTGAAGTGGCCTTAGAGTTTCTGTGATTTCTAGCTACTGGTTTCGCTTGATGCCCGCATGTTACCTTTGCTCTTGGTTCTGATTTTTTGCTTCGCGCTCCCTCGCTACGGTATTCTGGCTGACTTCCATTCTCATTTTTGCGATCTCCCGCTACAGTGTTGCAATCTTCTCTTGCACGGTTTGCCACAAGTTTTATAGTGCCTCACTGTTAGGGATTTCCATTCCTTACATCCCATTCAGAATGGATTGAATCATGTGATGTACTTCCGTTGGCTGCGCGGGCTGATCCGGGGGGTTAGCAGCGGAATTGGGATCATTTCCAATTTCCCTGGCAGCGTGTGATCTAGTACGAGGCATTTTCAATTATCTTATTGAGTAAAAAATCTTAGAGTCTCAATGAAAGCACCAAAATGTAAAGGAAAATTTCCTCACACTAAAAAAGAACAAGAATATTAAAGAGAGAGAGAGAGAGAGAGAGAGAGAGAGAGTTCTCAAGAAAGAAGTATTGAATTACTAATTACTTTCATTTTCCTCGAGTGTGAAAGTAATAGAGAAAATCATAACCTATTATAACCAAATAACATCTCTATCTATTCCCATTAATCCAGAGTATTCTTTATGCAAATATGCCCCAATTTATGAATCTTTCCAATTAAAATGTGTAAATTTTTACTCATACATCAAACTCACACTATTATCACCGAAAAAACCAGAATACTAAGAAAACCTTTGGAGACCTAATAAATGCTTAAAATTGTCATATGGAGAAAGATGTGAGGAGGCTAACCTGATAATGAGAATGAATGGTACCTGACATAGAGGTAGCAATATACGACAGCATTCCACAAGATCTAATTTTGTAGTAAAGATGCTTAAAGTAGTCGCATAAAGAACTTCTATAAAATGAACAAGAGTATCTCGTAGCTGCGATGGGAAAAAGAAGAAAAAAGTAAAGGACAAAAGATGAAGAATTAATTGAGAATCAAATGTAGGTTATCTACTTCATATGTGTTAAAGATTAATACAATCCAATTACTTACTTGGAGAAAAGTCCTATAGTAACAGAAGAAAATAACAAGGAAGTAGGAAAAGAACTTTAAAATTAAGTTTATAATTAGGGTTTCTGCAACCCCCTGTTCAAGGAAGGGTGTCCTCAAGCCGTTCCCTAACATTCTATTACATCAGCAAAAGAGAAAAAAAGAAAGAAAGTTCATAAGTAGGCAAACAAATGGAATCAACTCCAACATAAGATAGTACACAGACAGAATGACCAAATAAGCAGTAAGCTCTCTCTTCCAGTAACCATCCATCACCAACATAAAAGGTTACCAACATAGGATAGTACACAGACAGAATGACCAAAATAAGCACATTACGCTACAGTGACAATTCTGGGAAAAATAAATTATGAAAGAACAACATACCGAATAATTCATCAGAAGTTATAACTTGTTGAATCTACACATTTTCTCATGTTCATAAGTACGGCTCACTAATTTAGCATCAACACTATAAAAAGAGGCAAACAAACTAAATTTCATATTCCGGATGTTTTCGACTACCTTTTATCCTTTGAGTTCATTAAAACCAGAAGCATAGAACCAGGCTAGATAGCAAATATAATTCTAGTTACTTACCATACACACCTGTCTAAACATACATATGATTGAACAAAATTAAAATTTCCTTTCTTTTGCACCAACAAGAGAGAGAGAGAGGGAGAGGGATAGGGGGAGAGAGAGATACAGAGAGAGATTAACAATTACGGCAATGACCAAACTGTTCTAGAGGTCACATCAACCTATTCTTCATCCAGACAGTTACTAGATGGCCATTCTTTAGTTAAGGCAAGAAAACACGGAGTTACTTCAAGCTGTTGCCAAAATTTTCTAATATGAGACCTTGTCATACTTATTTGTGCACTAAGTGAAGTACATTTGGTGAAGATAGTTGAACCAGATACATGGCTCTCCTAAAAAAAATTTCACCTATATGGGATGCAATCTTTCATATAATGATGAATTAATAAATGATTAAAAACTAAGTAAACTAAGAAAAATTAAGCTGAAGAAATTGAGTTTTTTCATTATGTCAGTCAAAAACTCAAAAAACCTTCAGTTGTCAAAATTTGACTTACATCATCAAATGCTTGCAAATTTAGCCAAACATTGGTTCCGCTCATAAGTGATACTTGACGCTTTGATGTGTGTCCACCAAAGATAGCAAAAACTTTTTGAATGCTTTTGCGGCTAGAAAATGCATCACAAAGCTTTGATGAACTTGACATAATAGTTAAGAGAAACACAGAGAGAGAGAGAGAGAGGAGCTTAGGGCTGGGTCATTCGGGAAAGATAGTTGAGACAGATAGAGATAGAGAGATGATTTACCATAGAGAGTAGATCAAAATCGAGCTTAGGAGAGACCTGGCAAAAAGAGAGATACAGAATGACATCGTCGAGGCAGCTTGGAGCTTAGATCCACACCGAGAGCGCAGCTTCAAGAGAGACCACAACGAGAGTAGCTTCGAGCTTAGAGAGACAATGTGTAGGAGAGAGATCCACCATCGTGAAACGGCCAGGACATTATCGACGAAGAGAGACGACACCGAGAGCGCAGCTTCAAGAGAGAATGTGTAGCTGAGAGAGAAACATTGAAGAGAAGGGAAAGTGTAGGGCAATGTGTCAAAAATGTGAATTCATTTAGAATGACTCTAACTTGCATTTCATATTTATTTAGAATTAACTTTGGGGGAGTGAAATGTAAAATTCCCCCCGTTTTTAAATATTTTATAGGACTTTTAACATAACCCTATAACTTAGTTCCATAAAAGATCATAATTGTTGTAGTGAATTAAAATTGAAATTGGACAAACAAAAGGCATCTAAATTAAACGAAGTCATAATATTTTTGAAGATTGACAAAGAAGGATGACCAGGCCTATGCTGCCACTTGGACAAGGTGGTCTTGACACTGGAAAACGTGATTAAAGGTGATTGAGTAGTGGAGAGCGGTCATTCATACATACCATCCTTGGTCTGATCTTGTAAAAGGATTGCCCCCGTGCGAAGATCCTTCACATGGAAGGGAGAGGGTAATAACTCAATGGAAGTGTTTCAACTTACAAAATTGAGAAATAGAAATAAGATTATGTTTCATAGTGGGAACACATAAAACATTAGATGGAGTATTGAGTGAAAGGGAGTGGTAAGAGAGGTGGAACAATGTGGAATATGGAGAGTCCAGAGCCATCAACAATCATAATTTCATATGTGCCATCATAAGGACTATGGAGAGCTAGAGTGCATAGGTAGATGGTGACATGATATGAGGTTCCACTATCAAGTAGCCAAGTGGTGTTGGGGGAAGGGAGCTTGTAACATTTGCTTGAGCTTGCCTGGGAGCTGGTGGTCGAGATTGTGATGAATTGTCGAAAGGAGAAAGTGGTTGTGTAAATGATTTTTTCTCCCTCGCATGAAAATAATAGAAAGCTTGAGAGAATGAAAACGATGAACAATGGAGTAATGTAGTTTATATTTGATTTTTTATGAATGAATGCTACAATTGGCCTTTATTAATTGGGGTTTTTACAGAATCTGATATAATATCTTTAATAATGGAACTACTATAAAAATCGGGGGGTATATTCCCATATCTAAGGATTTTCGGCTTGATATTAAGAGATATTCCCGTTTAAGGAAGATCCTGCTTCACTTTGGGGATAGCCTAATATTCTCTAAATTTTTGAGTAAATATGCCCATTGGATAACCTTGATTAACGCTCCCCCGGCTTGTTGTATTTGCTTGCCACATGTCCAGGCTAATTTCCTTCTCGAAATCGTCTAAACTGATCTTATGGCAATGACATGTTGTTCTTCTCTACGGTTGAGATCTTACC
Organism: Datisca glomerata; assembly: GCA_003255025.1. NCBI lineage: Eukaryota > Viridiplantae > Streptophyta > Magnoliopsida > Cucurbitales > Datiscaceae > Datisca > Datisca glomerata. The sequence continues at coordinate 2,409 of QANY01013727.1, read as the reverse complement.
ACGCGTACTGTGATATTTCATCCTATTCATTTGCCCCCATTACACTCAACAAAATTTTATTTGTTGAGGTGTAATGATTATAGTTCGTTTCTCAAGAAAACACGATGTGATTCCACTACTTTTTTGGCACCGTTTTTCGAGACCTGCAATTATTAACGCTACAAAAGTAAAAATAAAGTAAGCAAAAAGGAATACGCACATGTAGGCCACGACGCTTCATTTCCCATTCTCACTGACATTTGTCTCGGATCTTTAACCTGTATCACCCATACCTCGCCTTTCATAACTATAGATAGTGTCTTGTCGTTGTCAGGCCTTCCTGTTGTCAGCTTTCCATTCTTGAAAAATAGAGTTTAGAAGATGTCATTTTCCCGTATTGCCAATTGGCATTTCATCATTTTCCCGTACTCGTACCTATTTGATTCCCGTGCTTATCAGTTATGACTATCTTTTCACCTTTTCTTTTTAGAATTAGGCATTTTTGCATCTTTTTGGAGTCTGCTGCTTATTAAAGGAGAACTATTCCATTTCATTTTCTTACTTGCAACCTCCATTCTGGTAAGTGTTTTTCTTCCTCCTTTTTCTTCTTCTTCTTCGATCCCTCTTTTTCATTTTTTTCTCCTTCTTCCATGGAGGAAGAAACTATTTTCAGCCCTAGCAGTCCCCTAGTCAGATCCCAAGAGGAACTCGACCATTTTATTGCCTCTAAGTGGGATGTTTTTCCCCCCAGATGTCTTTTGTAGGTTGGGAGAAAGTAACACCACTGGAATACACTGTTATCATCCTTACCAGATAAACCTAAGCCCAATGTGCAACGCCTTAAGTCACAAACTCTCATTCTCCCACTTCATACGATAATTTTTCCATACTATAGATTTAGCTCCTTCCAATTTATCCCTAGTTCATATAGGATTCTCTTAGGTTTTGAAGCCTTGAGTAGAAGGCACAATTTAGAATTAGGAGTAGATGAACTTTGTCACTGTTAATAGTCAAATATAGGAACGAGAGTTATTACCTTGCCCCCATCATTCCGTGCCGAAAGGAAAGTTGATAACCGTCTTTCTAAAATGGGATAAAGTATGGGAACGGGATACCATACTAATCGGCGAGAATTGGGATGGTGATGGCCGCTGGACTATCCTTAGAAACTATGGTGTTTTCAGTAAGTTGTCAGAACTCTGGTTCTTTGCATTTTTTCTACGTTTTACTTTCTTTTTGTTTGTTTTGTTTCTGATAAATTGTCCTTCGTGCATGTCCCAAGAAGAACAAGAAACCATACATGTCAAAGTCTTATATCGACAATATCAATGCGGCTTTCCGTTTCTGAGAATGGGACTGGAACGATCTCTTGGATCCCCGAAGACAAGTAGAAGTTTCCAACGTCCCAGCCGCAGCTCTCGTTGTAACTTCATCTGCACAGACTTCTCTTCCTTCCTCACTTTACCTCCCGAGAGGTATTCCTATCCCTACCTTCCACCTAGTTTCAATATCTAGCATTTCTACTACCACCGATTCCTAGCAAGAGGACGAGGAGATTGAAGATTTATTCTGAAGAATTCCTAATCCTGAAGATATGTCAAAGGGAATCCGGAGTAGAATTTTGGGAGTAGTGGAGAATGAGAGAAATGTTCGTCCAATAATGGACGCCTCTAGTTCATCAGGGATTCTGGTGCCACCACCACCCGTTGTGCCTATCTGTCCCATCGTCGAGATTGATTCAACCAAGCCAAGGGAGGAGATTGGTCCTCACGTGTCTCCTCTTCCTCCTCCCACTATTGAAAATGAGTATGTTCCTTCCAACTCTATCAGTTTCCAAGGACGGGGTGAAGAACCTCCTTTATGGAGGTGGAGGCGTTTTGCTGTGGCTCCTCCTGTTCCGGCTTCGATGAGCTTCCTCCACGATCCCCTCTCTTCACACATCGTGGTACCGGGAATTCAATCTGAGGCTTATATGGAGCATGCTCAAGGGGATGTCTTTTGGCAACCAACTCTGCTCTTTGAGCAATGGTTTAATGAAGGTAATAGCCTCCTCACTTTTCCCGCTTACAATATCTTTCTTCTTTTTTTAGGAGTAATGTTGGCTTTCTTTTTTTAGGAGTAATGTTGGCTAAAACCCTTCTTCTCTCCGCTTACAATATATTTCTTCTTTTTTTAGGAGTAATGTTGGATAAAACTCTTTTTCTTCTTCTTCTTCTCCTTCCTCTTCTTCTACTTCTTCTTCTTCTTCCTCTTCTTCTTCTTCTTCTTCCTCTTCTTCTTCTTCTTCTTCCTCTTCCTCTTCTTCTTCTTCTTCTTCCTCTTCTTCTTCCTCTTCCTCTTCTTCTTCATCTTCTTCTTCTTCTTCTTCTTCTTCTTCCTCTACCTCTTCTTCTACTTCTTCTTCCTCTTCCTCTTCTTCTTCTTCTTCTT